>WBNH01003115.1:17160-99555 GCA_013401255.1 Urocolius indicus | reverse complement strand
GGAGAGGAGGGGAGGGAGGGAGGCGCGGCTGTGCCGGAGCGGGGCTGCGGGGCATCTTACCTCCGACCCGGTACATGTTGGCGGCCATNGGGGCTGGCCCGGGGGGGGGGTGGGGGGGGGGGGGGGGTGGGGGGGGGGAGGGGGTCGGGGCAGCTCCCGCCGCTGCTGCTGCCTCCAGGTGCCGGATCCGCTGGAAAATGGAGGCTGGAGCGGCCGGGCGGGGGATGGGAGCGGGGGAATTAAAGGGGCCGCGCCGGCTGCCGCCCGGCCGACGGGGAGGGAGGGACGGAGGGAGGGAGGGACGGAGAAGGAGGGCGGAGCGGCAGCGGCAGCGGGAGGGAGGGAGCAGGAGCCGGTGCCGTCGCGCAGCCCGTGGCGGTTGGGGGCGGTGCTCCGCGACCCGCGCCAGGCGGGAGCACGGCACGGAACGGCTCGGCACGGCACGGCACGGCACGGCACGGCACGGCACGGCACGGCACGGCACGGCTCGGCACACACGGCACGGCACGGCTCGGCACACACGGCACGGCACGGCACGGCACACACGGCACACAAGGCACGGCTCGGCACAGCACACACGGCACGGCACGGCTCGGCACGGCACAGCACGGCGGAGCGAGCGGAGGGGAGGAGGGGAGGAGGATGCCGGCAGCACGACCTCGCCTCTCTCTCACACACATACACAGTCACACAAACACACACACTCTCTCACACTCACACTCTCACACACACTCTCGCTCACACTCACTCATACACTCACTCACACACACATGCACTCACGTGCACTCACACTCGCTCATACACTCACACACTCACTCTCACACACACGCTCACACACGCACTCACGTGCACTCACACACGCGCTCACACACGCACTCACGTGCACTCACACACGCGCTCACACACGCACTCACGTGCACTCACACACGCGCTCACACACGCACTCACGTGCACTCACACACGCGCTCACACACGCACTCACGTGCACTCACACACGCGCTCACACACGCACTCACGTGCACTCACACACGCGCTCACACACGCACTCACGTGCACTCACACACGCGCTCACACACGCACTCACGTGCACTCACACACGCGCTCACACACGCACTCACGTGCACTCACACTCGCACACACACTCACACATACTCAGTCACACAAACACACCCACTCTCTCACACTCTCACACGCACACACACGCTCACACACACACTCACACATGCACCCGCACCCACTCTCCGCCCGCCTGGCAGAGCTGGCCCTTCGCCACACAGGCTCAGCCCTCCTCCGGCAGCCCGCCTGCCCTGGGGCCAGCCCTCACACACACACACACACACACACACACACACACACACACACGGCCGCACGCACACACTCCACAGCTCTCCTTGCATGTGCCTTTGCCTGGGCTCGCCAACAGCCCACCTGTACACACAGCCTTGCACACACACACGGATCTGCCTCTACACACGACCCTCCTCACACACACGCTGGGTACAGAGAGCTCCATGCAGGCCTGTGCTCATGCCCAGCCTTCCTCACACCCTCCCTCACCTGTGTTCACACACAGCCACTACCTACAGGCTGCACCCGGACTCATGGACAGCCCATGTGGTGCCTGTCCTCACACACACCCAGCCACCACAGGCAGAGCCCACATGGGGCAAGAGCAACAGCCCACACCACAGACAGAATCCTCTTAGCTCACACACCATCCACGACACCCCTCTGATGCCTGTACCTACATCCATCCACCGCCTGGCCCCCGTGTCCACCCCTGCTCACCTACCCTCACCCCTCCTACACCACCTCCCACAGTGACAAGGAGATGGCTTGGATCATCCCCTCTGCACTTGTTATCACCCTCTGCCACACTGGAGCTTTCCCTCCTCCCCGGGTGTCAGCCTGAGAGGTGGATTGTAGGTGAACTGGTCCTGAGCACAGCAGAGGCTGCGCCGGGCAGGTACATCCCTGTACCCACACACAGCCCCTCTCCCGCTGTCTCCTCAGCAGCCCCGCAGCAGTTACGCGGTTGTTGAACAGGCTCTAGCTCCCGCTTGCTCTGTAAAACTTGCACGTTGCCGGTTGCCATTTCCTCTCCTACAGGAACTGACAGGCTGACACCAAAAAACACCCCAAGAAACCCTCATCCTTTGTACAGCACATCTTTAGAGCAGGTCCTGAGTAAAGGCTGACAAAGCCCAGAGCAGGCTGACATGCCATCACCTCTGAGCTCGTCTCCATGTGCGTAGTCAAGGCTGGAGGGTGAAGCCCAGTGAAGAGGGGCTTTCTGCAACCTTTGTTGGTCAGCACTGGAGGACCCAGGGTGCTGCCAGCCTCTTGGGCATAGCAGGATGGCTACATTTGCTCCTCTGCTCCAGTGCAGAGCTGGAGAATCACCTGACGTTGCCTGAGCCAGGGGTCAGCCCAGGTCTCCCACTCACAGTCACACAGGTCACGATGGCCAAAATGGTTACCAGTGCTAACAGCCTTACCCTTTACCAGGCTGGGCACAGCCCCTTCCACCCTGCTTCTCAGAGCCCTGAAACAGCTACATGAGACCACCAGAAACCTTGATATCTGCCACACCACACCACGCCACACCATGCCACACCACACCCCCGTTTGAAAAAGAACAGGGCTTGTGCCAAAGACTGTGTTAAAATAAACCCCAGCACGTGTCGGTCCTCGGATCCCAGCAGGCCACAGGGCCCCCCATGTGCAAGGAGCACAGCCGAGTGAGGAAAGAGCTTCTGGGGGTGAAAAATTGGTCAGCCAAAAGAAGTCCATCGCACTGGGGAGGCGCCAGGGTGATGCTTCCTCCTTGCCGAGGTGGCCGAACCCGCGTGTGCCAGTGCAGCCGTGGGGGATGCCGTGAGGGCTGGCGCTGCCTCTCCACAGGCTGCTTCCACAACCTCTCTGCAGAGCACAAAATAAGGCAGGACGAGGCGGAAAGATTATCCAGAGTAAATATTTACAAGTCACGTCGCAGGGCACTCGGCAGTTGCACGCGAAGAAGCGGGTGGCGCTCACGTGGCGTTGACTGCGCTCTTCCCAGATGCTCAACCGCGTTTCAAATGGCAGCAACTGGAAGCGTGTGGGAACTGCCTTGCTGTTCCTCTTGCAGGTTGAGCAAGAGCTGTGCTTGCTACGTTGGGCAATGGGAAGGAGCCGGCTCTTCACAGAAGGGTCAGGTTTGGAAGGGTCCTCCAGAGCTCATTCAGCCAAATTCCTTGCTAAAGCAGGTTCCCCTCGATCAAGGGGCGCAGGAATGTGTCCAGGAGAGTTTGGAAACCTCCAGAGGAGACTCCACACCCTCCCTGGGCAGCCTCACCTCAGCACCAAACAAGTTTTAACTAATCCTCAAGTGGAACTTGCCGTGTTCCAGCTGATGCCTCTGACCGTTGTCTGTCACTGGGAGCTACAGAAAGGACTCTCCCCATCTTCTTGACACCCATCCTGTAGCTATTTATAATCATTGATGAGGTTCCCCCTCTGTCTCCTCTTCTCCAGGCCAAACAGTCCCAGCTCTCTCAGCCTTTCCTTGTAATAAAGATGTTCCCAGTGCCCTGATCATCTTGGTTTCCCTGTGTTGGCCTCTGTCCCTCTGGAGCTGAGGAGCCCAGAACTGGTCACAGGACTCCAGATGAGGCCTCACCAGGGCAGAGGAGAGGAAGAGAACCTCCCTCATTGCTCCAATGTGCTGTATCCTGGGAACCACATCCTTGGGCTCATCTCTCAAAACTTCTTCACCTTTCTGCCTCAAGACAGCTGCGTGGCTCTTCTCCTTCCTTCTCTCCACCTTCCCACGCACCAAGCCCAGACGTTGCCACCCTAAACCAATCCCTCTCCCACTGCTCCCTCAGAAGTGCACACAGCTTCAGGCTACCACAGCCCCAATCTCCCCCGCTGAGACCCTCCCCCCTTGGTACCTTCACACCACTGTGTCCATCCAGCACAGCCCCAGTCCAGCACCAGCCTGGTCCCTTCTCGCTGTGAAGAGGTGACGACTGGGTGCTCAAGTCAGATGCAGGAGAGCTGTGGGAGGAGACCAGGTCCCTTCAGGAGAGGGGGTTGCAAAAAACACAGAAGACAACGTGGATCCACCAGCTCTGCCCTGGAAGTGCTGCCAGGCAGCTAGATAAATAACACAAGAGATCCCCTCCAAGCCAGGAAGCCATGCTGCTGTCTTCTTCCTGGAGACAACTGCCCCAGCCATGCCAGAGCACAGCCCCTGCTGAGAGATGACTCAAGGGACGGGTGTGTGCTTTCATGTCCAGTTTTATTAGTGTTGCATTAGTACCATAAAATAGTTGACGAGGTCGAGCACGTTGCAGTTTGTTCCAAAAAAAAAGGCTATTTACATTTAATCTGTCTTCATTAAAAAAAAACCCCACAACCTAGAACCCAAACAATACAACAATGGAACAGATGGACAACTCAGGAATCTACAAAGTGGTAACGTCCCCTCACGTGGCCCAGACAAGGCTGGTGGCACGCAGCCCTGGTACTCACGGCCACAAGCTGCTTCCCCGTGGCCACAGCACACAAGCACCCAGGCAGGCAATGCTCTGGCAACCCTCCAGCCAAGGTGCAAAGCAGCAGCTGAGTGGATGTGGCCTCACAGCAGTGCTCTGCCCCAGTGAAACCAGTCACCTGCTGCTTTCCCAGCTTGCATGTCCTCTTCTCCCCGCATCTGTCCCCAAGCAGCCGAGTGACCCTGCAGGAATCAGCCCTGCCAGGAGCATCTCCCATGTGCAAGTCACTGAAGAGGCCCAGGGAAACCTCCAGGAGATGCTGCTTATTTCTGGCCTTTTCCCTGGCAGGTAAAGTCCAGAGGGACTGTCACACTGAAAGGCCACCACACAGCTATCTGCCGAGATCGAGACCCTCTGAACGGAGGGGACAGGGACACCGCATCCAGCTGAGCTTCCACAAAGCTCCAGAGCACCCAGCCCTTCACCACTGCATGGCAGAACTGCCCTGAGCCCGGCCTTCCCCATCTTTCAGCAGCACACCAAGCAGCAGAAGGCCACGAGTTCTGCTGCCTCTTGCATTTCCTTCTTAAACCAGGAGGTGCCAGATGCAGCAGCCTCCAGCCTGGCTCCCCAACTCTGCCTCCAGCACACCCTGCAGGCAAGAAACAGGGCCTGTGCTGCAATCAGAGGTGAAGCCTGGGGCAGCGTGGCTCTCCACCGAGTGTGATGATGGAAAGCAAACAGGCACAGCTCCTGCAGCCCTGGAAACCTCCTAGCTACCTACCCCTGCCCTCTCTGCAGGACAAAGCCAGAAGCGTGTGCTAATCGAAGAGGCAGAACTTAGCCAAAGAAAACAGTGTCTCTCCCCAAACTCATGTGCAATTAAGGAAGACTGTGCAGCTACTGCTGAGATGTAAATGGTAACAGCTGAACTGGATGGAGACCACAGCACCGAGCTAAAACAGCCACCCAAGATGCCCACAGATGCCAGCCCCAACTGGCAGAGCCCAGTCCTGCCTTTGTCTCCAGGAAACTCAGCCTGGAGGAGCAGGAAGCACTCAAGGTGCAACACGATGCCACAGAAACGTTCCATCTTTCATCTGCTCACCAGCGCTGCTGAATTAGGTCAGAGCCAGCAGCACCCATCCGAGGCCTCACCTTTGCGTCAACCCAGGGCCCTGCCCTGGGAGCAGCTGCCAAAGAACCCAGCTGCTGTGAGAAGCCACAGACAGGGGAGAGGGAGAGGAGGGGCTCCGTGGGGAGCAGGGGCAAGCCCTGGGACACAAAGGGACAGAGAGACCAGGTGACATCACCTTCGATCAGCTCAGATGCTGCCTGCTCCAGGCTTGGCAAACACGGGCGGGTGACAGCACACTGCTGCATCTCCTCACTCCCCTTACACCTCCCTTGACAAAATTCTCCAGAGCTGAAGGCAGAGAGGTGCTGTCCCTGCTCTGAGTCAGCCTTCTGCACTCGCTGACACACAGGCCAGCGTCCAACCCCTGTGCCAGACCGGCACAGCTCTGCAGGCACAGGCACATCATTGCCCCAGCAGCAATCCCCAGCAGGGATCCCTCCGGCCAAGGGGTTCCCTCACTGCAGGGTCCCCCCACATCCAGGAAACCCTTGGGGAAGCCAGCAGGGTGTGAGACCCAGGATCAGTTACTTGTTCACGTCACCACATGACATGAGCCCCTTCCCAAAACGGTCAGCCACATGCATGCCTTGGACACTCATTTTCCTTAGAAGACAGAAACCTGTTTCTGCTCCCCTCAGGGACAGAAACAGCAGCACAAAGCAGCTCCACACGATACGGGAGGAACGGCAGAGGAGCAACACTCTGCCCACAGCAGCAGCACCAATTCACACGCAGGCCCTTCCCTCCAAGGGTGAGCAACACCACAGCCACCCCCTGGGCACAGAGCTGCCTGCGCCAGGCTCCCCTGTCACTGCTGGGTTCTGGGAGAAAAAGGCTGAGAAGCCGGAATGTTTCCTTCCACGGAAGAGGCATTTCAAAGCCAAGAGCAGCTCTCCACAGGGAAGAAACCCTGCAGAGACACAAGCCTTCAGGTCTCAGGCAAACAAAAAGTTTCCCGGTGAATTTGCTTGTGTAAAGTTAGAACAAAACACAAAGCGACATGAAATACAATGAGCAGAAGCGTTTCTCTCACGTGTACACACACACACACACACACACAGAGCAGAGCAACACGCATTTGATAGGCAGGACTCTGAAAACCCTGTCCTAGCTACCATTTGTTTCTTTACAGTAGGTTGAAATACAAAGAGGAGCACAGTGATGGTTCCTTCCCTCACTCCCCCTCAGTAAACAAAGTTATTGCAGTTGGTCAGTCTACCCCACACCTCTGCAGCAGGATCACTGCGGGCTGCCCAGGCTGGAACCCAGCCCAATCTCATCACACCAGTGTGAGACTCGAGGAAGAAAAAAAAATCACACACTAATTTCCTTTAAAAAGCTTTTTTTTGTGTGTGTGTGTGTGATGCAACAGCCTCAATAAAGAAGTAGTGATGTGCTTATACAGCATCTCCCACGCTGCCGCTGCTAGGCAACGCCACACAGCCCCCAGAGCAGCAGCTCTGGTCAAGCCACCGACACCGTGACGGCCGAACCACAGCCGAGTGTTCTGCCACAGCCAGGAATTGGCAGGCAGACTTGTGCTACAACGCCAGACCTGTCTTGTAGTGCAACTAAGACCATATGTGCTGGCCAGCAGCATGCCACCGGGCCTGGGACCATGTCCTCCTCCCCTGCGGGGTATGAAGGGAATACCCAGCCCCTGGCCAAGTAGGTTGCACTTGTGCTGGAAAAAGGGTTTCATGAAATCAGAGTTGGTGAAGCAGCCCGTGCTGTGAGCTGTGACAGGCACTAGATGCAGGAGGGACCACGCTCTCACTCATCAATGGGAGAAGGCCTTACCAAGCACACCTCCACTGCCCTAAAGAATCTGGCTGGTCCCTGTGCAGAGCAGGACCTGCCAAACAGGGCAAAGTGGCCTCCCCGAGCCTTTAAAAACCCAAGGGTAAGGGATCAGACTGAAAAAACAAAGCTCAAAAGCATCACTGCTCTCAGAGAGTGCTCCCTGGAAATGCTCCCAAGAGCTGGGCCTGCTCACAAAGGGCAGGACCCAAAAGCAACCCACCAGAACCTTCAGTCCCTTACCCTGAAACGCAGAGGTTGTCTGTCCCTCCACACAGCAAGCACACTGTGCTCCCCATCTGCCACCTGCTCCCAGCCCCTTCCCAGGCATACCTTGGGAAGCCTACCTGGGGCTGCTCAGACCCACAGCTTGTCACACTGTCTCCTTGCCAGAGCATCCTCTTGTCCTGGCACCTCAAGCACCCCTGGCAGCAGTGAGGTGTACAGTGCAGCCACAGCCAAGCCGTGTGAAAAACACTCAAAGATCTCCCTCTTCCACCTCTGAAGACACCTTGCTGCCTGAAGTGGACAGAGAACCCAACTGGCTTCATCCTCTCACGTCCCAGCTACACCTTCTACTGCACACTGGGACCGACACCCTCAGGAAAGCCTCAACCCACAGGCAACGTGGTGCCAGGGCAAAAGCACAATCTGCCAGGGAAGAGATGCAGTCCCTAGGGTGATGCCTGTGGGGAGGAACACTCAGGAAGCAGAAGGTAAGGACAACGTCCACCCACAGAGCAGCATCTACAGGCAACGGCTCATCGTCCTGGGTTTGGGGCTTTTTTTTTGGCAACTTCAGGGCTTTTTTTCCTTTTTTTTTTTTTTTTTGTTGTTTTTAATCATGTTTTTAATATTTTTTTTTTTTTTAGAAAGCATTAAAAAAAATCTGCAGCTGTTAAAAAAAATTCCTTTCCCTTCAGAGGCTGGAGGAGGGTTTATTGACAGGGAACCCATCGGTGTGAGTACGTCGACAGCAGTGACCTCAGTGACACGGCGTCCCTCAGCAGCACAGCCGCCTGCAGGGACACTGGGGCTGCCTCTGCTAGGTCATGGCCACAGACCTGGCACGCTGGAGCTTCCTTACACATGGAGCTCCCTCAACTCCCCTTCCTTCCCAGCCCTCCTTCAGCACAAAGCCCTGCCCGTCCCCGTGGCGGACTCCACGCTCCGAAGGGGATCTCCTCTGCAGATCTCCCTAGCTATGCAAGTGGGTTTGCTCTTCAAACCAGCCAGCTGAGCTCCCTCCAGCCTCGCCGATCTCTTCTCCTTTGGCAGCAGGAAGAAAGACTGGCCATCTTTTCTTTTCTCTCCTAGAAATACAGAGGAAGGGGGGTGGAGGGAGCCCAAATGCACCGTAACGTGCCAAGATCTTCCACTAAATCCATGCGAGCTGATCCGTGGCTCCCCCAGCCCACTCATCCCAATGAGGTCTCAGGTTAAGAAGCAGTGCAGTTATTCAGCTATCTGCTCGTCAGGGGTAGGTGTTCTCGGGCAGGTTGCCTGCTCCTGCCAACTCCCCCACGACTTCACGTTGTCAGCACATCTCTATTTAAGACTGGGTTGTTGTTGTTGTTGTTGGGGGTTTTGGGGTCGGTGTGTTGTGGTTTTTTTTTTGCCTTTGTTTAAAGGGGGGTTTTTCCTTCCCTTGTAGTAAACTTAAAGAGTTAATAGAAAAAAATAAAATAAAGGAATTCAAAAGTAATCCAAGCACATCTGTAATGAATTCTGCAGGAGAGGGCAGAGCGAGGCGGGTCGGAGTTGGCACACACTTGCTGGCTCCTGGCGCAGGCCCCGGCATGGACAGAAGGTCCCTCCACCGAGCTCGGTTAGAAGTTAGACTTGGAGTGTCCAAATATGCAGATGGGAAAGTGCTTGACGTGAGAGGACCACTGTGCTGCCAGCTGAAAGAACTTGACGTCGTTCCACTCCACGCCGTCGATGAGGACTGCAGGGAAGGGCAAGGAAGAGAGGTTGGTTAAGCAACAGCCAGTGGAAGGGGGAAGACCTGAAAAAGAGCTGCTGGAAAGCTCCCTGCAGTCAGCAGAGGGAGGCAAGGCCACGTCCTGAGCTCTGCCTGGCTGCCTCCACGCTGCCAGCAGCTGTACGCAAGGGGACACGGGCCCCAGAGCGGGCCAGGTTGAGGGAGAACAGCTCAGATTGTTCTTGCAGCACAGCTCACTGACACCAGAGATCCCCAGGCTGCTGATTTCAGCGTCACCTGATCCCGATTCTCAAATCCCCCAAACACACTCCGCCTTTTCTTTCTTGCAGAGATGGACACTAGTGTCTCCTCACTGGCACCCTGAATTAGGAGACCCACATCTCCTAAGGTGGTGACACACCTTCTGTGACCACCCCTCACATTCACAGGGACTGGGCCAGGATTAAGGAGGTGATCCAAGCAGACTCCTCTGCTGCTAACAGCAGTGGGGATTATCAACTGAATAGGCCCCTGGGATATTTCTGATATTGGATGCACAGCTCCACTGAGAGTGCTTAAGGTCACACACAGCTCCTGCTGTGGCATGCCTTTGTGCCAGAGTCCTGCCCAGAGGCACAGCCACACTCTCACCATCGCTTGCACCAGGCGTGCAAGAGAAACAGAAAAAGACAGGGAGGGGAACAGAGCCCAGCCCAGCCCTTGTCCTCATCACTGACTCAGAGGAGTTCCTAGGAAAGGAAGGATTCTCCCACATCCCAGATCTGAGAAAGCATTCGCCCACGTTGGACACATGCAACCCTGTTCCCCGTTACAGGGGCTCCAGGGCATGTGGCAGGCCAGCAGGCTGTCCCTCAGCCAAGGCCATCAGCTGAGCCTCACCCCAGAGCCTCACAGGATGCAAGCTCTGCACTTACCACGCAGCATGTTCTGCTGATGTTTTGCTGTGCAAATCAACCTGCTGATTCCTTCAATACACTGGCTCTTTGACTCAACCTCCTTGTCTTTTGTTTTCTTGGGCAAAAACATCACTGGAAGAAAATCAAACCAGCACACAGTGAACCTCTGTCACTCACAGGAGCTGCACCAAGACTTCACTGGGGTTTTGCATTTAAACATTAACGTCTGAAAACTCTTAACTGTCATCTTCAGTCCTAAAATCATCTGTCTGGCAGGAGTCTGACTGTGTCAGTGCTCACACCATCACCTGTGCACGTGGACCTTTCAGCCCTCAAGGTCTCCACATGAAGCATTCCCAGCTCAAAACCCAGCCCCAAAGGGCACCTTCGGGGTGACTCCTGCTGCACTGTTGGGACACAAGGGAACAGTGGCAGAGGTCCTCAGCCTGCACCCAGCAGCCCAACATCAGCTGGGTTGCACAGATACCTGAAAGCAGGAGGGACTACAGATGGTGGGCAGCTGGTTAAGAGGGAAGGCACTAGGAGAGCTAAAAAGGGTCCAGTTGCCTGGCCCAGCGGTGACAAGCTGCAGGGATATGCACTCACGTCCTGCAGCCACTGGCCCACAAGGTTGTTTCAGTCTTCTCTCAGAGTCCCCCAAAGACCTGCTTCCACAGGAATGACTCTCAGGCCCACAGGCAGGAAGACATTGGTAAGGACAGTTACTGGCAGTTGAATGTGAGTGCAGAACTGCCTTGTTGCTTCCTTGGCTGCAGGGCTGTTCTCCATCTCTGCTGTGTTTTTTGCATTACCAAGGCCAGGAGCAACCACAGAGTTACCAACAACATTCAAAAAGCCTTTTTTGGTTTGTTTGTTTGTTCTGAGAAAACAAACTCAAAGTCAAGAGTTTAAGAGCAGAAGATTGAAAAAGAAAAAAGTTAACACCAAGCCTTGCACTGAGAGCATTCTTCTCCTACCTCCTTTAGTTCCACAAAGCACCCTGTCCAAGAACAGAAGAGCTTACATTGCTGCAACCCTGCTCTGAGTGGCAACACCTCTTGTATGTACAAGCACACCTAGCTCTGGCTTGGCAGGCCTGGCTACTGTGCTTGTCTGGCTGTTACTGGTATTTTAACATGAAGACATCATGTCAAATCCAGCAAATCCAGTCTGTGTGCTGAGGCTGCTGCTATACAGTGCTACACGATGAGATATCCTGCCTCTGCACCTCTGTTATGTGGTAGATGAGGAGAGTTTCTGGGGCACAAGCTGCCTCTTACCTCTAATGCACACCCCAAACTCACTCCAGCAGGCTCACACAGGGAAGCTGTCCAGAGCAGTGTACCTCCTGGCTTTCAGCACAGCCACCCACACAAATGGTCTTGCTCTGTCCTCACCTTTTTCTTCTGGGCTATACCATCCCAGCTGTTCAGCTGTGAGGGCAAACACATCCCCTTTTTACACTACAAAGGGGAACCACCCTTTCAAACTCTATCACCGTATGCAATCGCTTCTCATCCATAGACAAAGATTTGGGGGATAAAAAAGTGACTAAGGTGCTGTAAAGCAGGACTGGTGAGTCAGGCAGCCCTGGAGTGGCAGAACAGGGAGGGCAGCACTGCATTCTTGGCCTTTGGCAAGAGTCCACGTGTCCACCTTACCCTTCTTGTTCTTCTCCTTCGTCACAACGGTCATGGACATGGTTGGGGTGGCGGCAGTGTCGCCGCTGGCGGGCAGCCTGCTGACCTGCAGGGACCGGAAAGTGCATTTCAGTGTGTTTTTGGTAGTGGAAGGATCCTTCTTCTCCGGGTCTCTCTTTCTGTCCATGGGTGGAACTGCAATCCAGTAATCCACCTGCAGGCCCATCAACTCAGCACCGAGGCTCTGGCTGGAAAAGAAAGAGAGGAACTGTAACGACTCTACGATTCTGAAGCAATTTCTGCACAGCATTCAGCAGTTGCCCCCAGTTGTCTTTTCTCAGAGTGGCTGCCATGCCTGGTCAGATGGCCAGAGGACAAGCAAATGCCTGGCTCTTTGGGAAAACAGGCAGCAACGTTTCATAGTGAGACCCGATAATCACAGAAGCTCAAGAAGTCATCCCTGCTTTGGGTCACATTACAGGATGGCATCAGCTTGGTGGCACAGAATCACAAGGAGCTGAGACAAGCTGACCTGCTGCACGACCACAGGGACAACCAGTGGGAAAGGGAGCAGACAAAGTTTCCTAATGCAACGCTGACATCAGTCACCCAGCCAGCAAAAAAAGGCCATCCCAGAGGTGGCCCAGATCATTTCCAGCAAGGAAGAGAGGTTGTAAGCACCTTGTTGCTGCATCCTGAGCACTGATGAATGACTGGGGTTGGTCAGGCACAGCACTGCCAATATCAGCGTTGAACTGGGGTGAACAAAGCACTGCTGGGTTCCTGAACATTAGGCACTCAGTTCCCAGTCTCCCTGACTTGATTTTACTTGCTGTGCTATTGAGCTCTTCCTGTCACCGGCTGCTTCTCGTCCTGTCCAGTTGCTCCACCGGGTCACACAGGATCTCTGCCCTCCCTAGGTCCCTGGAACAGAGTTGGCAGGGGTAGATCTACCCTGCTGCGTGCTGGGAAAAGGCTCTGCCAGTCCTGTGATGTTTGCTAAACAGCAGCACACTTCAGGACACAATCTGCTGTGGGAAGCTCCTGCGTATCGTGTGGTAGCAGATGTGCATCACCAAAACACACACCCAGCCTTGCCTTTCTTTAGCCAGAAAAGGGAAGATGAGCAGCTTGGGAAGTTGCTCTCCTTGCCTGTGCCTGCCTCTCACTAGCTAACCCTGAGTGGAGCAGGGGTTTACAATTCAACAGACCTTTGGTTGACAGCTTAGAGTTCCCCCTGCACAGTGACAAAGAGCAAGTACTGGACAAAAATACCCAACTCAATTTATCTACCAGTCTGTGTCTCTTGTTTGAGAAACAGCAATTGTTAAGGAAGATGAATCTATGACCTTGAATGAAAGACATATCCCTCTGCACTGCTTGTCTACTAAGAAACTCTTAAGGTAAAACAAGGACATCCCATCGTTAAGGTCCCCTCAGCAAATCATCTCCTTTTCTTTGCCATCTCTTCAGCTGAAAGCCAGGCTGCAAAGCAGAGTTCATCTTTGATCACCCAAATCAGGCTTTGTGGGTTCTCAGGGAAATTTCCAAAATGAGATTCTTGAAGGATGATGTTTTGGATGACACAGCTTTGGATTTTCAGGCTCCTTTGCATCACATTCCCCATCTCAATTGTGAAGGTAAAGCAACCTTAATGTTCAGTAACCCCTGAACAGGAGTTTCTGTGCCATTCCCAGTTAAACATGCCGTTTAGTCTTTCAGTCTGTGTCACTCTCCACCCCCTGCACTGTCACATACAGATCAATGGAGATGGAACAATGCTGAACTTAAACCTCTTCAATTTCTTGATGATTTTACTACACAGCTTGAAATAAAAAAAAAAAGTATCAGATTCCTAGAGCTGGGATTTCAACATCAGACATACAACATCCATGGCTCACAGCTTCAGTCTCATGGGTACAGGTTCCCAAACCATTCCCACCTTTGGAAAGGCCACACAGAGCTCTCAGGTGATACATCAGCTCTACTCTGCACAGCTCATGCTGCCCAAAGCTCTCTGCACTGCCAGTCCCCTGCTGCTGGGACCAGACTGGGGCAGACAGGGCTCTCCTGCCACCAAACCACAGGGGGACCAATGGGAAGGACTGGGAGAACTGGGCCTCCTGGCACAGGCTAATGGCCACTAACACCTTCCAGTTGCTGGGTACTTGCTAAACTGAGACTTCCACATTTCTACTTTCTTCTTGTTAAAAAAGAGAACTCTCATAACAGTTTAAGGAGTCAGAGGTTAAAAGGTCCTGCAGGGCTCCCTGGGTTGGGCAGCAGAGGTCCACATTCTGTCACCAACAAGGACAGTAGCAGATGCTGCTTAGGGAGAGCACATGAGCCCAGTTTCTAACTGCAGAACATTCCGTTGGACTTGCCCAGCCTGTTGATCCCAGGATTAGGGATGTTACAGGGGACAAACCTGAATCATCCTTCAGTATCCGTTAATGGATCCATGGATCTGCCAAACCCCTCTTTCACCTGCTGATCTTGCTGCCACAGAAGCAGCAGAGGCCAGTGTGGTTGCAATATGCCTTTTTTGTGTGTCCCTTCCTTCCTCCCTTTTCCTTCAGCTCTTGCCAGTGTCACTGTGGTCTCACACCACAGGTTTGGTGAAGCAGCAGCAGCACCACCACCACAGTGATTCTGTGACACTGGAGTGGTTTACTTCATCCTCCTCCTCCTCCTCAAACTGCAGAGTCCAAGCATTTCTACAGTCTCCCCTCACAAGGCTGCTGCTTTGTCCCTTTTGTTTGGGTAACTCCCCTGGAACCTTTAACTTCACCATGTGCTTCTGGGAACCACAACTGCACACAAAGCATTAGAGAGCTATGCCAACATCTTGTGCGGCAGCAACGTCAGAGTCCTGGCCAAGGCAATTCTTTACTGGCAGTTTTCTCTGGATTTCCTCCCTTCACCCCTAAATATTTCAGCTAAGCCAGAGCTGCACACTGCCCAGTGTTGCTGCCTTCTGGCTGTTTTGATGTGCTTTCAGGCATACACAGGAATGGGAACTGCAATTCCAATCTGCCACCTTACAACTGTCAGAGGAAAAGCCTGCTCCTTCCCCAGAGTCACTCTGAATTTACACTCACTTGGGTCCTTACAAATGTAACAATGGAGGGATTAGGCTAGTACCCATGAGTATCAGGGTCAATGTGCTCTTTGGCTACTTATGTCCCCGAGAGAACCCAGTCTCAAAGTGAAAATACCAGCAGATGGAGAACACAAACCTTCCCAAACAGGCTGCCACAATGGCTCCATCAGACTCAGGGTTTCTGCCAGACTATCTGAAACAAGGCTGCTCCTTCTAAGTTCAAATGTGTCTGCCCTCGAGAAGTGCAGCCTTCCCATAGGGTGCCAGATCCCCTCTGCCCTCCTCAGCTCCTTGTCAGCAGCAAGGACATAGTCACCCCAGAGGTAAAAGGGGTGGAAGGGACAGTACTTGCTAGGGAGGAAGGAAGCAGATATATATGGGTTTTCCTTTAGAAGAGCTTTCCTCTCTCATGTGTGTGTCAGATAAGACAGTCAAGGGAGCTGGAAGCAGACAAAACATGTTTTACCTTGAGGACGAGAAGCTGCCTGTGACAGATGGTGAGGAAGGTGGCGTGGGGGAGGCTTCTTTCACAGCAGGAGACGCAGAAGGTGGGGTAGAAGAAAGGACACTGGAGCTTGAGGGAGCTGCATCATCAGAGTCACCTTACAGAAAAGAAGTCAAACTGTTTGTTTGGGTTCACGTTGTAGCCCAGCACACGCCTGCTGGGATAGCTCAGCCTCTTTGGCCACCACTGCATAGGTTTTGTTCAGACTCAATCCACAGCTTGGCTAGCCCATGAGCTCTGTCTGCCTCTGCATTCAAACCACGGCACTTTCCATGCTTGGGTAGGAGGCTGGCACAGGCATTCACACTCTACTGGGCTCCCCAGCTGGTATCTGCTCTCCCTGGGGTTTGCTCCCAGATGATTTTGAGCCTCCTGCAGTTAGAGCCCAGCCCATTGATCCCTGCTGGGGAAACTCACCCTGCAGCCACTGCAGGGCAGCACCGCTCCACGGCTCTGGGAGACTCCAGTACCTCTGGGCTGATCACAGGGACTTCCACATTCCCTTTGCTTCCACCCTCCACAACCAAGGCATTGTTCTCTTCATGTTCCCACCCCTTTAGGACGGTGGGAGCACTGCAGCAGCAAGGAGTGACCCCCTAGAAAGGCTGCCTCCACACACAAACCTCTGTGTAACCCAGGCCACAGGAATCTGGGTTTAATAGTGAAGCAAACGTGAGAAACAATCCCAACCCATGAGGCAAAACATATTTCTGTCTAGTCATTTGTATGAAGGAGGAGAAAACAAGTTCACATTGATAAAACAGCACGAACCCACGTCCACGTGTGCAGGCAGACAGGATTATGTACATCAACTTTGCACACTCCCATTAAAAAATTGGGTCTAAATTTGTTGTCAAACTGGCCAACTGGTTGCCCATCCTGGAGTTCCCAGTGTTAGTCACATGTTTGAGATGGATACCATTAGGCAACCGAGCCCTGGGAAGGGAGATGGGCATGAGCTTCTGCTGAACTGTCTCCTCAGTTGGGAGAAGGAACCTCAACCACCTGCAGCAGTGAATCCACTCCACTGAAAACACACACAAGAGAGATGGGTGTTTGCATATATATGAGTGGAGTTTCCCTGGATGAGGGTGTGGGAATTTCTGCTGGCCTGAAGCTCCTCGTGAAGTACTGAGAAAAAGAGCCTCTTCCAAGAGGTCTCTCTTTCTGTAGACAGTTGCTGGGAGCCAAGACAGCAGAACTCAGAGGTAACAAAATCCAGTTCCACTTGAACAAAACTCCAAGACATAGGCAATAAACAAGTTGATTCAGCCTGTGAAGTCAGGCTCTCACCACCTGTACCACACAGAAAGCACACACAAGATGCTTGGTACCTGATGTTGCAGAAGATTGTTCCACTATTCCAACCTTCACCACCTAGAGGGCACAAAAAAGAAGAGCCCTATGAAACAGGAACCCCTTGAACTTCAGGAACACCCAAGCCTCAAACTAAGCCTGTCCCTGCAGCCCCTCTGGCACTGTCTCTGCAGTCAGTGTTAAAATAGGATAAAAAATGGAGTCTCCTAAAAGCCAGGCAGGTCCCAGCAGTGGTCCCAGCCAAGCAGTACCAGCTCACACCCCTTCCCTGACCTATACAAAGGACAGCACAGACTCTATGAAGCTGTTACAGACCTGCACAGCCCATCTTGAGCCCCAAGCTCAGGCAAGTATAGTGTCTGTCTGCAACACCTGGGGGAACAGGGCAGGGAGGAGAAAGGAACATAAACATCCCTTTAGCACTGCTTTGATACACCTGCTAATGACAGTCAGATTGCTTCCACTGCACAAGTACAGGCACTTCTAGGGTGCAGGATGGCTGGGGTTTGTTAGGAAACCACAAAGCAACAAAGAACAGTTTCTGATCAGAGTTTTCTAGTCTCCAAACAAGGGAAGTGTCTGTCAGAGAAGAGAAAGCTCCTAGCAGAGCCTCTGGGCACAGACACAGATAAACCACTCCATGGACAGGTCAGAATGATCTTCATCACACCATAACACAGACACAAATGTGTTCTGATACGGCCAACCACCAGCTAGTACACTGAGCTTAAATGACACACGCCAGTGGCAATAACTTGTGGAACACAGCATGCTACAAACACAAGCTCCCAGGAATACATTATACCTAGAAAGATAAAATGACCCTTGGTGATATCAAAGTAAGGACCTTCTGTAGTGATAATCTGCTACAGTGCACAGGGGTCATGACTCTCAACACTGCAGAGGAAAGACCCTTCTTAAGGTCCTTGAGAAACCTGTCTCCAGGGCTAATGTCTACCCTATATAAAGGTTGATACATGGGAAAGAGGTGTAAAGGGATCTCAATGAAGCCATCTTTAGAATGAGAAACTTCTCATGCAGTCTATTTGGTTTGAAAACAGAAGATTGCCAAGTTGAGATGTGACCACGTCTAGACTCATCTCTAGGGAACTCATTTCTGTGCTACGAGGTGAACAAAATGGACCAAACTGTTGGAAGCAAAGAAACTCTGCACGGTTAGTGAGGAGTGGTGTATGCTCAACACTAGATCTGGGAAGAGCTGTCAGGCTCTCTGCTGCATGCTCAGTTAGCTCCAGTCTTGTTAAAGCCACGGGGAGCTCTGCGGTGTGCACAGAGGCTCCCTGAGAGAGTGCTGGCTTGGGAGAAGGCAGCCAGTCTCTATCCAAAGGGCAACAAACCAGGCTCCAGAGTCCAGCAGCCATGTGTTCTGTGCTGTGTGTGAAATGCCAAGAAGCTGTTTCACAGACTGTGACTAGCTGTGAGCAAGGAGAGGCAAGGCAGGAGTTAGGGGGGGAAAAAGGAGCAGCACAGAACAGCATCTATAGTCATCTTGATCTGCCAGCCAGACAGGAAAAGTCTTCTGGCCTTTTCTCCCTTGCTGGCTGACTGAAGATGCTTGACCTCAAGTTAAACACTTTCCCTTCCCTCAAGGAGGTGCTTGAGACTGCTATAGTCCCAACAACACCTCTATCCAGGAATGCTGCAGCAGGCAGCTTCCCTCCCCTGGCAACTGGCATAACACAGGCACGTGGTCGCACAGCCCAGTAACCAACCCTGGCTGTCACATCCAACCAACCCCTTTTCTGAGGCTCTGCTCCTGCTGTCTCAGAGCCTGTGTCAGCAGCACAGCATCGCCCTGCTCGCTTCTGGGTCAGAGACTGCACAGCCCAGCTGCACAACACCACTTTTTGCACCCTAAAAGCCAACTGAGTCCTGTCAACATCAGGAGCTGCAAATCCAAATGTGTCCCTGGCTCCCTCTCTTCCTTGGTCAACAGCTTCAAGCAAGCTGCAGCTGAGGGAAAGAGCTTTGGTGTTTATGTTCAGCCTCAGGCTTTGAGAGACACCTGCCACTGGCCTTTCAGAGTCTTTTCAGGTATGTCTCATGGGGAATTACTGTGACAAGAACACTTTGGAAGGAAGAAAAAGCAGCAGTGATCTGACTCCTCACCACTGGCTGACACAGGAAGGCAGTCTGGGCTTTCCAGGAAAGTCCCTTTGAGAGTTGGCAGTGTTAGGCACATGACAGCTGTTCACTCTTCCCACCTTCAGACAATCAAAGCCAGACTGGAAACACATCGCTAGTGTCAGGACAGTGATTGTTTTAGAACAACTGGACAAACACTCTGAGCCTCGTTTACTTGCACATAGCACTGAACGAAATCAGCTCCAAAGGAAAGCTTTGCAGAGCTCAGCAGCTCCAGTAAGATGAGTCTAGGAGCTTCCAAGCCCTTCTGAGATTTTTGCCTTATTGGGAAAGGTGAAACAGCTGTTTCAAAACAACAGTTCTTCCCCAGCAATCACGGATGGTGGGAAGAGATGATCACAGCAAAGCTCATGAGCAGGGAACCGTCGGGAAGATGCACCTCTCTGCTTTTGCAGAAGACATCTTTCCTTCAAGAAACAGAAGTAGATTGTCATCACAAAAACACTGCAGAGAGAAGACTCTCACACTGAAGACACACCAGAGTGAAAGCAGGGTCAGCTTGAGGGCAAGAGAGTCTCAGCTCTTCAAATGCCCTGGGGATTTCAGATGTGCTCTGACACACTGACAGGGATGCAAACAGGAATGCAAACAAGTCAGCTTAACACAGAGAAGGCACAACACAGGCAGCATGCAAGAAAGAGGAGCAAAAACGGTGAAGAAGACATCCAGTGGCTGAAGAGTTGTCAAGGGGGTTTCCTTTTGGCAGCAGGTCAATGACTTTATACCTAAAACTTAATGAATTGAAGAGCATGATCAAATAAAGGGAGGGAAACTAGAAAAGGCAGAGTACACAGTACACAAAATACACTGACAAGCACAAACACACTCCTGCCTAGATATTCTGCACTTGGCCACCTGAGCTGGGAACATATAAAGGACAGGAGGAAAGCCAGGGGCTACCACACCACATACATATTCACATAATAAAATGCATTAAATAGCTACTGCCCTGACTCAAACTTGACAGTGGCATAAATGAGCTCCCTAGTGGGATGTACTCTCCATTTCCCAGGAGTGGATGGGATATTAAGAGGACAGGAGACCACTCATGACAAGCACATAGAGGACTGACACTGGAATCGCAAATTTGGCCAAATCAATCACCCAGGGCAACGCTGGGCACAGCAACCCTGAGATCAAGCTTCTAGGAACACACCGCTTCCCTCTGGCCCAGCAGCAACTCTCCAACAACTAGGTGCTTTGGTCTGCAGCGAAGACAGGCTGTGGATCAGAGTACTTCAGCATCACACTTGTCTCTCTGAACAAGGCAAGAGCAAGACCATGGTGCTTGTTTCAGTGCTGTCAGGCACACAGCACAGCACTACCCAGAGAGCCAAATACACCCTTATAAAGTGCTGAGGGACCTTCGAGGTTTGCTCACCTACCAGACAGCTGCATCCAACCATCAGATGCTCGTGCTGACTCTCTACCTCAGAGTGCCCAGTGTTCCTGCTCTACCCCAGAAACCAGGCAGGTTTGGGTATTAACACTTGTGGACATACTCTAGCTGGTTTGAGACGACGTAACTAAGACAACACTCACCCCGACAAAGGGAATGAACTTCTGCGAAGATTCTTCATCAGGGCTAAAGGCAAAGAGAAAAGAGTTTGTTAACAGCTTGCTTCCAGGCTGGGCACAATACTCACTTGCCAGGTTGCATTCAAGCATGCAGCAGGGACGGACAGTATGCAAGCGCCAGTCCAACGCCTCCTTCTCAAGGCCCTCTGGCAGCACGCTACGAGTCTGCAGCGGCGGGGGAGAGCACGCAGCGTAGAGCACACCTCAGGGGAAAGGGCTCTTCCTTCCTCCCTCCCTCACATTTGACAGAGAAACATGCTTTAATGGCCTGGCCAGTCATCACAGACACACGACCTCCTACTGCAAGGGAAATGGACCTGTGCCACAACACCATGGAGAACTGTGCGTTACTTACTAGTCCCTGCAGCGCTCTGCGCCCGCGGCCTTCCCGCGTCCCACCTGCGGAGCCACCCGGCAGCCCTACAGCAGTGAGCCTGCCACGGGGTTACAAGCCGTGACACGGGGTTATTTGTACAGCACTAGCAAGTCTGCACACACACACACACACACACACGCACACAGGCCCTTAGGCAGGCACACTAGATTGAGAAGTCAGGCAGCAGAGTGGAGTGTGGGATCAGGACATCAGCTAGAGGAGAGGAAGCAGCTAAACCAAACCCAACAAAGAGCACATCATGTCCCAGAAACAGCTCAAGACAGCACTACACGTGTTTTGAAAGCAGGAAGGCAGCAGCCCCTTCTGGCTCTGAGCCTGCCCAGGATTCAGAAGCCAGAGGGTGGAGAAGGGCCAGCGACAAAGGCCACAGTCAAACCTAGCAGAAACTAAGGGAGAGACTCCACAAGGACAAGAAGACCACCTGAGTGAAGAGAAAGGCAGGTTGGGAGGGTCTGCAGAGCCACTGCTCCCTTCGAGGGTGACAGAGATGAAGATGAACTCACAGGGTGAGGAAAGGACTGCAGGAATCACAGCTGGCAGTGGAAGTGACTGCACGGGCAAGACACGTAACGCCTTTGTGGACACGCACAAGGAACAGGTAGGAAGCAGACAAACACCAAGACCTCTCATGTTTCTCTTTTAGTGCATTCCTCAGTGCTTGGAGGGCTACAGCATTCAGAAAAAAAAAAGAAGCCTCCCAGCATTGCCTTCATCCAGAAGATTGCTGGGTGCAGCACAAATACTTGAGGAAAGCAGGTACTTCTGTGCCGTTTCCACAACACACTGGAAATGCACCCAGGGCATCAAGGTTGCCAACCACTGTGTGATTAGCACAGTTTCCTCTAAGCCCTATGGAAAGAGAGGCACAGAATTGCAGTGAAGAGGACTCAGCCAGAGCTCCCTCTTAGTCCAAAGCAGAGTGTGCTTTTGCAAACAGCCTCTTGTTTTGACTCAGTTCTGCTTAGTGATCTCTAAGGCAAAGCCAGGGGCTTTGCTCCCTCCTTGCCTCACAGCTTCAGGCACTGCACCTTCATCCTTCCACCCAAGCACATGATAAAATGACCAAGTCCCTGACTCAGTGTTGGATGCCAGAAACATCCCATCTTTCCAGACACAGCTGCAGGGCCCTCAGCACATCAATCTCCTATGAACACAACATTTCCAGTTTTGCAAAGGGAAAGAGCTCCCACCGAGCTGTTGGGAGAAGCATAGAACACTGGCTCAGCTTTCTTCTCATTTCTTCAGCCCTACAGGCTGAGCAGTAGGTAGAAGTGAGCCCTGCTGATCAAGTGAGGGAAGCACAATAGCCCCTGGTCATTGCTCAGCTACTGGATGGTTTTGCTCTGAGCTCTCAAAAAAACCATGTCCAAATTCCAGAAGAAAACTAATCCTTTTCTTGTTCCCTCTGGGAGCTCAGACACCCACTGAGGAAAGCTCAGGGGTAATTATAAGAGAAATCATTTGCTTCAGCCACCATTTAATCACAGCTCACAATGATGCACAGACTGTCCCTGAAGCAATCCAGCTGGATTTCAGCAGGGCTAGTCCAGGCCTGTCACATGTCCTTTTGGTAACTCTGACGCTGCACATGTGCTTCTGAAAATGCAGCTTATCAAGACAGCTGCTCTTCATGGGGATGGAAGGAAAGCTGTGATGAATATGCTTGTTCTCCACTTCTTCTTTCATGCTCTTGCCTGATTCTTGTCATTCAGGATATCAAAACATTAACCCAGAATCCTTCCACCTTGGTAATGGTGTCTCCTATTCCTCCTACCATAATCCTGCAACTAAAATATCCTCTTGTCCCTGGAAAGGCAGCTCCCCATTATTACCTTATTACTCGTGCAGAGAGGCTAGAAAAGGAAATGTTTATCCTGAATGGGGAGTTGTCTAATTACTGGTTTTGCTTGGGAAAAACCCATCGACCTGCAATCAGTCCTTCAAAGGTAAACTGTCCAGAAATGGACATGCAGGCTCATTCCCTACCCAGAGAAATTAACCCACGTTGAAATGTGTTAAGACTCCTAGAAAGGACAATAAGCCACATCATCAGCAAGTCACTCATTTGACAAAGGGCAGAAATAATCTCTCCCACTTCCGAGGCAAAATCCCTGTTCCATCAAGTCTCCAGTGGTCAAACTAAAGGGACCAAGCAACTCCAAGTCCCCAGAACACATCAGATGGATTACCTCTGCTTCCCCATGAAACTCTCACCCAACACCCTTCACATTCCTTCAGCAAAATGGACGTAATAGGACATTCAGCATCTCCTGAGCCTTGACTCTCCTCTGCTGCGCTGCTCTGCCAGCCAAGGGGCACAAATAAACTCCTGCTGTGTTTCCAGCAGCTGCCCAAGAAGGTCCATGCAGTAATCAGTCAGATGACAAGGGCACTGATGAGCCAGAGGAGGGACCCAGGTCCATCTTCACCAGTTGTGTTCACGGTCAGCAACTGTGGCAAGGGTGTGTTTTAGAAGCATCAGAGAAATGACCTGGACTCTGCCTAGCCACTGCCATGAAAAGCCTCAGAGACACACAGCAGCAGGAAATTGTGTCACTCCTGTCACCCAGAAACCTTCAACCCAAGACACTTGTGCTCCAGGAAGCAAGAGTTGGGGAAATGCTTTTGCAACACGAGTGAAGAGTTTTTGTTAAGGGAGTAAGTAGGAAGGAAATGATTCAGTCTTTGCCCTGACAGGTGAGCAATGCTTTTACTTCCAACAGCCAAGCTGCTCTCCAGATTCATGCAAGGGCTATCCAGAAGCCACACAGCATGAGCTGTGCTGGACACTGAATTACAAGTGGGTGACACCAGCCTGGGTTCACAGAACTGATCAGCAGTCTGGCTACACTGGGAATGAGTGTCTGGTGAGTCTCAGATCTCAAGTACCACAGGGTTTCATTCAGGAAAGCAGTGCAGAAAGATCAATATTCATGATTCCCTCCTCCTAGTGAGAGGCCCACCTCTGCTACCATGGTCTCAGCTCCCCAGATGCTGCCTGGACTGCAGCATTTCTTGACAATCCAGCAACCAGTGATTCTCCCAATGCTCACAGACAAAGTCAGTCACCCAGTGTAACACAGAGGAGCTGAACTGGCAATTCATTCCCTCCCTGAGCCCCTTTCCTCATTCCCAGTCCCCTCGATTTCAGGTAAGGTCAGCAGATGCTCCAAAAGATAGGGATGATGCTTTGGCACCATTGCAGTCCACCACAGGCAGTACATGCACCAGCCCTTTGCCACGACAAACAGAACAAGGGGACAGGAAGGACAGCAGAGGTAAGTCAAAAAAGGGACAGCTGGCAATAAAGGTACAAAGCAGCTCATCACATATAGCTGTGTCCTAAAGACTGACTTGACTTTCCTTGGACCACTGGGGCTTGTTTAACAGAGCAAATGCTGGGACACAGGCAGATTTGCCTTGCAATGGAATTTGTAGGTAGTGCTGCTGCTCCTACACAGACCACTCTCCTTGGCAAAGCCTTTCAACCTCTGGCCTTTGTGAACTGAGGATAAAATAATGTCCAATGATCTTATGATTTGAAGCAGAGGCCCCTGCAGCACAAGGAGGTCTCAAAGCCTAGTCCTCAGTTTTTTGATTACAGGGAGAAGATTTGCTGGTCTACACTTGGACAATGCACAGCTGAACCCTCACCCTGAGCCACTGAGTGCCACCTACAGCATTCCAGTTCCAACAGGTGAGAACTGAAAAGCCTTTGCTATCCTCTGATGGATATGAAGAAGGGAAGGAAAAAAAAAACACCCTACTTGCTCTGTGGTTCACTGCTCAAAGCTACTCTCTCCATATCCCCTTCATTCCCAGTCAGTCTACATTCTGGGAAGCCATATGTGTGGTCCAAAGGCAGAGCAGTCATATTCAACCACGTGTTCTGCCAGCAGATGCCACAGTTTCAAAAGCAGCGAGCAGAACTTAACCTAAAGCACAAACTGTGCATCCCAGACCCGCAGGAACTGTTAAACAAGGCACAAAAGACCATGTTCATGGAGGGGAGGGAGGGGGAAAGAGATAGGAGATGGGAGAGGGAACCTAAGAGGAACTGATACCTTAGGGTAAAATCAAAATGAAAGCTCTTTTTCCTTTTCAGAAAGCAACCAAAGAAAAAGATAAATAAGTTATTACACTTACAACAAAGTGACACATTCACGTAGGTAGTGTTAATGGAAACACAATTTCTATGTTGTTTTTGACAATACCCTCCCCTGAGGTGCTGCCAATGAAAGAGAGCTGCATTTCTAAAGCAAGTCACAGGGGGAGACAACTGCCCATCACTCCATGGGAGAGCTTGTCCCTCTCACTCACTCACTCTCCAGTACAAGTTATTTTCAAGCAGACACAACAGAGATACTAAGAGACCGGAGGCTATGCCACAAGTCTGACTAAAAGCCTCAGCAATCTCTTCCTTCTGCAGGGTCTGAGCCTGATTTAAACCTATCAACAGCTTCAAGCGTGGCACCATCAAGTCTAAAGGGTCTAAAATCCAAATGGATCAGACTAGCTTGATAAAGTGGTCACACATGCTGCTGGGAGGGCTTAGTGCAGTCATGGCTGAAGTACAGTTCAGATGCTTTTCAACCAAGTCCCACATTGATCTTTCTAGGTGTACAGGAACTTAATATGATTAAATGTGTGTTAATGACAAAAATGAACCTGTAAGAGAATGGAGAAAGCAGTGGAGGCCAGTGCAGAACCCAGTGAGAAAAGGGTGCAAAGAAAGCACAAGGCAGCCGTTAGAAGGGGTTCACACTGCAGTAGGAGTATCTGAACTCTGTACTGGTAACTGAGGTAGGTCCTCACACTTAAATGCAATCAAAGATTGAAGCTAAGAGCTTCGAGTACCCAGTGGCTCCCCACCTTTAAGCAGGTTCACACCATGGGAGTTCACAAATACATGAGGAGTGCACTCTTTTTAATGGAGGAGTCAGTCTGGGGATATTTTCCCTGGGACGGCATGAAGAAAGGGCTACAATTTACTGCATTTCTGCAAAGTAATGTGGATCAGACACAGGAATGGAAAAGCAACAGGCAATGAGCATTTACAGAAAAGGGACTGTGCTCACATCTTTAATCTCTCCCAGTTCCAACACAAAGGAAACACCAATGAGGGATGTTAACAGACCAAGACCGAAAGATCAACTGTAACATGGAAGGGCAGTAGGTCACAGTTAACAGCATCCACACCTCACAGGAGACTGCTAGGCCCCAGCTGAGAAACATCACATGAACTGAGTGTTTGCCCATCTCTCAGAAATTATTGGGATGCGAGTTAGAGTCTATTTTCTCCTCTGTGCCTCAGGAACAATGCACCTCTATCCTTCAGTGACAGTTACTCCTCTTCCTGGACCACAGCCATGTGAGGCTCCACATATCTCTGAATCTTATTTTCAGGCCCTGATTCTCCCTCCTACAGGCTGCTTATCCCTTAAGACAAGTTGAAATAAAGCCTGGTGAACGTCAGCTCTCCTCAGTAGGAGTCCTGGTAGTCTGCAATTGCCAATCAATAAGGATTTTCTCTCCTGCTCTGCTATTTACACTCCAGAAAGAAAGGATTTCTGTTTCCTCAGTGCTGATGTAAAAAGGCCAGGTGTCACAAAAGATACTTTGGGGGGGAAATGCCACAGTTCAGACTTACACACTTAAGTCCAATGTGGTAAGGGAGAGGTCTCTGTGGCAAGAGTTCTCTAGAACCTAAGCAGGTATCATCAGCTCATTCTCCATCCTGCCTAGCCCCCACTGCCCCAAACCTCTCAGATCTTCTAAGAAATCACTGCACTTCAAGTAACCACACGGTTATCTAAGCAAGACACACCATTGAGTACAGGATACCATAAAGCTCCCAAGGTGCTTGCAGTTCACAGTGACTTTTAGACTGCTAGCACACAGGAGGAATGAAAAAAAAAAAGCACTTAGCTTTCAACCTGATACTCTGGAAAGTCAGGATTGTTAAGTTAGTGGCATACCTCTTCTGCTTGTACGTCAGCATCGCCTCAGCAATGGGCAACTGGTGTGCACAGTTGGCCCCTGCTATATACTGTGTTATCCGGGACACAACGTCGGGTGCTTCTGCAACTGCAATACAACAAAGACAGAAAATCATTTAAGAGACTTCTCAGACCATCACCAGCACTGTCATCCATTTGCTCAGCCAAGCTGATGGTCCCCAGACAGCTGCATTTGAACTGCAGCTTCCAAAGGAAGCTCTGTGGCCATCCCCTGAGCACTGTAAAGCTGTCTGACAGAAAGCAAACATCCCACAAGAGCAGCAAGGGAAAAGCCTTAGGAAGGCACAAGAGATACAGACACCTGTGATCTGTACACAGCATTTCTGACTGAAGTATTATGCTTATTTCACATAAATGCCTTCCCTATTACTTTAGCTTCCAGCAAAGAGACTCAACTATGAGAATAAGGGGACTCAACTGACCTTCCCAAGCCACTTCCATACCTTAATGGACATTTTAACCCAGAACCTTTGTGTTTGAATAGGGACCTGTGAAGAGCTAGGTCTCTGACAGATCTTCCAGCATATCACCGGCTAAAGAACAAATATGGCTCTAGAGATGGATTTCTATAGCAAATGAGGCATTCCTAAACCAGACACAAACCCCAGGTCTGTACTGGCATTTGTCTGCACTGTCAAGTGCAGCAAGGAATTAAGAGACACCATGGAAAAAAATCAATGCCTGGAACTGAGCTTAGAAACAAGAAAAAGCATAGGCTGGGTGATACACTAGGAGATCTCTAGGCCAACTTTCTGCTCCAAGCAGGCACAACTTCACTTTCAGAACAGCCTGCCCAGGGCCCTCATCCAGCCAAGCTCCCAGCTGCTGGAAAAGGCTCTGGACCTGTGAGGAGTTCTCCCTGTCCTCCTCTAATGGCTAGAGGACTTCAGGAGCATCCTGGGATGCAGTTCCAATTGGATCACCACACTGCAACCTCCCCATCCTCACAGTGCTCCAAAAATTCCACAGGCTTTTCTTCCTGGTGAATTGTTTTTGCACGAGAACATCACTCCTCAAGCAAGTCTCAAGCCCTCATGGAGCTGATGCACATCCTCCCTTCTCCTGTTTCTTTCCACTCTTGAAGCCATGGGTGGAAAAAAACTGTAAGCATTAATATTTTAAACAAATTAGTACTTTAACAGGCAGTGAGGCTTTATCCTGGCCCAGAATAGAACACAGATCAGAACAGGAACTTGTGGATCTGACCTAGGGCAGCTCCCACATGTTCCAAGACTGCTGAAGAACAAAAAATCATTTTTTAATGAGAAAAATCCTGCAAGCAGAGTTCAGAAATGCCAACTCCCTTCTCATGCATAACTAACAGAAGTTAATCTTCCCAGAGTTTCCAGACCTTTTAGGCTGGACAGTTTCTGAATGGCCAAAGAAAGTAATGTACTAAACTTGGGAGTGAAACACCCGTCTCAAAGAATACAGCTGAGTGCCAGGTAAAAACAGTGGGACTCAATAGGCAGCTAGTGCCTCTTGAAACCAACAACTGTTTGCAAACCACCACAGGGAGGACATACAAAGGTCAGCATCTGAAAAGGGAACGTGGTGGAGTGAGGAGAAAAGAGGAACAAAAACATTTGTCTGCTTCCTCTTGTATTTACTTGACCTTTGCTAAAATTACTCATTCAAGCCTTTTATCCCATACAGGCCAGACACAGACACATGGTCTTACCAGTGGTCTGTGCTTCAAGTTTGTTGAACAGATCTCTCCAGGCTAGATCTTGGAAGAAGTTGTTGTATCTATAATCTACAGACCCCAGATACTTGGCCACTGGATGAGAACCTAAGAAAGAGAGAAAGGAAAAGGTGAGAGTTGTTCTTCCCAGCACTGAACACAAGTGTGTCTTACCTGTAAGGAACTGAATTTCAAAATCAAAACCATGCTAGACACCTCAGAAATAAATTTCTGCAATTATAACCAAGTAATTTAGTCCAGCTTATCTCTACAAGAGCATGCAAATAGAGTTCCCAGCAGAGAGACTGTTTCAACACCAGCAATACCTTTCAGTGACACCTCCCCCTTTCCCCCTGCCAAATGAAATTTTAAAAGGCCAAAGAAAACAGAGCTGGGAAACTGCTGAGGAAACAAGTGATTTGGAAGACACAGAGGCCCTAGAGCTCTCCATCTCAGCCTGTCAGCTTTGCAAGCAGCTTTCCCAGCAATCCCTCCTGCCCATAGGCTGCACTGAGGCTGGGTCACCTCTGCCAAGAGGAATCAGACCCCTTCCTCCAAACACCATTCACACACCATGACTGTTGTGCAATGCTGACACAAGTATCCCCAACCAGGAAAAACAACCCAAGGAAGCTTTTTTAGTCAGTGGAGGAAGGCTATAAGCAAATTTAATAAATAGGCTGTAATTAAAGACAGAAGGCAGAGTTCAGTGATTACAATCTCCAGTGAACACTGGCCTATGGATCAGGTCCTTGCTCGCTCTAGATAAGCCTTATGGCTCCTCTATGAGCATGGAAAGACCTCCAAGCTGAAAGTGTGGGTGTCCAGTCTCCAGCTGGCAGCCCTGGATGGAGATCTGACTCCATACTAATACTGAGCAGGAGAAGGAAGGCATTGAAGTGACAAACTCTGCCCTGCAAGGTGGTAAAAAAATCTGTCACCTTCATTTTAGGCCACATGTCTCCAAACTAGACAACCTACTTGCACACCTGCCCCTCCAGTTTGTCAACACAAGTGTGCCAGGACTGCACTTTCCAGTCACCACACTTCAGTCCTACTCAGCAACAGTCCTGTACATTTACCATCAGTCATGAAGTGGCATCAGAGTTCCTCCTAATCAGCTTATTTTTATCCTTCCTACATACAGAATTCTCACATCAAGCCACACTTCCAGAGACTCTGACATTTGAGTCATAAGCTGGTAAGCAGTAACTTGACAACTCCTTCCAAGATGACTCCAGTTGCTTTACTGTACTCACCATCCTCCAGTAAAGCTCATGGTGGGAAAAAAACACTCTCTCTTCTCAGTTCTCCAAACTAGTGCTCATTTACAGACTGACAGGAACGGTTCAAGCAGGTCTCTCTGAGCTTTCCCTGATGTCATTAGACACTGAGGCCTAAGTTCTTTCCTGGACCCTATCAATCATGGCTACTTTCAGACCTGTTGTTGCTTTTGTGGTGGAGTTTTAAACAGTGCAGATGGAACAGCTCTGCACCATGCACTGGAAAAAGCTTTCCCATATGCTGGGAAAACACATCACACGTGGCAGATGCAACTGGAAACAAGCACTAAGCACAAGGTCTCCCAACAATTTCTATCCCTGGGAGCTAAGTAAAATGCCAAAAAAACCACACCCCTCAAACAGGCAAAATAACCCCCAACATTTTTTTCTGCTTCATATGTCCCTTTTCATTTGTTTACACACTGCTTTGGCCATCAAAGGAGTCTTTCAGACAAGGAATCAGAAGCATGAAGCGGGACAGAATCTCCCAAGTACAAACACTCAGCATTTCTCATTGTTACCAAACCACTGCAAATTAACTCTTCTGCCATTAACTCTGTAGCACAGAGTTGTGCACTAAGAAGGGAAAACCATCTTAAAAAAACCCTCCACCATTACTACTTTGAAGGTGCTGCCAAGAGCAGAAAGTCTTCTCCTTTAAGACATTTATGGCATGCTCACTATTCTGTCTTTGGTGCTTTTTCAATTGTCAGAACAGAGAGGTTGCTCCTCCATCACTTTAATGAAGTGCCAGAAAGCTGGCCAGAAATAAGCACTTGATCTGCTCAGGAAACACTGTAGACTTCTATGGGAAAGGCCCCGTTAGGGAAGTTTCTATATTTAAAGTGTATTTCAAAAAGCATTCACAGTTCTGAAGCAGTTCCATTATCAAAGTACTTGGTTGTGGTTTGGTTTGAGGTTTATTTACCAAATGAGGTTTTAAGATTAGAAAACAACTCGCAAAAACACACTGGCTAAGTCTTGTGTTTCACTTTCAAAGGGAGAATATTTTCAGGTTATTAAAGACTGCAGGATAGAAAAGTCTTCTTGTGAGGCCAGGAGACAGTCAGCATGTGAAGACCAAAGTCCTCAGTCACACAGACTCTTATTCAAAGCACATTTAACCTTTCAGAAATGATTTTTCTGGTTCTACCCCCTAAAGGGCTCACTCTCCTCTTCTTGCCAAGCACTGTGAAAACTAAATGCCTTCCTTACAGAAGGATCCAATTCTTTTCTATGTCTTTTTCATTTGACTTCTGCAAATCCTACCAGTGAATTGACAGCCTAACTCCACTATTCATGGTGTCAGGCAGCAGCTTCTGACTCCTACAGCACCTGCCATCAGCTGGTCCCAAACTTAGAAAAGACTGGAAAATACCAAGAAAAACTGTTTGGCAACTTTTCTGTTGCCTACATCACCAAAGTGTCCTGTTCACATGAGATAAACTTTAGACTAGATCAGCACCTGGTACACCAACATTGCTCAGTTACCCCTGCTCACAAGCACCAGTGACCACCTGGACTCCCAGGTCTCACTGCCACAATGTTCCTCACATTTCTGTCTACAAGATGACCCCTAATGTTGTTAACATTATTATCAGTCCATTCTTATTTCCCTTGAGTGATTCAAGCTGGGTAACTTTCCAGCCAGGCAGGCTTGCTAAGCTGCTGGAAGGGCAGAGATAAAGTGTTGGAAAACTGAGGGAAAGACCCAAGAACAACAGCATGTAAAGGAAAGGTCAAGAGATACATGTAATTGGTATAATTTAAACTCTCAGCAGTTTCAGAGCCTTTAAACATTTTTCACCACTCCCTCCTCCATAAGCCTTTTTTTGTGCAAGCCTCAGGGAGGCCACAACAGTTACTATTTTGGGAAATAAGTGCCCAGTGCATTCAAATTTTCAACCAGAAGGGCTTCCAGAACATTACTCTATGCATTCACTGTACCATTCGCAAAAGATGTGTAAGAGTCTCTCTCCTCTATGGGGCAGAAGTACTTGGCCCCTTGCTTCAAAGGAAAGGTTACCAAGCAAGCTTCAGCATCAGGAGTGTAAAGATGAAAGTGATTCAACTCAAGAGCAGCAACACAAGTGTGACACAATGCTGTGATGTTTGCCTCCTTTAGCAGCCACACACCTAGCCAAAGCTTCCAGGAGGGCTTCTCCTGAGGGAGTACAACACATTTAACCTGTTCATCTTTCTGAGAAGAAAAATGGTTGCTTATTTACCTAGAGGGATGATCAAAAATCTCATGTAGCCAAGCCAGTCGGGGGTTTTGTGAGACAGCTGCTCTACAAAGAGCCTCAACACAGCACTGAGGTAATTCTGGGCTCCTGCCACTGCAATTTTAATTGGGTTTGGAGGCTGTGAGTTGCAGTTACAACTAGACAGGAAAAAAAAACAAAGAGGAAACATACTCATAATCGTGCTTCCAATCACCTATTTCAGAACAAGTGAAAGAAAAGAATCGGTTAACACCCATCATAGCAGAAAGGAAGCTGTTCAATACACAAGGCAGCATCACAATGACTACCAGCAGCTTAAAACATTATTAATGAGATGCAACATTGCTCAGTACTTTCTCAAATGGCCTCCTTGCTCTCTCTCACACATTTTGATAATCTAAAAGGCTGGACTCAACTATCTAGGTTAGGATGTACCCATTCCAACTAACAGTCTTCAACCCAAAATCTTTTAAAAATCACTGGTGGTGATGAAAGCACACCTGTATCCCCACACACATGGCAGAACAACAACAACTCTGCAGGGCTGAGGCGTGCTGAAGAGCCACACAACTCCATCTTCAGGACATTAGATGGGGAAGAAGTATCAGAGAGGAGAAGTATTTCTCAGCTATCGGATGGAAAACTCCCTGGGTGCTGGGCCACAAGAGCTGAGAGGCTTTGAAAGCTGAAACTCAACAAACAACACAAGCAAGGTGAGAACTTACTATCTCTGTATCCTGGAGACAATAGTGCTGAAAGCTGCCTGAATATCAGCTGAGGAGCACGTGCAGACCACTGGCAATGTATGCTTTTGCAAGACATCTGAAAGGTACTGAGGAGAGAACAGAACATTTTATAGTCCTTTTTTTTGGGTACAGTTTATCACAAGAAGAAAATCTGCTTCCCCTAGCCTCTGAGGTATTCTCACATCCAAGTGTGGGCACTCTCCCCACGTCCAGTTTCTAAGTGATGTGGCTGTTTCTCAAGTAACTTGTCCTTGTGCAGCAGCCAAAGGAAACCTCTTCCTCTAGAAAGATGGAAACATTGCACCTTCCTGACAAGCGTCAACGTTACATCCAAAGCACGGCAAGGACAGCTCTAGACCAGCAGGGTTTTCATGGCCAGAGAGCAGGGGAGCAGCAGAAGACCATTTGCCTGGCAGGCTGGGTAAGAGCAGATGCTGTCTATGTGCCTACTTCTGGAACTGCAGTTGCACCTCTACGATTTCAAAAGGGCTAAAACAAATGCAATGTTCAAGCTCTAAAAGAAGGGCAGGGTGCTACCAACGCATATGTACTTCATGGGGACTGCTTCTCTTCCATTCAGCTGATGGGAAGCAAGCTGACCCACACCTCAGGTTTACAGGGACAGAACATTGACGAGACTCTGAAACTATCAACCACTTTCAAACCCTGCACCACTAACCTATACATCCCAGCCAATGTCCTCTTCCATGGCCTCTGACAATGCAGGCACAAGCTGCTGAAACTACTGGAAAATGACTAACAATGCTTTCTGTCCATCTCTAGAAGGCATTTATCTTCCAAATATAGAGAAACTGGAACCAGTAGCTCAGCTGGTATTTTTTTTTCTCTTGGACATTGAGGCCTCAGTTTTTCCAGAAGCAGAAAGCCAAACCAGAGAAGATAACTCCACAAGCCTGGCACAAGTTCTACAGACAGTCACCCAGCACATCTTTATTGGTCTATTCCAGACGTGGTTTTTTGCTTTCTCAGCCTAAGGTACTGAAAGAGGCACAATTTGTTCCAAACCTGTAACAATCCACCCCCTGTTGCCAGCACAAGGAAGCACTGCTCAGTGCTCTTTACCACAGCTATCACTCAGGAAAGATGAGGTGACATACCTGCAAGTCAGGAATCACAAGTGCACATGCAAAGCAACAGAGCTGACCTGAAATACTTCCTCCTATGTTCAGCACCCATGCCTAGAAATCTCAGCCCAAACCACAGGACACTGTTGCCTGTTTCCTTTGTACCAGTCTATCACAGTTGAGAAGCAGGCTCTCGAGTGCAAGGGTCTAGCCATTCCCAGCGTGCTGATAACCAGAAGGAACAGCATTTTGTAGAAGAGGAAACCTCTCTGTGGAAAGACTCAGGTGGCAAAGTTTTACAAGATTCCCAGCATCTCCTGGTCAAACGAAATCCATCCTGTAGGCACTGAACACTCAGTATGCTGCCAGCCCCCAAGCACCACCACTGCTCTTCCAACCAAGCAGCAGAACCTACTTGGTTAGTGGTAGAGCTCAAGGCCTGTCCATTCCTGAGGAGGAACAGTGAAGGAGAATTGTGCTTCAGGTAACGCCTCCTGCCTTTACCTGGCCTTGCCAGTCAGATGTATTGACAAGAATAATGTTTTCTGGCAGCTGGTCATCGGAAACCAGGATGTGATTTAGTTGGTCATACACTGTTTTCCTGGGGATCTGGAAGTAAAGACATAGAGAACAGTGGGAGATGTCAGTTCTAATTGTCAAGCCATCAGCTCCAGCTTTTATGCTTCATGGCCACTGCTTGGACACCCACCAGTAAAGACATCAGCTGCTTCAGTCCTGCAGCATTCTGCAGGCTGCTTTGTCTGCCACCTTGGTTTTGTTGGTCATCATTACCTCTGCCATGGATTTTTACTTACCTCACTTTACAACAACTAACAGTAACTCCAAGGAATTTTGGACTCAGAGAAGCCAGGAACAACCTCCTTCTAGAAGGGAAGCGAGTCCCACAGCTAACAAAAGCATGGCACGTGTTCTGCACAAGTCAGATCCCTTTTGCAATCCCTAGCAACTTGCCTTATTTCAAAGGAGCAATTCCAATTCCCCAGCACACCCCTATTCACATCTCATCACACCAATCTGTTCTGTTGTTTTCAGTTTATGGCATGCTGGCAAAACTCAGCAGACTGGATGGAAGATACAGTATCAGCCAAGACATAAATTCCTTCCTTCCTGAAGACATGGGGCCCAGTTCCTTTCTAGCAAGGATGGCACTTGGACCCAAAGGAAAGGGACTACAGGAGATAGTTGGAGAAGAGGAAAAACTGTGAGTGGCTGGAGAGACAGCAATCTTTTTCACACCTGTAAGTGATGCCGGGTGTCTGGAGAGCGCTCATTGTCCAGGCTGTTGGCTCTCTCGTTCTGTGGTCTCACTGGCTGCCTCTCCTTCAGAGACGTGCTCCTTCCCCGACGGCCCGTCTGCTTCCCTTCAGACCTGCAGGGAGATGTGCTTGCATTCCAGAGCTGGCTCCTATCTGAGATACATCCCCCAAATCCCAGATCACCCAGTATAGCAACATCACCAATGTAAGTGTAGGTACAGGGCATCACACATAGGTCTGAGCTGGCTTGAGACCTGCTACTGACGGCAGCTTGTGACAGTGCAGAGCACACATTTCAGCTCCAGAGCATGTTCCCAGGAGGCTCAGGCAGACTTTCACACCACCACCCTGCTAGAACAGGATCCAGACATGCAAACTGCACTCACACCCCCAAAAGCAGCACAGAAATACCTATTTCCAAGAACATCTATTTGCTTGCAAAATGACCAGAGAAACTATACAGTGGGGTTGGTAAAGCCCATATTCACTACTCTATTTGGGAAGGTTTAATGGGACGTAAAAGGTGGTTGGCAAGCCTAACTCAAGGCCAAAAATCTGCATCAGACATTTACTTAGCACCAGTATCTCTGAGTAAGCAGCTCCAGAGATTTATAAAAACTTCCTTGGATGTGGAGAGGAGACAGGAGCAACCTCAGAGCAGTGCTGCCCTGCAGGGTTGCAAACATTCATTTATCAAGTGCTCAAGACCTATAGTTTAAGTGACTGAACACAAGGAGGGTCTCCGTGCACTCAGTGGCTTAGAACCACTCTGGAAAAATGCTAGCAAGCTGTCTATGACTTTCTGAGACAACGCTGTCACCACTCTACCTGGTGGATGGGATAATGAGGGACTCAGTCTTAGTGATCTTCCCGCTGGGTGGGAGCTTTTCCACAAACACATCTGGCGTGGGAAGTTCAGCTTCCTGGACCTCGGCTTGCTGGTTAGACTCCTGCAAAAACACAGGGCACTGAGTTGTCAGGAACAAACCCTCCCCTCTGTCTCACTACCACACAGGCTGGCAGGAGGCACCCCAGCTCAGCTCTGACTGGGACACATTGAGCTTGCCTCTTCAAGACATTGTACTTGCTGCCAAAAGGGAGAAGCCAGCATTAGCTTTCTGAGGCTACCAGTTCCTGGCTCTGCCTCACAAAGGAGCTGGAAGTAGGAAAGGTGCTCAGATATACCATCTGGAATAGGCACTCTCCCAGCTCAAAGCCAGGGACGTGCCTCCAGATTAATTCACCTTACCCAAGTGTACTGGTGGAGAGAAAGACATGGGAGAAACTTTACAAACTGCATGTTTCTCAGTAGCTTTGGGTAGAGCAACTTGAGCTTTGGGATTTTTACCCCAGGACCAGCTTGATTTCTGCCAATTCAGCTCAAAGTCATACTTCTGTCTGATGGAATGGAACAGTCCTGAGAATACTTTTCAGGATGATACATAAGCTCAGTAGCATTCTTTGGGCCAACCTCTCTCAAACCAAAAGAAAGGCTGTTTCAACAGAAGGCCACATAAAGCATTTCAGTTCCAAACCGCTGAAAAGACAAGAACCTCCACCAACTAAGGTGAGGAGGAGAGCCCAGCATTATCTTCACTGCAGCTAATGCAAGTTGTGTTGCCTGTGCAACTAACTATATGGACACACACACGTCACACAACACAGTTCACAGTTGACACCCAAACTGCCAGGAGGAACGTTAACAAGTGGATTTTCAACTCACGTAAGAGACGGTGTCAGAAATATTGTCGCTTGTATGTTTGGTTCCAAGACTCTTTGTCTTTTCAGGCACTTCTACCTGCTTAAGAGGAGAAAAATTATGAGGAGGTATGACACCAGCAGACTTTTCAGTCACACTCTCTGGATCAGGCTGTTCAAAAGACACACTTCAGTGTTTGAACACTGCACAGCTCTGTGGCATGAACAGCAGTGCTTCCTGGTCACACCAGGACCAAACACATTAATGTGGGATGTGACAAAGCTGCTGATGCACAATACACAGTAGAGGCAAAGAAGTGCCTTGGAACGGTGCTGATGCACACAATATGCCCATCCATGAGGGGATGGAAAAGGGAGTGAGCTGCCCCTCAGCATTCACTGCCAGCCACCACAAAAGAGTATCTCACCAACAGTAAAGCTTCCTCCAACAGTGCCAAGGAATCCCTAAGACTCCCAGGCATTATCTCCCATCCTGACAACCATTTCAACAAGTACACAGGAATCTAGACCTACTCATGCCATTAGCAAGTACTCACTACATAACCTGAAGATGTCCCCCTCTTGAGTTAGTACAGTATTTGCTTTAAGAAAACCAAAACACTAGCACCAAAACAAACAAATAAAACAGACCCCCAAAACCCCATCAACATCACAAACATCTTCTCAGCAGAAGATTCCTGTCTCTGCATCCAGCTCTTTGGAGGAGGGTCAGAGAGGGTGCTTGAATTTACACTTGCAAATAGAGACGGTGCAGGTATTACTGTATTACTGTATCTGCTGTATTACCTGCAGGCAGAGATAATCTTCAAACACGACTTACAGGACTTGATGGCTCTCTCTGGCTCCTGATGCTGTGGATGCTACCAATTTCTGTCTGAGAGCTGGAGTGTGACAGTCCTTCAAAATAAGGTCTGAATAAGGAAAGCAAAACCAGTTTCTTATTATCAAAAACAGTAACAGGAACTTCACCACATTCACAGCAGAGCAACGTGGCTGTTCCCAGGGTGTTTAATGCTCCCCAGTGGCCCCAGGAAATTTGTCATACAGCTTTTAAAAGGAAGGAGTTGTCTCCAGGACAGTAAGAGAAGCAAAAATCCAGGGACTCCTGTCTAGCCCTGACACTGATCCAACATATAACCTGTCACACAGCACATCATATTTATAAAGCTCTTACTGGGAGCTCTTGCATGCTCTCACACTACATGCCAAACGGCAACTTTCGGGTCCACAAAATGCAGGGTGGGCACATGAATCAGAGAATTGTTTCAGCTGGGAGAGACCTTTAAGCTCATGGCGTGCAGCCTTTGTCCCAGCCCTATCAACCACTAGATCATTTCCCTAAATGCAACATCCACCTGTCTCTGAAACCCCTCCAGGGACGGTGACTCCAGCACACCCCTGGGCAGCCCCTTCCAATGCCTGACAACCCTGTCAGCAAAGAAATTCTTCCACAGATCCAGCCTGAAATGAATGGCTCCAGCATTTTCCTACAGCAGAACAGAATACACGATCACCCCACACAAGCAGTTGTGTCCTCACTACCCCGAGCACCAGGTGTAGAGTTTCACCCTTGCAATTCTTGTCTCAGCTTTGCAAATGCTGATGAAGCTACATGCCATTTCAGGCAGAGTCTAGGTCTTGACTGAAGCACAGTAAGCAGAGTTACTGCCCCTCCTCGGTGCTAACATGCATTTTATTTCCAGCTTGCATCTGGATTTGGCTGCCAGCCCTAGGGTCCAATTACACATTTGCTCAATAAGATAAGATAGCACATACAATCAGATTGTGCCTCCATGTCAAAAGGCAGCTCATCACACCAGGCTACAAGGCTCAATTACAATTTAAGGGACTGGGGGGTTTTTTGTTGCAGGCAAAACCTGCCCACAAGCATCAGCATTTATCACACTCCTTTCAAGATATGTACAGAAGAACTAGATGCAGCAAACCACCAAGTGTCTCCTCAGGAACACACAGACACAAGAAGTTCTTATTCCAGCAATCCCATCTCTCTGAACAGTTAGCTCCTCAGCTGCAGGGAGCAGGACACGAGCTCTCAGTGTGTATGGTACATTTTGGTGTGTTTCAAAGCAGCTGCTTACCATACACATCTACTTTCAAATCCCTTTGAAGTAGAGCCTACCAGCTGGGTCAAGCTCCAAATGCCTTTAGAAGACATCAGCCCTACCATTTACCACTGCTGCTCCAGTCTACCCTTGATGTTTTCCATCTCACTGATAGGGAACAAGTCACTCCAGACTCAATCTATTCTTAGCCCAACTAGGTTATTCTACTTTAATTAGGATGTTATGACGCTTGCTAATTAGCTGGAATGTAGCAGATACTGTGCTGACCAGCTGCAGTTGTAAGTTTTGCTTGTTTCAGAGCACTGAAGGCCTGAGCATCCAACCACCTGTCAGGCAGAAGCATGACTGCAGCTCAGTCTCACGTTCTCAGTGTTTGTTGAGGCAGGGACGTGACAACAGCTCTGTTAGCTCAGTGTTCTGCATCTGCTTGAGACCCTGAGCCAGCAGTCCCCAGCTCAGCTCCAGACTGCTGTAACTGCCCACACACCAGTGCTCACAACGGCCTTGTGTGTATCTACGTGTGATGCAGCCAGTCCCCTCAGGCCCTGAGGAACATCTTTGTTTCCCTCAGTTCTGTTTCCTTAATCCCTGCAAGGACTCTCTTTCCACACAAGATCTTATCAGCTTTTCCAGAAAGACAGTCTGCCTTATTCCTCCCTGCCTTTACTTCTGTAGTAAAGCTCCCAACCACATTTCTTTCTGCCTTAAGCATAGATTTCCTGGCTGTTTCTACCACCTCTTCAAAACACCTGTGAATGGTTTATTTCTGCTGCCTGCCTGTCAAACTCCTGCCTGTGTGCTGTGGTGGGAAGGCAGGCAGAACATCTGCAGAAGGAACAAGGAAGAAAGGAGACTGAAATGAAGTCAGAACCCCACACTATCCCCAGCTAACACACAGTCATTGTAACAACACACACTAGGGCTCCAACACCAAGTCAGGAAGGGGAAAAAAAAAGCAGGATTCAGGGGTGGGAATAGAAACAATTTGCTGCCTCACACTTACTTTAACTTTGGCTTCGGAGTGCTCAAGACACTGTCATCATCCTCCATTTCTGGCCCACTGTCACTGGGGTTCTCTATGTCCAGAGTGTCATACAGAAGGTCCAAGTCCTCCTCCACCTCTTGAACGTGCTCTGCAGGGTCCTGTTCTGAATCCAGAACCTACACACAGTACAAGAAGAGGCATTGCTGACTCTGTCAGGAGCCAGACTGATCCCACAACACCTGAGCTCCCTCAAAGACTGCAGCACCATGGTCTTGTAAGTAAGATCCTGCTCCTAGTGCAAGGGTACTATATCTAACAGAAACATTAAGTATAGAAGAAGTGCCTGGTTTGGGTCAAGCTTGTCAGTGTCTCGTCCAGCAGGAGTTACCTATTGGACTGAACATCCACTAACGAGTTATTAACCACAGATTATGTCCATTGCTCAACCCCATTCTACAAATAAAGCTTTAAAAAGGCCCCTAGTGGAGTCCCAGTTGCCTTAGAGCAAGCACAGAAATGCCTCTGTCTTGGGTTTTACTGGAAAAAAGTTGCCATGCCATCTCCTGACTGATAGCCAAGCAGGCAGAAATGACAGAAATGTCCACAGCAGCCACCTGAAACCTGGGCAAGGATCAGCTGCCACCCACACACAAAGCTGAGGACAGGTATCTCACACACAGCTTCCACGAGTGGCTTCACGTACACACCAGTGCAAACAGGGAGCTGTGCACAGTTCAGAGCTTGCTTTTTGAACGGCAGGTCCCTGAAAGCAGCAGCTCAGCTGGCTCAGACCTCAGCTATGGGTGCTGACTCTGCTGAACTAACTTGGGAAGAACAGCACAGCTAAGAGGACTGTTTGGAAGCATAAGAAAGCATGAGGAGTTACTCACACTTTCCCCACAAGCCACAAAAATCAGCACAGAGCCAGCTGAGCTGGTAACTGTTTTTAGGTTTCCTGGGTTCCAGATCCCTTTCATTCTCAGCTCTCATCAGACAGCTGTCAATCTGGATTCCCTACCCAAGCTTTTCACCTCTTGCCTGGCTCTTTCAATAAGATGATGAAACAAGCTGGGATTTAACATCACAAGCAACAGATACCATAGACTACTTGCTTTTGAAAGGGTCAAAGCAGCCTGCAAAACTAATAGGTACACATACAGCTGCCAAAATCTGCTTTTGATAAAACTCAATCTAGAAAACATTTGATGACATTTTAAAGTTGGCCCTCAAGCCTTCAAGCAAGGCCAGGGGTAAGGAAAGGTCATATCCACTGTCAACTTGAAAACAAAATGAAGGGAGTAGAGGGAAAGTGGGAAGTGTTCCTGCAGACTGAAGCAAGATGCACCACGCAGAGGGCAACACACAAGACCAGAAGGCTTACAGAGTGAATTACTTACCTCATCAGACACTTTAAACCTCTTCAACAATGCCACCACCTTTTGTTTGAAGTTTTGTTGCTGCAAGTCAAAGATACTTTTATGTAAGTAAAGCATTAAGTGAATAGTTTTCTCCCAGCCTGCAAGAAGCCCAGACACATCTGACACTGCTGCTCTAGCTGTTGCTTCAAATCAAACAATTCCTGGCACCACAAGCCAAGTCTCTGCTGTTCTTATGTTGAATTCAGCTTCTCCCACACCTGTGATTCTTTCTTTCTTGTGTTACAACAAACTAGGTCCCAATCTACCACACATTATCAATCTTCTGGCCCTGAGTAACGGCACATCACTCTTGGTTGGGCACAGTGGACACCAAATTCTTTGATGTGCCAGGTCAGCTCCTGTACCTGTTTGATATCTTTCTGGCAAACATTTGACAGTTCACTTGTTCTGATTCTTAACAAGGACAAGCCAACACTGGCATCTATCCACTGACCCAAAGTAACACTGTAGTTTCCACCAACAAAGCACTGCTTTTTCCAGAAGCTTGCAGTTCATCTTGGCAGGCTCATTTATGTGACTAGCAGCACTGTAGAGAAGTTGTGGGGCTTGTCCTCAGCACTGACAGGATCCTGGACACAGCAAGCACCAAGTCCAAAACACCACAAGCCAAACTGCTGCACTTCCTTTGTGTTTCCTTGTCCCCAAGAGCTATATCTCTCTTGCACGACCAAACAGCTGAGATCTGCCAGGAGCTGCCCAGCCTTTCTCACTCTGTCACTGACCAAAATAACATGTATACTCTGAAGAGAAGAAAAATGAGTAGGGGCCAGGCATGAGTGCTGGTACAGAGCATTTAAGGTGGCATCTCTGTGTCGGGAGGAAAGGGAGGAGAGAATGGCTGGCACCAGGCCACTCTTAGACAAAGAAAGCTGTTTGTTTGCTGGCTCTCTTGTATCTCACATGAGCTCTTCTCGCAGCTCCAACTGCCTGCTCCCTCTCTGGCCTCAGGCACTTCACACTGCCCCACAGCTCCAACTCTGGCCCTTTACCTCTGAACTCAAATCCTTCAAGCGACCCTCTAGACAGCTGAAGTTTATGAGAAATAAATCCACCAGGTCTCAAACAAGACTCTCCAAAGACTGTCCTATTTCTGTCCCCAGGGTACTTGTGAGGCCAAGATGCTCTCGGGGGATAGCTAGAGCTGTGCTGTAGCTCAGGATGCCAAGCAAAACTGTCCATCACACCAAGCACCTTGGACAAGCACAGAGTCTGCAGAGGGAGGACACTCAGCGTGCAGCAGCTCTGGTGACATGGCAAGAACTGTTTGCTGGCCCCAATAGTTTGACAGTTAGCAATCAGGGATCCTGGTTCAGAGCTGTGCTGATTTTAATTGATAGCACCAAACCCAGTTCTCCACCAGCCCTACACGTTGAGGATTCAGTATCAGTTCAGAGGTCAGGGCTTGAATGACATTACTCTTACTATGAGGAAGTTGCTTGCTTTAGAACTGAGTGCTGTATCTTGTCCTGGCTGGTCACTGACTCTCCAAAACACTACTAAGGACACCAAGGATAGGAACTAGTACGCTCCCAATCTCACAGAAAGGATTCTTTTAGTGCCAAAATAGCGTTTATTCCAGGCTTTATCAAAACATGAATTTCAGAAAGAGCCTCACAGGAGGTACAACGCTCTCCAAAATGACTCCCCTGAGTCCAAAAAGAAACCTAAGCCATCCTGGAGATTCTGACTTACTGTCATCACAGCTGTGCACCAACACTCATGTGAAATGAAAGCTGTATTATGGCATGCTCAAGCACGAGTCATCACACCACAGAGAAGTGCAGGCATGTGCATGCTTGCTGTGACAAGGTGGATAGCTGCATGCCACTTGCAAAAGCTTCCAATATCCAGCTACTTCTTTTGCCTCAGCACCACTATCTGTGAAGTTCCAGCTCCTGATTGAGCTACTTCATTTTGAAACCTTCCCACTGGTGTGTCCCGTGCAGAGCACAAACAAGGAAGTTTCCCTTCAAGCTACTTTCAGGACTTACATGAGCACGGATCCTGCACTGCCTTCTTCATGGGATGGAATTGTATATGCTGACATGATTTTTGGAGCTCCTTAACTTTGCAGTCAAAAGACACTCAAAATAGCACACACATTCCCTGACCTGGCTGCTTTTGCTAGCTCTTCCCATGCTGTAACCATGCCCCCACAAGCTCTCTGCTGGGTCAGCAGGTCTAGTACTGCTGCTCCCATAAGTCACATGCACTGCACATCCTGGCCAAACCCCATCAGTGTTAGTAAAACTAATTTCCACCGACCCTGGTTATGGACGTCGTTCTTACTATCGATCTCCGCTGCTTCTTGGGCTTCCCCAGCTCGTACTCATCATCATCCAAATCCTGAACAGAAAGAGGATTCCTGTGTTACGTTTATCATCTGGGGACACGTGATCATCGAAGTGCTAAAAACGTTCCCTCTGTGAAGATGAACCTGCTGCTCTGTCTCCCAGGCTTTCAGCATTTGCCTGAGTTGCAGTTGTGACAGCAGAGAGAAAAGGAAGTGAACCAGGTCTGGAGAGGGCCAGGAGTAACACAGAAGCAAAACAACCCTAGTTCTACATTCAAGGAAGAAGGATAGCCACAGCACCACATTTCAGGAGGTTTCTCTCTCAGTACCCTCCGAGAAGTGGAAGGCAGGTGATGCCAGAGTCTGAAGGCAAAGACCCAAACTCTAAGGCATCTCACATGTAGCCAAGGGGTTCTCTGTAAGGACCTATTTTGCAGAAGGTATTAAAGACTAAAGAGTGACTCAGAACCCGCCAGCCCTTTAATTACAGCTGGGAATCTAGCTGGGCTCTTTGTATCTGACCATCATTACAGAAGGAATCAACTGATGCCTTGACCATTAAGCAGAGAAATACACAAGGATGCTAATGTTTTAGTGTTTAAAGGGAGCTCAGGTACAAACATGTGAACAGACAAATTACAGCATAGTGGAAGAAATGGGTTACTATGCAGGCTTTCTGCCACTGCAGCTAAACACTTGGTGACAGTCTCACACTGTCATAGCTAAAGGAACAGGCTTTTAGTTTTAAGCATGAGCTGAGAGAGTACACACTCTACTCAAGTGTCCAGAGGGAGAAGCCATGCCCTAAACAGTACCTGGCCCTGTACGGCATCATCACTGGCCTCCTGCTCAGAAGAGAAGCTCTCGTACTCTTCCTCGGAATAGTTGTCTGAAAGGGAAGGAAAGAGGGGAGAGATCCTGTGAAACTCCTTTAAGGTGAGGGGACAGTCTCATCTCAGGAGCACAGGAGGCCAACTAACAGCCACAAATCAAGAAAGGAGGCACATAAGGCGATGCCTGCTGGTTTATCTTCTATCTGTGCTAGAACCAGTGAGATGCAAACTGCCTGGAGGTAAGGAACAAGGAGAAACACATCTAACAGGAAGGAAGGACAAACACACAGATAAGGTTCCTTGAAACACCACCCCCTTTTACCCTGGAAAGAACCATCTGATAGACAGCAGCAAGAAGTTTCTCCATAAGGGAAACTACTTATCCCTCTAACACAGGCATAACTGACTTAAAGGAGCAAGTAAGACATGCCAGGAGAAATCTAAATCCTTTACTGAAATGACACTTCAGGTGAGCTACCTGGCCTCAGGCAACAGCACACGAGCATCTGCAAGTACTACCTTCAACAAGTCACTCTTCCAGCAGTGAGCAGAAGGCTGGGTACCACAAAATAAGATTATCACAAGTAGAAACCCAATGGCTTCCCTCTGTGGTGTAGAACACCATGGATTTGCACTCAGTAAACCAGGCTGTTGTCCACAGCCAAACACGGTGCAGGTCTCACCTAAGTTAATTAGATTTACTGTGGAATACTCAAAGGAAAAAGAAGTTGGAAGAGTAGCTTAAATGTGAATCTCCTGAATACAACACTGGTAGCCAGGTGAGAAGCTGCAAGTTCTCAACACATCCATCAGTAACGCTGGAAGAGCATCAGTGAGAACACAGATAAGCCTTGCTGGATGGCTCAGGCCTGGTGTGATATGCAGGAGAAGCCTCAGTCCCCAACTACTGTCACACTCCCTGATGACACAGCAACAGGTTTGCCAAGTGGGTTTTCTTTGCATTAATCAGTTACACACACAGCAACTTGCACAAATCAGTTCTCATCTGTCCCAGGAAGCATGTTAAGCCCAGGTGGGGTTTAACTCCAGCTAGTTCAGGAAGATACTAGTCCTCAGAGCATGTCGCTGTACCTGTAGACTTGATTTTCTGGCTGGCCTGCATAGTGCTGTCTTCATGGTCAATTGGCTGACTTGACAAGGAGAAGATCCAGATTTCTGCTACCTTCACCGCAGCCTCTTTGATGTTGCTGAAAAGGCTCAGAACTTGGCCACCTTCTGTTGGGTGCTGCATGACCTGGGACAGAAATTAAGCGGCACAAATCTGCATTTAAATTTACATCACTTGCATACTAGAAAAGTTATTTATGTTAATAGCACTACTCCACATTTCCAAGTACAGCAGCAAGCCAACACCTTGCAACTGGAGGAGCCACTTGCAAGCAACAAAATGCTAGTTGAGATTTTATCTGACTACTAATGGAAGTGATGGAAGGAAAGAAAAAGTGTTCTGAGCTTGACAGTTTAATCATTAGCTCATCCTTGAAGCACAACACTTGACTACCTCTTTACTATGTACCTGCTTCCACAGCACTGTACTGATTTGAGCCATCAAGTTACCAACCTTCTGAACACCTAATTAAGGAAATTTTTTGTTGAAGCCCAGCAGAGACAGACAGCAAATGCAAAAATTCTTGGTGAGATAGAGCTGCAAAGTGCTTCCCAAAGCAAAAATCTGCGCTCCAGGGAGCTGACAGCTGAACCTCAGAGAAGCTACCTGCCCCAGGATAATGAAGCAGTAGGTCACAAAAGAAAAAAATCAAGGCAATGGTGGAGGCAAAGGAACATCTCAGTGGGTGCTTCTCCTTTGCCACTGACAGCTAACATGGCTCTCCCCAGAACCTGACTTACATTCATTCTTCTCTTGCTCCACTAGAGTCAAAAAGCACCTTCCCACGCCTGTACCTCAGCTTTCTAACACACCCCAGGCTGCTTTGTCAGCTCCTCACATGGCTTTAAAGACTTGAGCTGATAAGGAACATATGCCAACCTCCTCTTAAACTCTGCTCAGTCTCACAACTCCAACTGATTGCTTTAACAGCTGAGAGAACTTTTTTTCCCTTTCTTTTGTTTGTTTGGGGTTTTTTTTTAACTTTAAGCAATGTGCCAGTGCTGATTAGGGGGTCATTATACTAGAAACTGAAAGAGGAGAGGTGGGCTCTTGTAAAATTTGCTGTCCCGAAGTTTTCCATCTCAGAAATCTTCCAGATGAGCTGCAAAGCAACTATTTCCGAAACACAATCAACCTTTGAAAATGTTTGACCTTCTAACTTCAGTCAGCTGACGTGACACCAAGAGACATGAGAAAAACCACAGGCAGCAGCAGCAAGTGCCCAACACTCAGAGTTTCACTGATGGGTCTAATTAGTGAGCCAACATGTTTTCTGCCTTACAGCAGTATTTAATTTCTTAAATCAAAACACAGTACAGGAAGAATGTTAACTACACCACCACAAATCAGAATGTGGCCAGTTCAAATGGGAGTTCACAATTTATTGCGAGTTTAAGGGAAGCTGAACTCACACACAAGGAATGGTCTTCACAGTGAATTATTTATTAGAGTAACAATTCACCACACAGTAACACTGGCTTATTTGGGATGAAAATGACATGTTGACAGAATGCAGTCTGATGAAAAATATTGGTGTTAAGCTGAACTTGCTGCTGCTAAACTCATCTCTAAATACACAGAAACAGCAGAGATTAAAGAGGGCATGAAATAATGCAGCATGGAGCCGTGCCATTCAGAAAGCCCTAGTAAATAATTAATCTATACTTGATTCCAAGATTAATTTCCACAGGTAGATCTGAAAATTGTATTATTTACCTCTCATGAATAGAACTCCACCTAAACTAACAACAGCCATGAAGTAAGAATTGTGAAGGATGTTTCAAACAAAGTGAGAGAAACTACTTGATCCTTAACTGCCCTACGGTAGCACAGAGAAGCACAGCAAATATTGCCTTAAATCTAACATATCTTAGGGTTGCAATGCTTGTCTGAATGACCCTGTCTGTCTTGTTCTCATCATCTTGTTCTCATGTTCTGCACTCATCATCTGGACCCCCTAACTGTAAAAGAACTCACACAAAACCAACAAAACCTTCACAAGGTAACAAGTTAGCCTTGTCAAAGCCTTAGCTCTCAAGATGCTATCCAGAAAATGTCCAATATTATTACTCAGTAGTAAAATCTGTTTAAAATACTGCCCTGTGAATACTGATGACACTTATTAAGATGGCCACATGACATTCCCACCCAGTGCTTTTCAATGAGGAAAGTGACAACACTGAGATTAAATAGAAAGGAAAATGATCTGTTTGCAAAGGTGGACATGTCAAACGCTGCTCACCTCAGCCATGTTGATAGACCCCACAGCCAGAGTCTTGTAACCTAAAATGGTTCGGTTCTTGTACCGTTTCCGCCGCTGCAGCATGATCTGAAGCTTGTTGCCTTCTCTCTTCAAGAAGTGAGGGTACTGTGGATGGAAACACAAAGGAAAAGTTTATTATGTTTCTTGAACATTATCTGCTAATCTGCCTACTTCACTAGAAAGCTCCATTCCTTGGGATTAACCCCAGGGCTTTCAGAAGTGCCTAGGACTAACTCTCACCCAGTGAACAATCCTTCGTTGTCTCAAGGAAGCCTTCACCCCTAACCAAACAGCTCAGTTCCCCAGCCAAGCATACTGAAAACAAAATCCAGGGGCACTGATGAGCTGCTTAGCTTGGGAAGGGTTGAGCCCAAGACAAGCAGTTTCCAGGAGATGCCTCCTCCAACAGCTAAGTGGAGACCGCCCAGAAGTGGAGCCCCAGAGGTGCCTCCCGGTGTTGGGGTGCCCCTGCACAAACAGTGGGCACCGGGCAGTGTCAGGGACAGCCACGGACCCTCAAACTCTTGGTGGGATGTGGCCTTCTCTCCAGCACAAGGACATTGCTCAGTGTCTGACCTGCTGCACACGTGGAAGAGCCTGCTGTGTTCTGAATGGCAGACACAGAGAGACACAACTATGAGAAGGTCAAGGACTTGGTGGTGCCTCTTTTGCTAAAGCATGGAGATCTACAGGGTCATGCAACAGCTCCAGGATAACTCTGTGTCCTTCAGGCATACAGCTGTTCCAGCTGGCAGTCTTTTCCAGCATTAACACACTCAAACTTTCATTGCTCAAAGTGGTTGTATTTTCAGTAATTAAGTCAAGAAAAGGCCATGTTGCAAAAATAAATCCAAGATGTGTTCCATACAATAAAATGTTGTTTACACAACTCCCAAAAAACTCCCCAAGAACAGAGAGGCCATGAAGTCAAGCAGAGACTATCAGGAAAAGAGTGGGGCTAAACACGCTCTCTCAGCTTGCCCTGCTCATCTGCACAGAGCATTAGCGCAGTCAGGTCGTGCTATCTGCCAGGATACTTGCCAGAACACTGACAGTCCCCAGGGTCCAGCTCACCAGCTGTGGGAGGAGGAAGCCATGCAAGGGAAGAGCAATCTTCAAGAAAACATGCAGCAGCCACCTGATCAAGTCTCATCCCGAGAAAAAGAGATGAATGAGAAACATGTTCCAACTATAGGAAAAAACATAGCACTAAGGAACCTGCAGACAGAACCTAATTGTGGGGATCTGGAACAGGTTGAAGGATGATTCTCTTCCAGGCAAGATCTACTTGCTTTCTTTTTTTTCTTTCTCCTTGGAACATTGTGAAAATCATTTCCTGATGATCAAAAACCACTTGATAAATGTAAATGCTGAGTGCCACCAGAAATCCTGAGGTATTAATTTGTAGTCCAGAGCAAGCTTGACTGCTACGCAGAGAGCTGGGAGCAGTGGCCACACAAACAAGCAGAATACTAATTAAGTGTCTGCTCTGCAAGGGCAAGGTCTCCTGAGCACTGCACAAGGAAGCAGCCCTAGAGAAGAGTGGAACAGCAGTGCACATCATTAAAAGACAACCTCAAAAAACACCTGCATCCAGGCAAAAAAAAAAAGCAGAGCCTGTGACTTTATAGACCTGCAATGTCTGTAAACAAGGAATGAAGAAAGTTATTACAGGGAAGGGACAAGAAGGGGTTAAAAAGCTACAGGCACCTTTTGCATTCAAATGGACTATTTCCCTGCCCCTTGGGCCCCTTCACATGTTGTAAGGGCAGCAGAGAGAGACACTTCACTCTCAGCTCAGAGCACTTGGATCTCACCAAGGCTGCTTTCGTACAAGCCCACACCTGAAGTCCAAAGTCACACTTGGTCCCAGGCCAGTTTGGTTTCAATGTGCACATCTTCAGGAATTAAACTGGACAGCTCAAGCCCACACACGTGCAGGCTTCTGTTTTTTTTTTCCAAAGGTGTGTTTTCCTGGCCACCTTTGATGGTCCTTCACAAGGATGATAAAAGGAAAGTACAGAAGGTCTCAGGCCACTCAGCTTCTTAAAAGCCAGAGCCCCTAGAAGAAAAGCTGTGCCATTTTCATAGCCCAGACAAGCTATTTTTAACACCAGCCATGGCTTGTCACCTCTACTGAAGAGTTTGGACCAAAATTGCCATTCCATGACAGAGGCTGAAGAAAAAAACCCTTTGGCTGAAAACATCTCACAAGATGACTTTTAGAGGAAGCACCAAACACCCCAAGACACCTCTGAGGGTGAGAAGAGGGGACCATCACACACACCAGAACAGTGAGAGTCAGGGCAAAACGTTGTCTCTGAAACCTTGGTGATGTAATCTCTTCCATCTGGAAAGGTTTATTAGATTAAACATAAGGATTAAGTGCTCAGGAGAGCTATGATGTCGTGCTTGGAATATGTGTGGAATTTCACAGAGGGTTTCCAGGCATTCCAGCAGTAAGGGTGATGGCTACTCACCTGTTAATGGCTACCACTGCTCTAACCTGAACTAGCAAGGCAAAACAGTGTCTGAGACACCACCAACTTCCCTCTTAGCCCAGATGTGTACCAGAGCAACAGGAAACTCCTCCCTTCTGTTTGAGTAGAGGCCTGCCAGACACAACGTACTGCTCGCCATTATCCCAGCCAGCACCAGCACCTTTCTAAGCTTAGCCCTGACAGGATATACTCTGCTTAAAGGACAGGAATTTCACTCAGGAGAGGCAGCTTAGAAAGTGGTGGCTGTGAAGACATGAGAGCCTGAAAATCTAGACAGCTAGGACAAAGCAAGGCATACAGTTTGAAATGTTGACAATGCAATATCAAGGTACTGGCTGCTGCAAGACACTGAGCATGTTGTGTGACATCCACATGCTTTTACTTTGTGGCCCATCACCACTCTCAAATATATCCCAAGACACTAAACTCAGACTGTATCTGGCTTAAGTTGCAGTTGTTAGCTAGGAGTAGCTTCCAGCCATCAGCCAATTAAGAAACAATCGAAGTTGTCATAAAAATCCTGTTGTGCCATTTCAGGAAGGCTTCCCAGGCCTTACTGTATCCAAAACCACCAATCCTTCCTGCAGTTAGAGACCTGCAGCACATCTCTGCATTAAGCTTGTTCACCTCTTCTGAGGGTTCGGTGTCATAGACACCCCTCTCCCCTCTTCTGGCTCAATTCCCAGTCCCTTCAGGCAAAACAGAGTTCAAGGCAATGTTCTGTGTCCTGCTGCAGCATTGCTCCTAGTCCCAGAAAAAAAAACAACCTTTATTCCTGATTAATTCCAAGAAGAACTGCAGAAATGCTTGCTCCTAGTTGACACAGGACTAGTGCAGAGAGAGACCTGTCTCATCTTACAGCTCTGCTCCCAAGCTGCAGCTCCAGGACGCCAACATACATATTCCTGGCACCTGGCTTTGTTATTTGTGTTCACAAAGGCAGGGATGCAATGCTGCAGTTAACAGTCTGTGGGCTGCGTCAAGACAGAGCTAGAAGCATCAGCTACCTATTTATCTGCCTGGGCAGCCACAGGGTTATCATCCATCTGCAGTGAAACTTTATCTGCTTCAAGTCTGCACAGGTCTCAGTCTGTCAGTCAACCAGTCTGTCTCACATCATCACTGCAGCCTTTCTCCTTACCAGATCAGGCTCTTGACTTCAAGATCTAACCAACAGTCCCAAAACACAGATAATCCAAACATGAATGCTTCTGAGCATCTGTCTGGCTCTGCTCTATGGATGTGGGATCCTCCTTCTTGCTTGCAGTAAGTCAGCCTTTATTCACCTTATTTCCCTGCTCAGGTAGCACTGGAGCAGCACGCTTTGAAGAAAAGAGGTTCATCTGTCCCATTCCTCCTGGTGCTTTCAGTCAGCCTGATACTCCATGCCACTCCCTCATGGCTGTCACCTTCCAGTGCCCACTCATAAGGAAGGCAACAAAATGCAAACAAGAGCCATCCTGCTCTGCTCCAGTTCCTGTCACAGCCAGGACATGAAGAGGATGGACTGCAGCAAAGACTTCATGTTCCTGGGGTCCAAACACAGGATGCACAACAAGGAAGGTCCTTCTAGCCAACACTCTGCTCCAGGCCCTCAAACAGTGGTAATTCAGACAAATTTGTGTCGTTACACTGATGACATGCAAACTGCAGCTAATGTCTAACTTGCCTGTTCCTTCCAGATGTGTCAGGATTAGACATCTGCCTTCCAAGATGCAGGGCTGGCCCCAAGAAACACTCTGAGGGTGTTTTTGTGGCATCTTTTAGAGTGGGAAAAGACCCTGGAAGCAAGCATGAGGGCCATCATTGCTCAAATCCCCCACAGCTGACTGCCCAGAGACAAGCCAAAAGGCCTTAGACAGCTCTTCAGAACAATCATTTAGCAGCACTAGAAGGATCTTCCTTTCAGACCCACAAACACACCTCTGCTCAATGCAGAGGAGCAAGCACAGCCCCCCCCCAGCCCCTAAGGCCAGGTCCCACCTTACCTGCAGGGAGAAGGTCAGCGCAAGCTCCGTTTCCACATGTCCACTCGGGGGCAATACAATCTCGTGAGAGCGCAGGATGCGCTTGGAGCCCTGCACAGACACAAAGTCCATGGGTTTAATTCCCCAGAAGCCAGCCCTTGCATACCACCCCAGCCCCACAGGAAACATTGTCAGGGACTACCACAGAGAGAGTGAATGGATGGGTCTGACCTTGCACTTCTGTGAAATATTAATGAGATCAAAGGGAGATATTTGACTAATAAAGAATTGGGCATATTTACTGTCCCCTAACGACAACAAAGCAGCTTTTGTTCTGCCAAACCCTAGCATTCAAAAGCTGTGAGTCAACCCTCTCCCCTCGAGCTCAAGGCTCATGTTTTTTACTTCAGACAATAGGTACAAGGCTCATCATCTCCTGGGTTTGGAAGCTGCAGAGTCACACTTAAATCTGTGGTGTTTGCCATGACAGACTGGTCTTTTCTTTTTGTGCACACACCCCTCCCTGGGAAAGGGGAGATTTTAACCTGTTTAAACAACTGCTAGTGAGGGTTATTTAAAAAAGAAAGAAAATATCCACTAAGCATGGCAGTGGAGCCTGGAGAGCCCAGAGCATTACAGGGCAACTCCAAACCAACGCTGCGTTTGGGCTGCTGCACAGACTGAGTTACGGGGCTATTTACTGAGTGAGCATTTCATTCAGGGAATGTTTCAGACAAAACTAGCAGGAAAGCATGACAGTGCTGCCTAGCAAATCCTCCTGCTCTGTTCAAACACAGTGGCAAATTTCAGAGGTCCCTGGCTCAATGTTCTGCTGAGGTTGCAGATCTGGCCTTGTCCAGACGGGCTGATCTCCCAGAAGCGCAGAACCGTAGCTCTCAAAAAAGAAGCATGTGGGAAATCAGAGTTAGACTGGAGGAGGTAAACATCTCCCAGCTACATCTGAAGGAAAATCTGGTCTGCCCACACCAGCTTCAGATATCATCCTGAGATGAGAGGGAAGCAGCCATCCCTTCCTCCCCAAACACACGGCTCAGGCAGCCAGAGTGAATGCTGTGATTTGCAGCAGTTCCTCGGCTCCCCCACATCACAGCACCAACTCCTCTGTGGAAAAGCCAAGGTGCCTGAGCTCCAGAGCACATCAGAAGATAAGACAGCAGGGCTGGGTGAGCAACCCAAGTGGTCCTTCCAGGAAAAGCAGCACGTGTGCAAGTAAAGCACAGCCATAGCCTTGCTGCTGGCAACAGCAGCATCTGTTCCACTGGTGCAAAGCTCCTAATAGCAGCAATCTTGCTTCCCTTGTTATGCAACCCGAAATCTAATGAAACACCAAATACAGCTGCTTTTGCAGCTGATAAATAGAGCAAGGGCTCAGGAAATAACAGTTGACAACTCTTTAAACATCACTGTTCAGGCAGGAGGCAGCAAGGAGCCACGGGAAATGCAGGTAGGATGCTCTCATTAGATCTGAGTTCAGTCATCTCCCCTGGAAGGACTCCAACACCTGACACCTCTCTCCCTCTTGCAATTCCTCATACAAAGGCAGGGAGTCATTTGACAGAGATCATATATTTGATGATCCAGTATCACCAGCCTCAAACAATAGCTGTGTCAGAAAGCTGAATGCTGGCAAATTAAGTGTCCCTGAAAGAGCTTGTCAGCATCATCACCGTAACCTGCAAGCCATAAAAGGGACTTTTAACAACAGGGCTTCAAGTCTGCCTCTATCTGAGACAACTGCAATGCTACTGACCCACTGTTAAACAGCACATCACAAAGAAGTACGAGTGCTGATTCACCCCCAAGGTGAGGCATCCTCTGGGACAGCAGTCATTCCAGCCACTGTCACCTCTAGGTCATCCATTGGAAGGACATATCAAAGTCCAAAGAGTGATGGCCTGTGGATGTGAGCTGCGTCTGGCACTTGGCAGATGACCACCTCAAACACGAGGTGCCTTCCAGCTCTTCAGGGATCCGCCACAGTGTAGAAAGGACCACAGAAGAAGTGTTCAGATCTAGGGTCTGACTTACTGTAGCAAGGCAGACCAAAACATGCACCAAAAATAGCCAAGAAAGTCCCACATGTTAAAAGTCCCTCTGGACTTGCAGGTCTAGGGCAGAATTTCCAACCTTTGCACCCATAAAGTGTAAGCAGTCAGCAGTAACCTGGGCAGGAGAAGGTTTTCTCTAGCAAAAGCTACTGAATTCCTCAACCTGAGTCTGTCATGTTCTGCATGTAGGATCATTCACTGACAAGTCTCAAGCCCTCACAAGTCATGCACCCACCATCTAGGACTATAAACATGGAAAGCCCCGATAAGCAATATCTGACAGCCTGGGAACACACAGCGTGCTTTTTCTGAGGTTCCCATGAATCCAGGTGCCTGAAAGGATTCCCTCTCCCTTTCTGCTCCCTGCTGTGGATGTGTGAACCCCCTCCAACACAGAGGGATACATTTCTACCCCAGCTGGACTGCTCAGGGAGATGAGATGCTGGTTGTTCTTGCACCATAGAGCCTTCATGGTTTCGGTTTCCAAGCTCTAGTGTGCGTGTTTTGACAAAACCAGCTCTCTGCAGGGTTTTTCCTGGCTCTTCATTTGAAAAGCATCTGCTTTTCAGCATGGTTAATGGTATTTTTCTACTTCTACATGTGCTAGGCCTTTACTCATTACGTACTTTGGCATTTGCAGCAATGGGGGCACATGAGCCAAACCGATGCTGTGACGCACAGTGGAACATAGTCCCCTTCCTTCCTAGCCTGCCTCCAGGCAGTGTGACCTACATGTAAGCACCCAATTAAATGGCACAAACGTCTGCTGTGAAGTGGGTTATTTACTTAGGATGGCAGCTGTATTTGATGGAAACAAATTAAAATGTACAGGTACTCTACAAAGCCATTGACAAGCACCCGGCTACCAAATGGGTTGTACTCCTGATAGCAGAGCTGCACACCAGCAGAGCGAGGCCCAGTCTCCAGACCCCCCAAATCAGGACTAATTTACCAAGATGTTCATCCCTAATGCGAAGTGAAGCATATTAAATAGAGAACCAGGCTTGGATTTAGTGACAGCTCAGGAAGAGGTGAAAGCATATAATCTGTAAAGAGCATTTTACATAGAGATAAGCTCATACTGATCCCCCAGTGAACAACATGCTTTGCTTACAACAGTGAAATTCAGTAGGAACATGAGGGAAGGATGATAAGAGACTCTCCACACATCCAGAATACCCTGGTGTACTTGAGAAGAAGTCCATGGCTGCAATGGTCCCTCATATATAGGTGAGGTTCAGCTGAGGTATCTGCCAGTATTTTTACCCAAGCAACACATTTAACTCTTAGAACTGAACAGCAATTACCTGCATTTTGACAGCAATGACCCCAGAAATAAGCTCCTTATCCAATTCCTTTAAGACTACCAGTTTCTTTAATGTCAGGCTGCACAACCTGCAAATAGGAACAGAAGAGAAAGTCAGAATCATGCCTGAAAAAGGAGAAGTTCTGAACAGCTTTTACACACAGCAGTATCCAAGTCTGAGGAAGAACAGGCTCTGTACACAAGCCACACACTAATACAGACATAAAGACAGCAGAAATATGTGAGGCGTCCCTGGCTTTTCAGACTGAATTTCTTCAACCTTTCCCAAACAGCAGGAGGCAGACAGCAGGTACATCTCTGTTTGATACAGACTCATGCCCACGTGTCAGCACCTCACAGTGCTGACTTCCACTGACCACAGCCTGGGAACTCCTGCTCTGAGTCAGAGCAAAAACTTCAGGGTCAGAGGAATTAAATTCCAGGAATATAAAAGCGTTGGGACAGACTAATTTTAAACATAGTCTACAAAGCTTTCCTAGATTGTTGTTTTTTTCAGTTTCAGACTCCTGGCTCTCAACAATCTCACTCCCACCTCCTCTTGTCAACCCACACATTCTCCTCCTCACCCCCAAACAAAAGTGCTAGCAAATGGCTCAGGCTCATCTAATGGGAAAAGTCAAAAAAAAAAAAAACAGAAAGGAGAGGACTCAGACAGTGCCCTCTGGCCCTGGCCTTCACATGCCACACATACGCAAGTAAATCACATTCTTTACCCAGGCAATGCCACATTGTTCTGGTTCAAGCTGTTTGCACTTCTGCCTTCCAGCATAGGGAGCTTGGGAAGGGATAAAGTTTGGACTAGGTGCAGCAGAGTCAAGGCTCTGAGGTAATGGGAGCACAGTACTGGCACCGTCTCAATTTCAAGCAGTTACCACCAGCTGCTGTGATTAAGAAGGCATGCCTAGAAGCAAACTGCAGGGAAAGACAAACCTGAAGACAACTCAGCTGGAGGAAGGCAGAGGCCAGAGAAAGCTGATGGGTGGTCTCTAGTAACCAGACATCATCCATTATGCCGGCAAGGAGCCAGCACTGCCTTTTTGTCAGGCCCCAATCCCCGTGACACAGGCATCTTTGGCCTCTGCCATGGGATGTTAGCAAGCTCCTCTGCATGGCTCCTCTGAAAGTCACTGCAGAGTTTTTTCTCACAGATGAAGTGTAATATCAGGGCTGTTTGTGAAGGGGCCAAGTCCAGCAGTAGATGAGAAGGGATGAAGAGCTGATGCTGAATTTTGCACTTGAACTACAGGACTCCACGCTAGTGCCAGGAACCCAAAGAGTCACCACTGCAATGGTGATTTGCACCTCCACCACCTTCTTTTCCACCACAGTAGGACACCAAAACATTGCTTTGCTGCAATGTCTGAAGGTAGACACCATCAGCCTGGGTGCAAAACTACAGGAGAGGCACAGCTAAAGGCTCTTCCTGACAGAAGCAGTGGCAGAGGCTGAAGCAAACACTGCCTGCCACATCCAGAAACACCTGTGTGATTCCTAGCTCTTCACTCAGCCCTTAGCTGGGCTTCACCCAAGCACCTCTCCAAACCTTCCCATGCCAGCCTCTTCTCCACCCTAGCCCACACTACCTTGTTCTCCCTGCTCATTTGCAAAGCACCAGTTTCCTCTATCAGCCCTCCCAAAAACCAAGAGAGAGAACTGAAATCACTGTCCTTCACAGAGTTTTGTAACAGAGGACAGCACAGACAAGAGATGCTATAGAGATTGCAAGGAAGATGGAAAAACTGGGCCTGCTTAGGCCTCTATTCCCCTGTGTCACATCACCAGCAGCTGTGCACAGTGTCAAGAGACAAACGTGCTAGAGAGCGTGAGCCTGGAGGCACTGGGTGCTGGAGGAGGGATGCCAGGAGCAGGCCAGACAGCTGCAGCTGCTGCTGGGCTGGCCAAGGGGAACCCAAGCATGCTTTGCCCCATGGGCAGAGCCTCCCTGTGATTGAATTGGGCGTCTGCAGCAGCAGGAGAGCACAGGCCAGGGCATTCCACTGCAAACCCAAGTGTCCCTGTACACTGGAAGCCAGGTGAAGTTGCATCCTTCAGCCAGGGGTGCAGGAAAGGCCTCTGGCTTTCCCGCCACGTCCTGAACAGAATAGCAAGCACGGACACACGTGGCCACTGCAATGAAGCAGTCAGGCCAGGATCTGAAAGAAGGAGGCTGTGGTGCCATTTGTTTTCTTTGTACACTGTAGCTGGAAGACAATGGTGCTCAGCTTGCCAAAACCCACAGAACTCAGGCTGGTCAGGTGCTGAGAGCAGAGGTAGGACAACACACTGGCATTGTCTCAGCTGACAGGCAAGGAACAAAGGCCTTTTCTCTCCAGCCCCAAGCTCGAGGATGAAAAAGGTACAGGAAGAAACAATGGTGTTCTCAGCACACAGAGCAGAGCACAAGGAAGGCGTTCTGTTCTCCGCTGGCCATTTCTTCAATTCATCATTTATGAGCTTTGATCCAGCCCTGTGGAGCACTTGCTGCTTGGAAAAAAAAAATGAAAAAGCCTTCTTCACAGGCATCAGAAAAACAAAAGCAGTTAAAAAGACATGGGACACATCTGCTTGCTTTCTCCCCCATCACTAGGCTGCTGATATGAAAAGACACTTCACACAAAGAACAATGAAATGTTTCTATTCTCCATTGGGGATGGGGGGGAACAAAAATCAGAGTCTAAATCTCACCAAATTACTCTTCCCCTCAGCATGCTCATAGTTCCAAGTCTTTGGTCTAAGTTTGCAGCTTACAAATCAAAGCAGCCTTCAAAATACGTGGCAGAAAGGGGCCATACTTTACTCAAATAATCATGAAAAGGAATATTCCAAGCATATCACTGTATCCAGAGCCAACACAGTGGCATTGTCACCAGCACAAGGATCCTGAACTGCTCACATCTGCAGGTATGGCAAGGACTTGTTTGCCTTAACTGCCTCTGATAACAGCTGCACCTCCTTCCACATACTTATCTTTTGCCTAGGTTTTGCCATACTTTCGTCAAGTCTCAGGGATCAGGAACGGGATCAGTCTCACAAAACATTCCTAGCAACAAGCCTGTTCAGATTAAACATTGGTAAGAAGAACAGGACAGACTCAGGTGGATCTGGAAGGATCTGAAAAAATAACAAGGCACGTTTGAAAGTTTCTGATGCATACACATGATCCCAGTGGACACAGGGAAAACAACCTGACAAACACACACACACACAACACAAGGGGAACTGAGAAAGCTGGAGCTGAAAGAGTTTGAAGTATTTTAAGCAGTCTAAAAAATAAGATTGGGACTGCAATAGAGTAGATGCAGACAATCTCTCTCTTTGCATGTTTGTTTCAGCAGTGATTTATAGTTGCACATGGGGAGGTAAGGGCTAAGCAAAAGCACTCAAAGTTAGCCAAAGCAGTGTTAAACAGGGCAATGGAAATCTAAGTGCCAAGATTTCCACCCTCTTGTGAAGGTTCACAGTAGATCTCCCTGCTAAGAGCACAGCTGGGTCCCACACAGCAGCAGGCAGTGCCTGCTGAGGACCTTGCAGCCCCTCCAGTCACAAATGTTCACCCCCTGGTGAGGAGGCACAAGGTAAATGTATGACCCCATTCTGAGGTTAACAAATCACGAGGCAGCTTAATGTGTCCAACAAGAATAAAACTCTTCGTCTTTTGACGTCACTGCTCCAAGAACACAGTTTTAAAGAGGAAACCTGGGCCTGCCCCAATGGTTTTCACTGGTCCTGCTAATTCCAGTTGTGCTGAATAGCTTCATCACAAGCTCTTTGCTCAAGGAGGCAGCTATCTGTAAAGAACAGAACATTTTGGTAACTGAGATCCAGCAAACGTGTCCAGAACAATCAGCGTCACATTCTTTACTCACTGGATGTTTTGCTTTTGCATCCCTCTGAGTAGGAAGATCAGGAAAATAAACTCCCTTGAAGAAAGAGTCTGTCTCACTGAATTAAATGGCTGTTTCTCCACAGGGAGCACGGTAATTGTGCTGAGACCTCACTCATGCAGAGACAGTCGAATCAACAGGAAGGAAAAATTAAAAATTAAAGACCTGTATTTTAATTAAGCCCCACAGAAGTCGAGAACAACAGATGCACCCACAGCTATAGGGGACTCCAAGTGCAAGATGGAAGCTGAAGCAGGAAGACTATATACTATACAGACACCCTTTGTCCAGGTTGAAAGCTGTGAAGACACTGTTCCCAGCAAAAATCTTTCATGACTGGAGCCCTCTCCTCCAAGGTCTCTACACCTCAATCAGCTGGAATGGAATTGGTTTCCATTTGGTCACCTGAGAATTTCACATCACCCAAGTTATTTCAGCATTTCAGAAGAGCAAAGCAGCCTCCTACCACAGTGCTCAACTTTTGAGTATTTTGCTCTGAGCTGACAAGTGAGTCCCAAAAATAAATCGTGAGCCACTTGAAGGAGGAGGGAGACAGCCGCCTACACACCCGCTTGCCCAGACAAACACAGCCATTCTGCACATAGCTACAGGGGCATCTGGGTAGGAGAGGCTGGAGTGAGAAGCCCTGCACGGCATTTTTCAGAAACAGCTGCTTAAGGAAGGTATGAGCACAGGCAGTGTACCAACAAGCAACTGCACAAGCAGTTTCTTATTCCTGCTTCACACATGCCCTGGAAAAACCAATGGATGCATTCGTTGCTGCACTTACATGCCCAAGGCAGGGCTCTTGAATAGCTCCAGCCCAAGCCTGCAACAGAGCACCACGTAGCCACTCACTCCCCTCCCGTAGGATGGGGAAGGGAATTGGGAAAGAAAATCAAAACTAAAACTAAATACAATAATAGTAGGGAAAATAAAAGTATAATAATAGTGATTAAGATAAACAAAACCCAAGAAAAAGACAAATGATGTCCAATGCCATTGCTTACCAACCACAGACTGATGCTCAAGCAACCCCTCACGCTCAGTTCCCCCAGTTTATCTACTGGGCATGGCATCCCATGATACAGAACAGACCTTTGGCTAGTTTGGGTCAACTGTCTTGGCCATGTTCTGTCCAAGCTTCTTGTGCAAACACAGCCTCCCCCCACCCCCAGTCCACTCACTGGCAAGACATGGTGAGAAGCAGAAAGAGCCTTGATGCTTGCTAGCACTACTCAGCAATAACTGAAACATCCCCATGTTATCAACATTCTCTTCAGCATAAATCCAAAATACAGCCATAGAGCAGCTACTAGGAAGAAAATTATCCCATCTGAAAGCGAAACAGCTCTGTACTGGCCTAGAAGTTATAGCTCAGGGACAAAGCAGGGGAGAAGAGCTGTCCTCTAAAGTCACTGAGGCATCAGTGGAGTCTTGGGAGAGGGTAGCAATGGTAGAAGCTGCAGAAAGAGTGTTTCTTCACTTCCCAAACCTTATGAGCTAACCCCTTCAAAATGATCTAATCTCAGTCCCATTCTCAGGCAAGCTCCAAGACAAGAAGAAATGAAATGAAGAGACAGAGGGCCAAATCATGCCAGAAACACATCCCGAGTAACCTGCAAAGAACCATAATAGTCCTGTATCAGTCTCTGCTTACTACTTCTTTCACACCACCAAGCTAAACAGCCACCTTCAGCCAGCTGTTCTGGCTACAGATCCATTCAAGTGAGCTTTTAGAAGCCAGGAAACAATTGCAGAACAAATATTTTCATTGTTCCCGTTCTCAAGGATCTTGAAATCCTCTTCCCAGCATTTACACAGAGAATTAAGCTTTTAAGATTCTAGAGGCTCAGATCCACAGAAATGCTGTAGCAAGCAGGTCCCGTTCAGACAGGTAAGAGGATGGCAGCTTATTTTATGCAAAAGGCTCTACCCAGGACCTCACAAGGACACGTATGCACAGCCAGGCACCATCCTTTCACAGCTGAAATACTGCCCTGCTCATTTCAAATGTGTTCCAAGTATATCTGCTCCAGACTGGGATCTTTTAAAACTGTTTCAGATCTGCAAAACTTTGGCGCCCTCGCCCCTTTTGCATGCTCAAAGTTCTGCATGGGCACATTTGCTACTTTGGGAGCTACTTGCAGTTAGTAAGAGCAAGGATTAAAGCACATCTCAGCTGATATATTCCAATCCAACATATCAGTTGGAAAACGCAGAGCTGTCTTCCTTTAGTGAGAGAAGACGTTGCTGGCCAGCTCTAGGGGACTCACTCAAGTCAGAAAGGGATCAAGATCACTGCAAGCCAAGTAACTCCACTTCAGAGTGTGACTTAGAGGGGAAAAAAGACCAGCCACGAAGCAGAGACTAGTTCTGTTTCTCAGAGAGGAAATGTAGTGCAAAGCTGTTATAGGCACCAGTCAGTGAGAGAAAAGGGTTAAAGAAAATGCTCTAAGACACCTGTTTTTTTTCCAACACTTGCCCTGCTGGGCTGAAAACCCTCCCATCCTCCTCCATCACCATCCAAGTCTCAGCCCTCAAGACAGCATCCCCAAAGGCAGCGGTAGCAGCATGAGGCTGGGAACTGTAACATCTGCACAGCAACCATGGATGGCACAGCTCACACCTGAGCAGCTCCCACAACCACAGAACTAATGAGACCAGCTCCTCTGACAGCCAGCTGGTTCTCCCTCGTTGCCCTCCAGAGCAGTCAGATGGCAAATCCTCCTTCATCACCGTGCTGGGAACTCTGTTCTCCAAACAACCACTCACAGCGGTTTCCCTGCTCTATGCCAAAGGCCTGTATTACCTTGGCAGCGAGGAGCCAGAATGCATGTGAGTGCAGGCAGAGGAAAGTCCTGCACCAACCAGTCTGGTTTAGTATTTTCTGTTAGAGGGGAGGACAGGTCTCCAAGCACTCTTGCACTCCCATCACTTTCAAAATGCTAGGTGCTATTCTACTTTTCTTTCCCAGTGCTGAATGGTGCCCAGCAAGAGCTTGCTGTCACCTGATGCTGTACACTCCGAGCATGAGCATTCCTGTTAGCCACTTGGTAGCCCAGAGGACACCACAGTCCCAGCACAGGTTGTAAATCATTAGAGACCAGGACTCAACCTGAAATATCTTGATCTTCCCCTTTGTGAATCAGCCAAAGGCCTCCATCAAGAGGAAAAAGAAAAAAAAAACGCCAAGAGAAGCCTTGACTTTGGACCCATGTCAGAAGAGCTTGTAACAAGAGGTTCAGTTCTGCTCAAGTTATCCGTCACTGTGATCTTTTCATCGTGAGAAATCTGGACTAGGAAGCCTCCAGCTAAGAAAGCAGTCAAGGGGAAGCAGATGGCTTCATTGTGTACCCAAATCCCAGCTTGCTCTCAGGGCATCTCTCTGCCTCATTTCCCTCCACCTCGTTCTACACCACCTTCTGATGCAGAGGTGAACTCAACAGCATGTCACTCCATAACCAGACAAGCTCACAACAACTTACTTCTCACTCAACCATCTCCAAACACTTCCAAGTTCACAAGCAAGTCAAATGTGTGGCCCTCTCAAAGACAAGACTCTAATTACAAGTAATTCTTAAGACTTGGTGCTTGGCTGAAAGATAATGACCTTACACTAGTCTGAATAGAAAGCCTTTCTGAAAACTGCTGTAGGAGTTTTTTAAAAGGAATTTTGGGGGTAGGTTTTCATGTTTGCTGACCCACCTGGAGCCAAGGCAGCAAGGCCAGGGCAGCCAGCTCATTCCTAACAGACCATCCTTAATTTAAACCAATTGCATCTAGTGTCAGATGAACAGGGCTCATTTCTGTTTTGTGAAGTTTGCAATATGACCCGAAATAAACAGGGTGGGAGAACCACATAATTTAGAGCCCACATGGCTGTTTGCTTTTTGTTTTTTACTGAGAACTCAAAATGCCCTGTAAAGGCAGAGCAGTCAGCAGCAGCAAAAAAAACGTTTGTGAACTTGGATGGTACGTTTGGTATTAGCCAGTGCAGCAATCAAATATGCAAAGCATCTCGCCGGCAGGCTTGCTGTCAGACTAAAAGAACACTTCATAGATCCCATCGCTGCTCTCATTGCAGAAACTCAGTCAAAGCCTGCCATTCTGGCTTTCCTCCAGATCAGCATGTGCAGCCAGTCACCCCAACACCTCACAGAGCCAGTGACCTGCACCGTTCCTTTAATCGCTCTATTTTTAATGCCGGCTCCCTCCTTCCTTGACTCCAGAGATGAATGGGATGACAGTCAAAGAAATATTTGAAATCAGGACTCAAGTTAATAGCAGCATTTGTTGCACAACTCTCATCGTGCCTCGAAGATGGGAGAGCTATTTAGCACCCCAAAGTACGATTTCTTTCCAGCAAGCAGAGGTTCCAGAATTACAGCGCTAACAACCTGAACCACAGAGCAGCAAAGGGCAAGTTGCAAGTCCCAACACCAATGCATTTCAGAAGGAAGGTTAGGAGAACCACCAGCTCCACACGCTGCAATTTCTGCAGCTGTACCAAATGCCCTGCATAATGCTGGCAGCAGCTCAGCTGTTTTGCTCTGACAGCACCGTGGCACTGAGCTCCTCTGAGCCCCACCGCACCAGCTCAGCTGCGCACAGCCGCTTTGAATAGGGGGACTGCAACGCTGACAACCGCTTTGCTCTCTTGGCCACAGCTCAAAGGACGTTTCCAAATCAAATACGTTAAAATAGTTATAAAAGGAAGGTTCTTCTTTCCCAAAAGCATTTATTTAGATTTGAATGGTGCCAGTTTTTACAAGGCAACGACACGCAGCTGACAAAGCAGCCTCCATCAGCGCTAAATATAATTCACAAAGAACTCCGGATCCTGCCACTAAAGCCGGGGAACTCTATTCAGCATTAAACACATTGGAAACTCTGGTTAACATCCCTCAAACGGGAACAAAACATCGAGGGCAAAGCAGTTAAAACATACTATCCCTTGCAGATCTGTCTCCCCAGAAAGGAGAGGGTAAACTGAGAGCAGCCCTGCAATATTAATAGCGGTTAAAAAAGATCTGAAAAAGCTAAACTGCTCAGGACTCCTTGCAAGCATAGAAATGCCTCCTGATGGTTTTGGTTGAAGCTGCATTGTGCTCCAGCACCTATTCCTTGTGTTTCTCCCATCAAATATTCCGGGCAGCACTTGCTCATTTGCACGCTGTCTGTCTGCTGGAGTGCTCAGAACAACACAGATAAACTGGGAAGGAAATCACCAAAGAACAGGAATAAGAGATCTAGTGAGATTCTAAAAACCAAATGGTTAACCCAGCGCTGCATTAATGAACAGAAACTAGGATCTCTTGTGATCTTTAAAGCTGATCCATGGATGTTACTTTTCAGTGAAGCAGCGGGGTTGGAAACAGCTCTGGTTTTCAAAGTGCTTCTGATCCCCTCTCAGTATGAGCATCTTCCTTTAGGGACACTCCCAGTCTCCAGGTGATCTCAAAATGTCTTTCAGTAAGACTTTAAAAATGTCTTTCCTCCCACCCGCAACCTCTCTCTTCACATCTAAATATACTGTGTACGCTCTACTTTAAAGAGCCACTGCTGAAAAAAGAAAACACTTGTTTAGAAATAACCCAGCACCATGTTCTCTATTTCTTTCCCTTTCTGTATAAAACTCCTGTATAAAACTGATATTTCACTGCATTTCTCAAAGAAAAGGCAACTCAGATTTTGCTTACCCTCTTGTCTGAAAGCTTTACGCCACCTTTTAATTTTATGAGGGGAATACAGGACCTACAGTTTTTACTAAAGGAGTTCAGAAGAATCACAAACGTCAAACACTTGCAGTGGCAAGCAGAACTCAGTGATTTGGTCCAGAGAAACATTTCCATTTCCTTTATATTCTAAAACTTCTTCAGCAGCTGTCAGAAGTTGAGCTGTCAAGCAGAGATTCAATATTATTTAGGCATTATATTTCTTTCGCATCGCCGCAGGTGATATTTCATTCCTGAAAGCCATAAGGAAGCAGCAAAGCAAACAAATGCCTGAACATGTTAGTTCAATTTGTTAAGAATATTTATGAAGGTATCAGTATGACCTGTGTAAACCAGCCAAACAGTAGGCTGTAATAGACACAAGGTGCTCTCAGATGCTGGTCTTCGTTGCTCAGAACTTGTTCCAGACCCCCCATAAAACTTTTAATGCTAAATATAAGCAATAAACCAGAAAGTGATTTATAACAATCATAATCCATTCAGTCCCCACAACCTTTCATCAGGCCTACAAGTCGCCACTGAACTAAGATTTATCAAGACAAACTGTAAATGCTCTACAGAATAAGCAGATAGACATAAATTGGGCATGAACAAGCAGAGGCTGGATGCAGGGCAGCTCTCCCTCAGCAGGGTATTAAAGTTACTCCTGAAGGGATTATTAAAGTGCTTATCCAGCACCAAGATAGAGTTATGGAGGGGGTCACACCATTAGTTCACTCATGGAGACCAAACTACAGCCAGACCAGTCTCAGCTCCCTGAAAAAATCTTCTCTTCTAATACCTTTGCACGATGCAACCAGCTAACGTTAACATGACAGAAATGCTAAGAACAAGAAAGAGGTGTCAGCATCATGTTATGGTCGGTGCTCCTGCCTGTGGATGAGACAAGGAGCATCCTGAAAGCAGGTGCACATACTTAGGCTGTCAACATTTCTGTCACAGAAACAGTTGAGAATCATCAGTGGGGACAAGGACAAGTACCACAAGATTTATCCTTAATTTTATGCCCTCTTCACTCAGAGGATCATACTCAGCCTCTGATTTTCACTCCATGACTAAAGCTAATACCATTCACATCAGACACATAAATGTTCCCATAACTACAAATCATTAAGCCATTTATTTGTTTTCACATCTGAATCAGCAAGAACATTGCAGAGACAAAAGCTCTCCCATGACTGATACTCATTAGGGTCCTCTGTTTGCAGATGTACCATCTAAAACACACATTAGCTTCTATTCAGAGGGGGCCTCTTGGAGGGCTGGTGGAGACTGTGTATTCATTCTCAGGAGAAAAGCCAAAAGCTACTCATGCTATAGCTTGGAAAATCTGGTGATAATTTTGGAACAAGATAACCCAAGAGACTCTCAAGCAAGAGCAGCAGCAGCAGTCTGCTGGCAGAGGACAGAAAACAGCAGAACAAAAGCTAGAGAAGGAGCTTCAATTCACTGTTCAAGACACAGGAACCGTGAGAGACAAGATGAACTATTGAATTCTCAAAGATTAGAGAATTGTTCACACCAAACTACGCCAAATTTTGCCTTTGAACTGGTACAAGCCTTCTCTGATGTCCTGGATGTCAATAAATCTATTTCAATTTGCCTATAAACAGACATTGGCTCTTGGTGTAGCTGTGATTCAGTCAGCTCCATACCAAATCCTGACAGCACTGGGCCATAGTGACTGCAACAGAATACTGTTTGCCTGCAGCTTCCAGTTGCTGGGCTTTGTTATGAAGCATAAAATGGAAGAAATCACAATAAGCCTCAAGTCTGATGGATCAATCCAAAGAGGAAAGAGTTGAAAATCGTCTCCATTCAGTGGGAAAGCAGAGGAGAGCTACAGCCTGGAGTGCAAGACTGGATATTCCTGATGTTTCAAACATGAATAAAACTTTTGTCATGTGTCCTTTATTGTACTCCGTGATGTACATGATTTGCATAATAAAATGCAGGGAGAGCAAAGAAATAAAATCAAATATATAGCCTTTTCTCAGGGACACATCCTTCATACTTCCCTACTGTCCATCTACCCTACTTCAGACACCTCCTGTCTGCACTCAGAAGCGGTGAGTATTCAAAACACAATTGTTGAATTGGTGAGTATTAAAAAGCAAGTGTTTTCAACAAAATCCTCTTTGTTATCACATGCTGATCGCTTGGCTACTGGAAGTACAAACCTGTTCAGAGAGATGCCTTAAACAATGAAGTACCATTTAAAAATGCATCTGCAGCTGTTCATATTTCACTTCAGTCACAGGATTATACCTCAGCATATCCTTGCAGAAAAGAGGTGGGCTGTCAGGGGGGTGAGAAGGAGGATAGAAAAGAAAGGAATTTCTGCTGAACAAAAGAGCTCCAAGAAAGTGATACAACTTTGCTGGAAGCTATTCCCAGCCCACTCAACATTTTTGATTGTATACAGACATACCAGAATTCCAACAAGGGGCATTTTTTTCCCAGCTAAAATAGAAACCATCAGCAAATTTGACCACCAGAGAGAAATGTGACAGCCTACTGGAAGCAAAGAAAAGCAAAGTAAAAGCCTCTTATCCTTGCCCTAAACCAAGAGCTACTTCTGAGAGCTCATTGTGGTGCTATAGGTGCCTGATCTCCAGCACACTGCTAGTCAAAGCTAAGCAAAGCAGGATTCCTGTGTAGTCTCTTGCTCCGCTGCCAGTCATTTACACTGCACTTAAAAGTACAAAGCACCTTTCCCCCATCTCGCCACAAGCCCCGTGAAGAACCATTTGATTTTACCAATATTCACCAGATAGTTTTACAGTGACCCATTCTGCAGGACAGTGTGCACCGACTCCAAACCCGCTGAGGAGCCAAGCACTACGTGTTGCTTTTACTGCTCAAAACCACAACAGCGGCCTGTGGCAACGCTGAGAGAAGCCAGAGGAAAACTAAATACCACAAGAATGCAGGAGGCAGCATGCAGCTGGGATGTTGGTGAGGTCAGGCTAAACCTACTCATAATGCAGCTGTGGACTAGAGGCTGTACTCAATGACCTGGGTGCAAGAGATCCTTTCGAATGCAAAGTAAACCCAAACATGAGAAGGCAGATGCATCCTCAAAATGCAGTGGCATCAGCATCTGTGCAGGGCATCAAGGAGAGCTGTGAGCACTCCATGTGTGCGTGGCAAGGGACCAGCCTGGAATGCAAGTGCAGCAGGAACACCAACAGAACCTCTCAGCACTGCCAGGCTGCCTGCACAGTTAGCTCAGGGTTCTGGAACAAGGAAACAATTGAATGAACAGCAAAGCTTATCATAAACAGATTTGTAAGGACACTCAGCAGGACCTCCCATTTACACGTCAGAACAACAGCAGCATGTTGACCAAAGGCTGAACTGAGAAAACCCACCTCTGAAATCCCTTCTCCCTGGAAAAAAAAGCTCTACTTGCTTGCTTGAACTAAGCACTGGCCAGGCTTATGATCCTTCAGCACATCCCCATGGGCCAAGGGTAAAGAACCACCAGAGTTTCGTCTCAGTGAGCAGCTTTACACTTGAGCTGCTGAATGCTCCACCTTGGGAGGAAAAAAATCCTCTGATCTGCTTTGGTACCTGCAAGCAGCTGTCTCAGATCCTCACTGGCACTGAATGTGAGCACGCAAATCTTCTCCGAGTACCTGAGGATACTCAAAGTCTCTTTGTAAAGCAAGGACAAAGGCCGTGTTAAGGCTCTACAACTCTACTAAGCAAAATGAAGCAGAATCCTGGCAGAAGGAAGATACAGATCCCACCAGCCTGGAAGAGAAATTGGAGCATCTCAAGTTCTGGCACACTCTCAGGCACAGCAAAGGAAAGAGGTAGAAGAGCAAATATAAGGGAGTTCAGCCCCCAGCAAACCACTAGCAACATGAAATATATATGATCTAGTTCTCGCAGTTCTCAGCTTTCCTTGCAAATCCTTCATTTTAAGGCAGTGGGTGCAATTTGATCAGGAAAGCAGCATATCATCTTTCTACCAGTCAGAAAGCACGCAGCTATATTGTCATGAAAGGAGATGTTGGGGAGTGATCCCTTCGACACTCAAAACTGCTCGTTCCAGAGGAAGAGACCACAGAGGAGGGCTGCAGGACGGCCTCAAGAAACTCAGAGCAGACATTAGAAACGGAATCATGAGGTGGATGGAAGGGCGGAAAGGACCATGGGAGGAGAGCAGGATCAGAAGTACTAGAGATTTATGATAAGAGATTCTCTAACAATAGCTTTCTTTTAAGAAGGAAGCTCTTTGTGCTGTAGTTAATCTATTTAGCCTGAATATAAATTTTATACACTGAGGAAGGATTGCAAACAGGACAGGCAACTCCTCAGTCAGCTCAAACCAACCACTTCAAAACTCCTGCTCCTCCCAGTAACATAGACCACGGCAGAGGGGGAATAGTCGCTCCCCTGAGCAGCTGTCAGGGGTTGTTCAGTGGAGCTGCTCCAACCTTTACATGGGCTTGAAGATGACCTAGGAAGGTCTTTTTCAGGCACGGTTTCCATTTGCATTGTTTCTCCCCACCCCAAGAGGTCATGCAGCTGAAAATACCAATTTAACTGATGCCAGATGGGAGACGAGTTAAGCCATATGAATCTTTGCTTATTGTATGATTACCTTAATTTCTTGTACAAACATGGCAATACTTACAGTCACTGGCTGGATATTTTGTACATAATCAAACATTTCTAGGCTGTTTACATTTGAAAGAAATTAAGCCCCTATGGTTTTGACCAACTACTCCACTACCACATGGCACACCGATGAAAAACACAAGCCTAACATTGAAGCTATGCCAGGAGGTTGCAGACACCAATCTCCCCTAGGAGCCCAAAATAATACTTAATAAATGTGCTCATCAGCTCAGTTACAGATTTACTGGGAAGAAATTTAAGATTATTTGCACTCAGTGTTAAACACACCAAATTATGTTCTGAAGAACTCAAGGTCGTTTAATTTACCTTCAACGAGCCCCGATGCATCAGCAAACAACTCTGCAACATTCAAGCTCATTTTGCTACTGAACCAGAGATGTACAGCAACATAGAGTTTCAGCACGAAATACACCAACCATGGTAGCAAAACCTTCACAGCAGCACTAAGAAACTGTTAGAGATGCTGCTCTACAAGTCACGCTCTTACTTACTATAAAGCCATTAGCAGTTAAAGATCCAGCCCATGGATTCTGAATGGAGCCAGTTGCATTTGTAGGTGTCCCATTAGAAACTAAGGGCACGTGTTTGAATTTGCATAAGAATCTGTGTGAAAGAGTCAGTTACATCCCCAATAATCTCCAGTATCTTTAGTTACACAGTCAATTCTTCAAGTTAGAAAGTGCCTGCCTGACAGTCTTGCAAACAGCCTAGCTCCCAAGACCTTCTTCCCACCAGAGACCTCCCTTTACAGCCCAAAAGAAGGAAAGACCACCTTCACCCCAATTATCTCTTCCCCTTGAATCACTCTACAGCTCTGACAACAGCAGCCTAGAGCTGGAAAACACACGAGACTTTGGGCCACCCAGCGTGTTTCTAGCATGCAGCTAAAACACAGGTCTCTAAACAAGGGGCTGGACTTTTCCTCCCACAGTCACTAAAAGTCAGTACCCCAGCCTGAAGAGAAGCTTAGCTAAATTATAAACTTGGTGCATACGTTGGGAGCACGCAGACCCACTTAGTGCTTCCATTTGATTATTTTCCAGCAGCAGCACTAGATTAAAAGGGTTACCTGCTCTGTCCTCGTCCCCACGCTCTGCCTGCACAACCATTTGGACCATCACGTAGCAAAGCATGGCAGAGAACTCACCCAACTGAAATACAGCTCACTTCCTCACCAAGTCCTGCCCTGGTCCATGTGAACCATGTGAACTCTTAAAATGTTTGCACTGGCACAAGGCAGAAGGTGCTAGCAAGCAGCAGCCTAAGGGGTAGGTTTCAAAGAACCACCAGACACATCAGCCTCAGGTAAAACCTAGAGATAACCTCACCTGCAGTGTCAGGACAGTACACACAGCCCTGGGCACATCTGAGAAAGAGCTCTTCAGTGAGTGAGTGACTGGAGCTTTGCTGTAAAAGGCAGAGTAACTGCTGGCCTTTGTCTTACACTCACAACTACCCACTGCACAGATGCCGTGGTAAAAAGGTAGAGAGCCCTGATGCTGGCTCCACAAGGCCAGGAAACAGATACCACATTTGCTCTGCTGAGTATGGTAATGTCCCTGTCCCTGTTACAAACCACTGAGTTCACACAGTTGAAGCAGCAGTGAAATCAGGACACATGTGACAAGGTGAAATAAAGACTGCACGCGCATCTGCTGAACTGGAAAGTCAGCAGGAGTGTCTTGAGATTAGACCCCCTGTTATAGACACATATTTTCAGAACAGCCCCTCCAGAGGCAGTCAAATCTAGCTCTGGCACAGCCTCCAGCTGAACTGTGCTCTCCTTGAAGAAACTCAAGACTGTGTGACCTCAAGCGATCCTGCTATATTTGTAAAAAGGTCTGCAAAGAGATGTCCTCCGACAGCCCTACGACTTTCATGGGCTTAGGAAAGGCAGAGCACATCTTGTAAACGTTCCAGCCTGAACAGGGTTAAGAGTTACTCTGCCAGACTAGCTCCCTAAAAGACAGAAGAAAGGAAACAGCCTCTCCAATGTAGAAAACGGGGCTGCTCTTTTTAAAAGAAAGACCTAGACCCCTCAATCTCTGAGCCAAATGCACCCAAAGAGATGCTGTGCCTCCAGCAGGCCCAGGAGAACCTCACAACTATTCACACACCAACATCTTAAGCTGCTACAAAGATCCCCAGAGTCCCACTTCTTCAGTTTCAGGATGCATTGAAAAAATGCTAGGTGGGCAGCAAACTCTCTAGAGTAGAAAGAAGGCTTTGCCCCTGAGCAGTTGTCAGGACAGCTACAAAAAAACCTCATGGTGCAACAGCTGGAAGAAGTAATGCACTATACAGAAAGGAAGGCTGTCAAGAAATGGCCTCAGCCTGTGAAGCTGCACCCATATATAAATTGATAGGAGACCACACTGGTGTGAGAAAGGGCAGCCTTGTCCACCTCACTGTGTGTTCCACTCCTGAGCTCAGCCACCTGCTAGTCTCTTTTATTTTGCTTACACATTGTTCCTCATTCCAGAAAAAGCAGTATGTCCGTGCAGGCTCCTCTCACAGTGCACACTGGTTTACAGCTGCAAGAAAGGGAACTGCACTGGCACAAAAATCTGACAAGAGCTGTTTCGTGACAAGCCATTGCCAAGCCACAATCTCACTGCTTTAATGAGAACATCCAACTGACATCCAACAGCTCCGCACGAACCATGTGCCCCAGCCTTCACAGCTGGTCCCTCTGGCTCACAGCTACTGCAAGCCTAGCTGGCCACTGAAACATGTCACCAGCTTGCCATAACAGCATGGGGTAGTGCAGCTAGAGCCCTCAACAGAGAATTCCCCACTGCCATCCCCTGCAGCAGAAACAGGATGAGTTAGGGATCACTCACACAGGGCGTAGCAGGTGTGATACTTGTGGACCTTTGCCTGGTTCTCAGAAGCTGGGGTATATCTGTGTTAACCACACTCTCCAGGCAGAGATTTTCTTCTCAGCAGAAAGGGGATACAGACTATATATAGATAAGGCTTCCTAAGAATCTCTCGAGGGTGGTTATTCTCTGCTCTATATCTAGATCTGGCCTAGCGCCTGTTGGGAAACACGTACCAGACAAGCTATGTGCGAACTGCAGCTCATTTGGGCCATTAATGACAGTCCTGCACAAGAAGCCCTTGAAACACAAGCCAGAACCACATGATGAGTGAGCTCAGTGGTTTTCCCATGTCTCCATTTGCAGTCCTCCATGTGTTTCCCTGCAGAGGTGAAGATCCCTTTAGAAATCTCTCCTGCACATGACATTTACTTACAGGCAGTGAGGAGCACCTCCAAGCCCTCACACTGCAGAGGCTTTGTAGAAAAATAACAAGAGCAGGGACGGATTTTTTAATAGGCAAGCTTAACACAGCAAAGGGATCTGATGGAAGGTGTCTTTTCTCAGAGGATTTTTAACAGCAAAACAAAGTACTTTGTTGAGCGGTGAAAGGATGTTTCACTTCACCCTGCACATGAGCACACACTTGATCCCTCGTCTCCTTTACAGTCTCACAGCTTCAAATCTCCACCTGTTCCAAAACAGCACACATCTTACAGAAAAAAAATCCATTCTGGATCACCTTTTTTCCCTCCCTGAGACCCAGGAGAACCTGCGAACTGTGCAGGTTTTGGTTAAACATCAGTGTTCCCTCTTCCCTGCTCCCTTCCACTTACCTCCTGCAAGCTCCAGAGCACCTGACTGTCAAAATAGGTGAATGACAGGAGAGGGGAATTGATTTATCTATAAACCAAACTAGAGCTTGGGTGAGAGGTACCACACATCTTAGAGCACTAGAAAAAAGGCGTCTACACTACCATTTTTAGCAGCAGCAATCACCTGTATTTTTCCCCCCTCTAACACAGTTCAGATGAGCCACCGCAGCAAACAAAGTGAGTTGATCAAAACCTCCCAGTGTCTGGCTGCTGTTCCCTGACCAAATGGCACACACCGTCCTTGGGGGCATTTCCCAGCATGTTCAAACATCTATGAGACAAACAGTTAACTCTCCAAGCCAGTACAGAGGCCATGGACGAGCAGCACACTGCACACAACATCAAAGTTGACATTTTATGCTAATCTGCCTGCTTACAGGGGAACAAATGCTATTTTCCTTGACAACTCTTCTGAAATAAGATCTGAGCAACCATGCAGATTTCAAACTCTTTTGAAATGTCAGTAAAACAAACATTCTTACTTTCAGTGCAACAACTCCCGAGAATAGCCACTCGGCCATTAAGGCAGAGACTTCTACGAAGCACACAGCTTCCAGGAGCTGCACCCAAAGCATGGGTGCTGCAAACATGCAGCAAGCTGCCATACACCACCCCAAGCCACACAAGCAACAGTCCACTTGCTGCCTTGCAGACCCCAGATGTAACTGTATATACAACAGCAAGCTCTGCAATAAAAAGAAAAGCGCAGCTTGTGCACTGCCAGCTTTAATAATCAGACTGTTTTGTCGCTGGAGCACTGGAGGTCCAACACTGGCCCTTGAGCTCCTGTCCAAAAATAGTTATTGCTCTGCCAAGAAACTGCACTGGAAGGCTGAGTGGCCTGCAGGCTCACGGCTGTGGGATGAGACAGAACAGGCAGGCCACCTCAGAAGGCAAGCACAGCTCGTGGCAAAGCGACACAGTCACGCAAGACACTGAAGGAAAGGCTGACGTGGTTCTAAGAGGAGGAAATAGGTTCCAGACTCTAACACGCAACAAGAGAGCCCACACATCTACTTCTCTGAACACAAGGAGCTCGTCTCCTCCTCTTTTTCCCAGGCTTGGGCTCACCAGGCAGATCTCCAGCCCCTATACTACAGTAGCACTGACCCAAGGACAGGGTCTGTACATGTAGTAACCATCAAAGTCCCTCAGTTTTGAGGAATTTCTCCTCCAGAGCTGCTGGCTGCAGCGTGCCCATCAGAGCTCTCTAGGCAATTCATTGTTTTAAACAAATGAGTGATTAGCAAGGATCCACTCTCTCCTTGTGAAGCTGGCTGCATGCCCTGCAAGCCTCCACAGCACTGTACAGTACTATAATCCAATTAAACCTCACCACGAGAGGAGCTTCACGCTATCACATTCAATTAGGCTGTTAAGCCTCTTATCATCCACACGTTAGGATCCACTCAGACTGAAACTCCCCCAGCACGGTTTGGGAGGTGGCATTCTCTGACCGAGCAAGGACACGCAGATGTTGCATCTCGAACCACAGGTTATGAAATCTATGTTGCTGGTTCACAGGGAGGCAGAAACACAGGAAAAACAAAACACAGTCACCGGTTCCTGCCCACTCACAGTCCCATTGAGTCTGAGGCTCCACACTCACCCTCAGCCTCCTGTTCCCCAGCTTCCTGGGGAAATGGGGCAGCTCAAGGGGCCCAAAGGAATTTCACTCTCTTTAGTAAGTCAATGGAAAGGCAAAGGCTAATGGAGGACCTGGCAACAGAGAGCCATTTGGCAGCTAGCCACCAATTCCATAGGAAATACCCTCCCTAGAAGGTCACCGTAACGGTGGCAAAATTTGGCCCGAAATAATTAGGACAAGTTGCCAAGATGTGACGCAAATGAAGCCAGTGAGCAGGCCAGCTTCCTGCACCAGGCCAAAACACGAAGTGCTCTTGGAAAAAAAGAAAGATTAAGGGCTTGTAAGGAACATAATGGCCTCTTGTAACAGTTGAGTTGTTGCTTTTCTTTTCTTGGCAGAAGAGAGCTGTTCTGTGGCTGGTTGATTAATCTATTATGCAAATCATGTCATAGCTAATTTGATACAGCCACAAGCACGCAACAGAAATCATCTGCAAGCTCTAAGGTGATGAAAGGTGAAGTATCGACAGCTTTATCCAACAAAGCTTTTCTTTCCTGGACAAGCAGCTACAGGATCACCTCCTGCCATCCAGGGCTGCAGAGGCACGGCCAGACCTGCCAGGGAACACGAGGGGAAAGTCCCTTGGGCACCTTCACTGATGGAGGGCAAGGAAAGAGGTCCTTTGAAAGAGCAGCCTTTTCCTTCCACTCCCAAGGCCCTTTCTCCTCCTCTGGAGGTTTTCAAAACCCGCCTGGACATGTTCCTGTGCAACCTGATCTAGGTGAACCTGCTTTAGCAGGGAGTTGGACCAGATGATCTCTAAAGGTCCCTTCCAATCCATCTCATTCTGTGATTCTGCAGTGGGCATGTGCAAAGTGTCCAGATGAGAAGCACAATCCCAATCCAAAGTCCTGTCATTAGCAGCTTGGAGATCTTAAGACTCATTCAGAATTGTTCTTGACATGTACAAGCTTCACCTTATACCAGCTGGAAGATGACTCAAAATGGATTTAACTGTAAGTTTGGCTCCAACAAACCACTGAGCCTCCAGCCAGAAAATCATTTCCACTGAAGACAAAAGTCCAAATACTTTCAGTAATGTTTATGTAGGGATCATTTGATCTTGCCCAAAGTAATGTTATCTTGGTCTTGATCTCCCTCAAGAAGACAAAGGAGGAGGAACAGGGTCTCCTGGCTCTAAGAACGAATTGCTGGTTTTGGCCACTGTGCTTTACTCCAAAGCATTTCATCTTCGTTGCTCAGTTGTGGGTGCTTTTCCTCATGCATCTCAAATATTCAACATTGCCTTAGCCATTTTTCCAAAAGCCTATCCTGTGCACTTATTTGCATTTAATTTCCTTCGGTGGGAAAGTGTTAGGCATGCCATGCTATTCAAATAAAGTCAAAGCAAAGCTTTCACATAAGCACTTCTGAAACATACCTAGTCATCTGAGTAATTAGGTATTTTCCTAGTTCCAAATGTACTGAAAATCTACAAGCAATTCCCAACAAACATCCCAGCACTTATCCTAACAAATTGGAGCTCTCTCCCAAGTGTTGTTATATCAACAGCTGGGGAGGTTAAAATACATTTAAATTAACATCTCTCCCTATCAGAATTAATTGGCATTTTTAATTATGTAGCATCACCTGATCATAGTCATTACTCTAGCAAGTTATCCACCTTTCTCAGCTGATTCAGCATGTAGTTGCCACTGTCCAAGCCAGGCCAGAACACCCTTTCACTGGCCAAAAGAATTTCCTCATCCCAGCACATACCCTTAGTACCATGAGGCAAAACCAGCCCTTTCTGAGTTCATTTGTAGGAAACCCTCACTAAGAACAGCCAGCTGCAGACCTCAGGCAGGTCATAAACTTCTCAGCACTCAGCTTCGAGAGGCAATTAACACCACATAGGTGTTAATCAGGGTGCACCACATAAGGGTGCTAACATGCAGAGTGCTGGAGTGGCTCCATGCCCCAGCAGTCCTCAGTGTGTCCCTCCTGGTCACACCTCCCCGTTATTCCCTTTACAAGCTCACATATCCCTCTGCAAACTACTGCAACTCATTAATCTACAGGAAGCAAATGATGAGACAGATCAGTTTAAGGAGATGGGAGCTGATACAGACAAAGCAGCACATAGCCCAGGGCATGAGCAAACTGTTAGGATCCCCTCAGCTGCTATGAATCTGCAGCCTCACCTCAATCAGTTTCCATCACCCCTGGGGATGTCCACACTAGTGTAAGCCCATGTGCTGCAAGGCCACCCCACAGCTCACCAAGCAATTACAGCCCTGCACCAGCAACCAAGGCAACACACGTGGATTCCCTTCACGTCTCCTTACCCAGCAGGCAAGCTACAGAGGTGAGCTGACACATGAAATGCCCAGGCAGTGCTTGAGTAAACAACCTCAGATCTGTTCCATAGGCTTAATTCATATCTCCAAGGGACAAACAAGTGACACTTGTTCACGTGCAGTTAGACCTCAATACTTCACTTTACAGTCCAAAGCTTAGCAAGAACTTTTTCACATATGTGACAATGAAAGCAGTAGCCTAAACCAGAACCTATTCTGAATGGGAGCACTGACCCTTGCTTTCTTTTCCTCCAGCAGATTTCCTTCCAGCTAAAATTTCTCCCCAAGTCCACTCTTCCTCTGGACAGCCTCCCCATGGTGTTGTCTCCTCACAAGGCTCCTCCAAAATGGGACAGTGCTGCATCCTGCCATTTACACACAAAGCTTCATCAAGAGATTGGAAAAAATCAAAAAAGAATAATTCTTACTTCTCAGTGTGAAGAAACTGAGGGGAAAAGTGTTGATTCTCTCATAGTGAGACCATCACTCACAGTTTTTGCAGGTGGCAGGGAGAACTTTCCATAATGTAACCATCCCCAAGGGAAATATTTCAATGCACAAAAGAAAGAAGCAGCAGAAATAGGTAGGTATCTCTCCCTTCTGGTATGTAGCAGTTACACCCAAAGAGTGAGACAGTTTGAGTCACATTTCTGGGATGACTAAAAGAAAGTGCTTGCATTTCAGAAGCGCTATGGCAAAACCCCTCAGGAGATCCATGCATTGAAGAAAGAAAACACAAAACCATTTCTGCGAATGGCAGACAAGGAAGCCATACCAGAGCAAGGATAAAACACCAGCTAATCTTCTGTTTCACAACACAACTGCAGAACAACACTATGACCCCTCACTATTATTCTTCTTTTAAGTTTAGACATGGCCTTTTCACACAAGGAAACTCCACGGATGTACCAAGGCAGTCTTCCAGATTTTCCTGACACCCCACCCAAATTGAATGGGCTTTCAGTCAATGACCCGCCAAAGAAGAGCACGTTGAAGAGCAGAGCTTTGGAGATCTCCCTCCCACAGTCCAGCTCTCAGCCATCACCTGTGAAGCACACACTGCACGAGGCCCCTTCACCTCAACATGCACCCACACATTTCAGGGCAGCACGGGCACAGTCCGCTCCAGGTGCTGCTCCCAGCCCACCTCTCCTGCTCCAGCTGACTGCAGGAGAAGCACGTTAGAAATGGGGTCACAGAATCACAGAATGATAGGGTTGGAAGGGTCCAACCCCCCTGCAGAAGCAGGTTCACCTAGATCAGGTCACATAGGAACACGTCCAGGTGGATCTTGAAGACAGATTTGTTATATAAAAAAGAAAAATAAGCAACATTCCCTCCCCTGGCACATGCCCCTCTTCCATGAATCCTCTTGCTTTCAAGGCTCTTTTCAACTAGGAAGGCCTGTCATATCAACTGAAACCCAGAGGGGAACTTGTAACTGGTGGAAACCTCAGAAGAGACCTGGGCAGTTCCACAGTACTTGACCACACACCACGGCCCACTCTCCTTCGCATCCCTCCCTTCCTCTCCCAACAGATGTGTGCTTGAACAATAAGCTTATTTTGAACATTGTCTCCCCCACAGAACAAGTTTTCATTCCGGTCTCTCTCACTTTAACACAAAGAATTTCAAATGCCCTTAAGGCCTCGGGAAAAAAAAATCATTACAACGTGAACTTAAAATGCAGAGGCAGTTAGTATAACTTCAAGGTTTTCAAACTCCTGCTTTCTCTGACAGGAAGGTTTGTTGCAAAGCCTGTAATGAAACACACAGCACAGATCCAATGTAGGTAGCATCACAGGACATGATGTCGAATAACTTGAAATAACAGAATGGAGCACCCAGGCTCTGCACTGCTGCTGCTGCTACAGAAATCAGCATTTACCAGGCACATGCAGCACGGCACATACCTTTGTCGTGCAAGCTAATGCTGCTGCAGAAGCTGCAACCTCAGCTGCTCCTGTCTGCACTTCAGGTTAACAAAAAACACCCCACACTTGGCACTCCCAGCTACAACCGCAGATCTGCCATATGTTGTACCCCATCCAGAGCTCTTACACGGCTGCCCATCCCGCCTGGGCTCTGGAAAGACTTGCTCATTCTTCAGCAGCAGCTCCATGCCTGCTTATCCTCCTGGGCTCTAGAGCAAAAGAGTACCCAGGAACAGGAAGGAAAGCTGGTGCCAACAGCAGGGCTGAAACCAGAGGGACTCACTGCTACCCACAAACTCCCTCACACAAAAGCTGTGTTCCTAGAAGGTCCTAACTGTCTCAGCTCTCCCAGCAATTCCTCAGGCCCCTGGCCACGTAATCCAGACACCCACATGCACTTTGCATCACCCGTGTTCCTCCAGGCACCTCAACCTCCTGGCTCCTCACCTGCCCTACACAATTCAAGCACCCAGGACCCACCTCATACACTCAAGTCCTGTGCAGACGTACCCCCCTTTCCCTACTACACCACGGCAGGACCAGTGAGTGTCCTTATACTGCATTTTTGGGTCATTTACAGATTTGCAGACAAGCAAGCTGTGTTGTGAGCTTGTTTCCAGATCTGCAAGCATCAGCATAAATGATAATGCAGAACTAAAAGTCCTTGACAGCGACGGACGTTTATTTCTTTTGGCGTTTCAGTTTGAACAGGCATTGTTATGAGGCTGGATGAGACCGAAACCCAACTGCCTTCCTGGAGCTGAGGGTGCAATGGAGAGAACAGGTTTCAAAACAGCGTTACAATAGAGCCTCTGTGACCTCTGTACACCACGAGGATCAATGCAAATCACGCTGGGATCCAGTGCAAAAATCAAAAGTGCACCAACTGCTCCCTCCAGCTCGTCCCATACAGGCAACTCTTCTGCAGCAAAGAGACTCCTTGAAGACAAACACGTTTCCCTTAGTGCTAGCCCCCTTGCAAGACCTCCTGCTGCAGTGAAGAAAGGCTAAACAAGCCACAAGAGAAAGTTGGTGCCCAACAGATACTCCAAGGCGCTGTCAGTGCAGATAAGTCCCTACAGACCCAGATCATCTGCCATTGCAGAACTCAGGTTTTCTTCTACCCAACACTATCTGCCTGCCCACAGCGTCAAAGTACTGTGACTGCAGGTGATGTTTCAGCTAAGATAGCTACAAATCTTAAGAGGAAGCTGCAAAATAGGGGCACGACCATCAAGTCCAACCTGCAATCTGGATGGCACAGAAGACAGAGGGATTTGGGGGGGGTTGCAAAGCTTTACATTGCTGCGAGGTCAGCCCAGCGAGCATTCCCCTTCTGCATCCCCATTAAAACAGACAGAAGGGCACTTCAAAAACTCATCTTCGCTGCAATGAAATCCTCAAAGGCGTTCTTGATAAAGCCAGGCTTGAAAAGCACAAACCTTGTAAAAACTAAGAGGAATCCCTCCCATGTGGGCTAGGAAAGGGCTGGCATCGGCGTGTTGCTTACACACACAACACAGAGGCGGGGGGGAGAAAGATTCCAGACTGGGAGGGGGTGAAGAACCGGCAGCATGGAAAGCGATGCCCACTCACCTCAAGACAACGGACATGGGGCATCTGACAGGCGAAAGCCCCGTTCAGAGGGCACCAAGACGGGACGGTGGGGGCACGGGGATCACCGCACGGTGCGAGACGGGAGACTTGACACCCCCAACCCTGCCACCAGCTCCGTCTCCACACCAAGTGTTTTTTTGGGGAGGACAGCTCAAACGCTGTGTGACCGCCTCACCAACCCTGACACAGACGGGGCAGCCGCCTTCTCCTTCCTTTTTAGGGTCGGGAAGGGGGGGGTCTCTCACCCCGAAATCCACTGTAGGGGCAGAGGGAGCCCTGCCCGTCGCTGCGGTAACGATGAGGCGTGGGACTGCCCCGGGCGGAGAGGAGGGACCCGAAAACGGAGTGAAGGACCACAAAGGCGAGGGGAAAGGAAAACCGAGGGAGCATCCCCCGGGCTCCCTCCCGGGCGGCTCCCACCCGCCCAGCCTTCCCGCTGCAGAGGAAAGATCCGCGCCCGCCGTTACCTGGGCACGCAGCTAGGGCTGGAACCGTCGATCTCCCAAGTGGCGAAGAGGTTCATAGGCACGGGCCGCCCCAGAGCCCCGGTACCGCCGGGGAAGCTCAGGCGGCTCCGTTCAGCCGCCGCCGCCATGGCTCTGCCGGGCTGGCGCGCGCGAGCCCACCAGGGCCACCGGGGCCGCCGCCGCCGCCCCGCGCGGGGGGTGTGAGACGGGGAGGGTCACGTGCGGGGGAGGGGGCGGGGCCTGGGGCGGGGTTAAATCACGGCGGCGTGCTCGAGGGGCGGGTGGGGGGGGGTCAATGGAGGGCTCGGCTAAGGCGCGCGGGGGGGCGTGGCTCCGCCGTGTGGGCGTGGTTCCGCCGTATGGGCGTGGCTCGGCCGTGTGGGGCGTGGCTATATACGGGGCGTGTCCTGGGGGCAGGGCTGAGTCACGGAGGAGGGCTCGAGGGGCGGAGCCGGTGGAGGGCGTGGCTAAGGAGCAAGGGGCGTGGCTAAGGCGTAAAGGGGAGCTGTTAATGAGAAAGGGGGCGTGGCTCCGTCGCGTGGGCGCGGCCAAGTGCGGCCGG
>WBNH01003115.1:0-17092 GCA_013401255.1 Urocolius indicus | reverse complement strand
GGTGGGGGGGGTGGGGCGCAGCTGCCGCGCGTCGCTGTTACCGTCTCCCCCGGCCGCTTCGTTTCCTGTGTCGCGGCCGGAAGTGCTCGTGGCGCAGCGGCTGCTTCCGGGCGGCTCCGTGGCAGCGGCGGGCGGCCGGGCCGCACCGCAGCGGGCCGCAGCGATGGTGCTGCTCACCATGATCGCCCGTGTGGCCGACGGCCTGCCCCTGGCCGCCTCGATGCAGGAGGACGAGCAGGTAAGGCCGCGGGGGAAGGGGGAGGGGGAGGGTCCGGCCCGGTGTGTGGGTGAGGAGCAGCCCCTCCGCACAAGCCGGGCGGCTCCTCGCCAGCGTTTCCCTCGTGCTGGTCGCGGGTGGGAGGTAGAGAGCCGCCTCAGGGCTCTGGGTGCTGCCGCTCCTCGGGCTGAGCCCGGGCGTCCCCCTCGGAGCCCCGTGTGCCTGTGCGGGAGTGGGGGGAGTCCTCTGACAGCAGCCGCTCCCAACAGCCCGTCCTCTCTTCTCAGTCAGGCCGCGATTTGCAGCAGTACCAGAGCCAAGCGAAGCAGCTCTTCCGCAAGCTGAATGAACAGTCCCCCACCAGGTGTACTCTGGAAGCGGGAGCCATGGCTTTCCAGTGAGTATCTGTGGGTGTGATGAGGGAACAGGCTTCTGCTGCCTTGGGAATAAGTGAAGGTGCTTCTGGGCCAGGGTGAACACTTGGGAGAAGCTGACCTACCTGAGGAAGGGTGAGGTTTTCTCACCTCTGACCTGCTAGCTGATGTGTAATCGCCGCTCAAAGAGGAGGATGTGTGAGTTGTTACTTCTTAGCCCTGCTGTCGTGTGTTTAACAGCCAGGTTCTGTTCCCTTTCAGCTTTTTCTGTTTGCTTGCACCCTGTGACATACCTTCAGTGCATCTTTTGTACCTCTCGCGGCTTGTCTTTGGCAAAAACAGTCTGGCAGTACAACCGTGAGCTCCTTTTGCACAAGGTTTTCCCCCCTGTGTGTCCATGAGATTGTACCTTTTCATGCATCATCTTCATGTGTAGAAGCACATGGAGCATCTCTGACTTCTTTATTCCTCTTATTATTTCCTTAATACTTGGTAAATGCTTTTCTCTCATCTTGGTAGATTCTTATTGCTGCCAAATGTGCTGGGTGTGTTTAATTCATTTCCCAAACTGTTTAGAAGCTCTGAACTGAAAAGCACTGTTGGGTTTCTCCAGTAGCACACTAACAAGGGGATGTGAATGTAAAGTAATGAAAGCAGACAGAGAGTGCAGGTCAGACATCCTTATTCTCTAATCAAAAGCAAGGGAACTGGACAGGCAAGTAAACAGAGGGAGGGTTGATGGCCAGTGAAAGACGGGTGAGCAAGCTTATGTTTGAGAAAGGGAATTACAGGCCACGTTAAGAAGCATTTCCTAACAGAATAGTGCTTGAGAATTTAAACAAGCCCCAGATCTTGTCAAGAATCAGGGTCATGCTACTGGCAGAAATAAAGTCTTTTTTTTTTCTCTTGGCTTCTGGTTGCCTTTGATAAGGGAGTTCTAGTGGTCAGAGGAGGCACCTGGTTAAAACAGTCTAGGGATCAATAATCTCTAACTCCTTTCAAGTTTGGGGGTTGTTGGTGGAGTTAACTGCAAGTGCTGCTCTTCCCTGTTCAGGTGAGGGAGCACTGGCAGGGGCTGCCCAGATGGGTTGCTGAGTCTCCCTCTCTGGAGACATTCCAAACCCAGCTGGATGAGTTCCTGTGTGACCTACTCTAGGTGATCCTGCTCTGACAGGGAGGTTGCACTGGATGAGTTTTCGAGGTGCCTTCAAAGACTTAAGGTTCTGTGACTAAAAATCTCTGTCTCCTCTCAGGTTTGATGGTTGTTGTCGGAGTTAACTGCAAGTGCTGCTCTGCCTTGTGTTCTTCCTGGGAGTTGAAACTTGCTAGGATTTAAAAATCTCTCTCTTTTTCAATGTTTCTCTGGTACTGCACAGGAGTAGCTCTGACTGGCAGTGAAACGTTGGAAACGAGTGTGTGTAGATCCTGGTAAATCCCTTCTTGTGTCACTTCCATGACGCAAGCAAAGCGATGCCTGGGAGGGCTGTGACCCTGCAGTGCACAGGACATTGAGGCCTCTGAGTGGTGGCTGTAATGTCACTGTGCTGACAAGGTGGGAGGACTTGGGCAAGCTCCTGTTTTGACAGCTGTCTCGAAGAAGCAGCCAGCTTACCCTGATTGGCAGATGAGCGTCTCTGCTTCTGTCCTGATTTAGTGCTTAGACAAGTTCCCTGGGAGCTGACAACTGCCTGCTGCAAAGCACTCAGCTGCTGCTCCTTTTAAGGTGGGGTGTTAAAGCAGGAGCTACGTTAAAAGAACTCTTTCAGCTCAGAACACTTCCCAGGAGAACAGTACAGGAAGGAGAGGAAACGGGACGGGGGTTGAGATTTATTGTACAACAATGCTGACTGATGGTCATGCTGTTGGTTAACGCAACACATCTTTGTTTTAGCTCTGTGCCAAACCAGAGCTCTGACTGCTGAGGGCAGCACAAACCAGGAGAGAGCATTTTGTTGGGTAAGAGTTATAACTGTGGCTAAAGGAGACTGCTGAACTTGCTGAGGTGACGTTGCACATTTTTAGCTTGATCAGTGCAGAGAGGAGCTGAGTTTTGCTGAAGTGTGAAGCTGAAGTTACACCTGCTGAGGTGATAGTGCAGGGCCCACCTGCATGCATACATGATGCAATCTGTTATGATGGGATAGCTCAGTCTGTCGTGCTCTGGTCACGTGCCTAATAGCAGAATATGATTTGTTAAGCTTCACTATGTCAGTGTCTTGACAGTAGCAGTTTCTGCTTCCTTTTGCCTAATTCCTTCTCTACCTCATTTCTATTCTAAGCTTACACAGTTTCTTTCCCACACACACAGCTGCCTTCATATCTGCATTCTAATAAGCAACTCATTCCTTGGCTATTCTTCAGGCCCATTGTTCACTGTCTGATGTAGCCAAAGTCTGAGGCCTGTGTAGCTTATGGTCTCATATATCTCGAGTCTGGGTGAGCCACATGTCCATTTTCCTTCAGGTACATTGCTACATGATACCTGTCAAATGTGATGTGTAGGCTTTGGCTCCAAAAGCTGTGTCACCCCCTCAGCTGCAGCACTCACTACACACGGCTGTGCAGGTGCAGAAACCCCAGCTGCTGTGCAGTCAGGCAGCATCTGACCTTTGGCTGATGAGTGCCTGAAGTGGCTCGTACCTGTCATGTTGAAATCAACCCTTGGCCTTTGCCACTGTTAACAAGATAAAGCTTTTCTCTCTCCAAATGAGCCAAGGTAACTGTAAGAAACCTGCTGGCTACACTCAGCGTGCAGAAATCCAGAGCATGTAGGAGTTCACCGTGGCAAAGGGCAGCATCTACCCCTTGTCTGTGTGTGCTGTGCAGGAGCTCTCTCTTGAACTGAGGTGGACAAAGTTGTCTGAATCCAGAACCAGATGAGGTGTGCTTGCAGCCTGTGATGCTGCCAGATCACATTTAAATCCAACACATCACATCAGGAGAAAATACAGCTGAACAGCTCCAGGCAGGGCCAGCAGAGCTAACAGAGCTGTACCAGTGTGTGTTCCTTAGACATCTGGAGGGTGCTGCTCTGGCTCTTAGGGAATATTGCAAGGAGTCACATCTGACCCAAGTTTTGCTGATTTCAAAAGTTTGTTTCAAGTCTTGCTGTTGATGATAGTGGAGAAATCAAACTCTGGGTGATGATTTGTAGCAGGTCTCCAGAGGCAAGGGAAGAACAGAGGTGTGATGTACTGTAGGGTTACTGTTATGCACTGATGCAGTCCAAGCTGAGAGACATAAAAATGAATGAAAGCACAGGCTTACAGGGACACACTTCTGGAATCTATTATAGTAACTAAAGTTTCTTTTGCTTGGGGTGGATCAGTTTTTATTTGAAGGCTGATGGGATTCACACACAGGCAAGAGAAACAGCTACTCCTGAGCCCAGAAACAGGATAATTTGAAGCACTTGAACCTGTTGGGGTGAGGGGCAAATCGTTTTGTAAGCCTGGTGAAGCTATTAACAAAACTTTAAGCTACTTATTCAACTACAATGCCCTTGTGACTGGGTCAGTTCCTTAATACACTGTTAATCTTTGTGCTAACTAGGCTGCTGCATCATGACAATGTGCAGAAAGTCAAAGGAAAGTAATATAAAAGTAGCATTTAAATGGCTTGTGAAATCTCCTTCTCTGGAGACACTTAAAATCCACCTGAATGGGTTCCTATGTGTCCTGCTCTGGTAGGGGTGTTAGACCAGATAATCTTTTAAGGTCCCTTGAGGTGTGATCTGATTCTGTGATAATGTAGACCTTCAAAAGTGTATGAAGGACCACCTGCCATCTCCACTCCCTTGGGGCTGCTGGAAATACTGTTGCCTTTATTTTTCTATTGACTAAATGAGGAGGGAAATGTAGTTGGGAATGTGCAGCAGCAGAGAGTTGTAGCGAAGTCTAAATAACCTAAATAATCTCAAGATTGATCCTGTCTTATCCCCTGTTTCAGTAGGCTTTGCAGCTGAATTGTAAGGAAAGGCTTCAGTGCTGGTGGAAGCACTGGAGCTCAGGCTGAGCCAAGGTCAGCACTAAGCCTTCAAAGAACAGATTATATGCAATGGGTATGAGGTGGTGGGAGGAGGAGGAGGGGAAGAGGACCTCTCTGTGCTGCAGAGCCAACCAAACAGTGTTGCACAGCAAGAGCAACTCCTGTTCCAAAGGATGTTTTGGAGCTGCTGACGTTACAGCTGAAGAGCTGGTAACATGGTCAACCCTCCCCATGGGAAACCTCTAGGGGAGGGCACCAGAACACATCCAGCATCAATATTCTTTCCCAGCTGCCTTGGAGGTCACGTATGTGCATAGCAGCACATCACGTGAAATCTAGGGGGAGGAAGGGAGGGAGGAAGGGGATACCCAGCCCTCCAAAGCAGAAAGCAGCAGCTGGCAATCACTGTGTGGCTTTGTGGTCTGCTGAGATCACGCTGTTGTGCTGTAGAGCTTCCTGTTGGGAGGCCTCAGGTACTTGGAGGTGCTGTGCTTGGCCACCTTCCCCTCTGCTGGCAAACTTCTTGTGCTTCATTCCCGACTGCAGGTTAGGGGGAGGGAGGATTCTCTCCCTTTCTTTTTTTACCACCAAGCAAGAGCCATAATTTTAGGGTATTTTGTTAAGCTCATGGTACTCACAGGCCAGCTTTTGTTACAGTGAAGTCAAAGTTCATGGCTGTTGGGATGTGTATAGGGGCAGGCTACAGGAAAATCGATGTTAAGTAAAGAAGAAAGTAAGCCATTCATTTATAGAAAGGTTTATACCTGATCTAGACGTGGTAAACTGCAAGTCCCTGGACCCAGTTCTCCTTAGCTCATAGGAGTAAAGGCATGCAAGGTGGTGTTTGATAGGATAGATTGAAAACTGATTGATTCATGCTCTGTCTGCTGTTCTTCTAGCTACATCATTGAGAAAGGAGTGTGTTACCTGGTCCTGTGTGAAGCTGCATTCCCCAAGAAACTGGCCTTTGCATATCTGGAAGACTTGCATTCAGAGTTTGATGAGCAGCACGGCAAGAAGGTGCCAACGGTCTCCAGGCCTTATTCCTTCATTGAATTTGGTGAGGCCCCTCTCTTTGTGGCTAGTTAGGGAACTCCTTGCTTTGAGGGGAGCAGCAGCTAGAGGATGCTCTCTAGCTTGACCTATAGAATGGACACTTCAGCCTCTTCATGGCACTACAGAAAGATAAGGGTTGTAAGCAGGAGAGTGGAGAAGTGGTAGGGAAGTGGTAAATGTCCTTTGATTCAGATTTCCTGCTTTAAGTCTCTGGGCCTCGTTGCAGTGTGTATTTGCACACAGCCTGCTGGCTGCCTCAGCGGTGTGCCCACGCCTTCAGCAGCCAGCCTGCTCCAGCTCAGGTGAAATTCCCTCTGATGGCTTTGTCTCCTTCCAGATACCTACATCCAGAAAACCAAGAAGCTCTACATTGATAGCCGGGCCAGGAGGAACCTGGGTTCCATCAACACAGAGCTGCAGGACGTGCAGAGGATTATGGTGGCCAACATCGAGGAGGTCTTACAGCGAGGAGAGGCGCTTTCAGGTACAGGGAGTAGCTGATCCTTGTGCCCTCAATCTGAGGGAGACATTGCTAAGCCCTGAACCTCCTGAGAAAAGCAATGGACTCGGTGGGTGTTTCAGTTGGATCAGTTGCATCCTGAAGCAGGTCTTGTCGCTTCTTTTAGAGGAGAGCAGCATCTTAGCAGCTGGGGTGACTCTCATCCCAGCAGGACAAGCACTAAAGCATAGGTTGTACTGCTGTGTGGAACCCCTGTGCTTGAGGGAACACCTGGTCAGTTTACTCTATTAACTTCTCTCCCCTTTCCCTTTAACAGCTCTTGATTCCAAGGCCAACAACTTGTCCAGTTTGTCCAAGAAGTACCGTCAGGACGCCAAGTACCTGAACATGCGTTCCACCTACGCCAAGCTCGCGGCCGTGGCTGTGTTTTTTATTATGCTGATTGTCTACGTGAGGTTCTGGTGGCTGTGAGCCTCTTGCAGCCACAGATGAGGGAAAGCCGGTAGCCTGGCAGGTGTATGTGTGCAGGACACTGTTCACAGGGGATGTGCATTAGAATCCACGCAGGACCATCACCTTTAAGAGAGTGTCCTGACATTGTTAGGTGACACCTGACTGCTACATCTCTTAAGAGAAGCCTAATAATAGGTATAAAGGCTTGTTGACTACAGGCTTTTCCTCTGAGGCAGTTTGCACTGGGGTGCTGCAGAGTTTGACCTCCCACAGCTCTGCCCCCCTCCCGGGGACACGCTCTGCTACCAGTCAATCAGTGTGGTTCAGCCTGAGCGTCTCGGGCGTCCTCCTGGTGAGCAGCTCTAGTGGGAACTGGACTCTAATGAACATTCCTTGTGTTGGCAATGTTTGCTTTTTCTTATAATCTGGGTCTGCAGTTACTTTCCTTTTGTTTTTTTAAAGACAAGACTCCCCTGTTTGAAGGCAAAGACTACACTGTACATACAATAGCTTCCACCTCTGGCAGAATAGTTAGCCTTGACTTTCCTGTGTCTGACATCACAGCTTGTTAACACTTTAAATCTCTTTAGGAAGAAGTGGATGTTAAATTATGCCTTAAAAATACGTTCTGTCTAGTGCTAGGAGGAGCAGTTCAAGGTTTCTGTGTTGCTGGTTCCCTACCAAATTAAACTCCAGGTTTGTTAAGTGTCCACTTTCCCTCTCCCAGCAGCTGTGTGCGATGGTGTCTCCGTGTGAACAGGGTGTGGGATGCTGTGCTGTTGGAGCAGGCACAGCACAAACTATGTCAGCACTCTGTGGTTTTCCTTTCTATCTGCACATTCACTGTTCCTTTTCATAACTGTGCTTTCCTTCCAAAAATGTGTCAGAACTGCCAGCGTTTCCTCTCTGGGATGCCTGTTTTCTTTCTCCCTCTTTCCCTCACCCAAAACAACCTAAAAACCAAAACTCTGAATGTTGTTGTGAAGAAGAGGCAGCGTTTCCTTAAGGAATGCTTTAACTCTGCATGAAGGATTCTAAAGGATAACTTCAAAACAATGGAATCCTTTGGAAACACCACCTTTATTTTTCCCCTATGGTCACCCTCTCCCTACCTCACTTGGGAAGTTGAAACTGTAGGTGAAGAAAAACTCAATGTGGGGCAACAGTGTATAGCTGCTTCTTTCTTCTGGGCCAATCTGTGTCTTCCCAGTGTAATGTGGTCTTTTTAGTTAATTTGAGGGGTTTTTTTTTTTGGTCCACTTGCACTGAGAATAACATTTTGCCAATCAGCTTTTCTTTTTCTTTTCAACAAAGAGGAGAAAAAAAAGCAGCCCCACAGCTCAGGCAACTCTTCTGGACTCAAGTGGCTGCCCCTTGGTAGGAAACACACAGTGTCACAGAAGGAAATTTCAGGACTCCCCAGCACTTTTTTACAAGCACATAATCTTGTGTCTAAGATCTTGAAAGTATATGCTGTGACCTGGAAGTGTTTCTTGCCACTGGGTAGGAAACAGAGAGCTATTGTCCTGCCTGGGAGCACTCCCCAGCTCAGCACCACGTTGGGCTGGTGAGGACACAGTTAGCATTCATCTGCTGATAAACCTGATCTGCCACTTAGTCTAAAATGATCTGCTTTCTGCATGATGCCTCCCAGTGTTACTTTGTAAGTTGCTTTATCATGATTATTATAATGATTTTTAATCCTTTTAAGTGGTGTCCCTAACAGGTGAGTGGCCCAGTGATGTAGGTCTGTGTTGTGTAGGTGCTGAAAGGCGAGCACATACCCACCTTAGGTGGATGGGCATGACTGAGAGGAGTGATGCTCCTGCAGGGAAAGATGGCTCCCTGAGCAGTTGCCTCCTGCAGCCCCCATGTCAGCAGTGAAATAAATGCTTCTGAAAAAGCCCCTCTGCAGCGTGGAGCTTCCCGTGTGTTGTTTCTGTGCTCTCAGAGGATGCTTGCTTTCCTTCCTGGGACACCCCATAACTGAAGCCACCTGGGATAAGGGCTCCTTTGTAGAGGCAGAGCTGATTGAGAAGTCAGAGCTGGGACTTTTTGTGTCAGAGGAACTGCACTTTGGCTGGTCCCTCTCCCTGCTGGTGTGTGTCTCTGCCTGGTGGGTGTGGGCAGGGAGCCTCAGCAGGGACAGAGCCTTGTGGGTGCGTTGGCACATTTTGATGGAGACAGTCGTGTTGCAATGCTGATCATGTGGGGCAGAGGTGGAGCAGAACAAACTGGGAGTGAGGTCTGTGTCCCCTGTTGGTATGTGTCTGTATTAACAGGGAACAGAGCTGCAAATGCTGCTTGCCTGAAGAGGGAGACAAGGAAGAGCTCTGCAGATGCTTTGCTGAGGGCTGACTGAACCTCCAGAGCAGCCAGACCTGAGGTTAGTTGCTCCCACCCCACTGCTCGGGGCAGAAGGGAGGAGAAGCCATTGCTAGTTTCTCCATGTGTTAACCAACAGCTCTCAGGGGGCTGGGCTGGCTGAGCACCCATGGGCTCAGGGCCAGAACTCTGTCCTGGTGTGTGACAGCAAGGTGAGTGGTGAGTGCAGCCCTGAGGGGTGTGCATGACTGTAGTGGTTGTGTTGCTGCTGGCTGGGAATCACAGAATTGCAGAATGCTGGGGGTTGGAAGGGACCCCTAGAGCTCATCCAGCCCAACCCCCTGCTAAAGCAGGTTCCCCTCCATCAGGGGGCACAGGAACATGTCGAGTGGGGGTTGGAAACCTCCAGAGAAGGAGCCTCCACACCCTCCCTGGGCAGCCTAGGCCAGGGCTTCCTCACCTCAACACCAAATGAGTTTCTTCATGTGTTCAAGTGGAACTTTTTGTCTTTCAGCTTTTGTCTGTTACCCCTTGTCCTGTCAGTGGGCACTATGGGGAAAAAAAGTGTCACCTCATCCTCCTGACACCCACCCTTTAGGTACTGATAAGTGTTGATAAGGTGCCCCCTCAGCTTTCTCTTCCCCAGGCTGAACAGCCCCTGCAGCCTTTCCTCATCAGAGAGATGCTCCAGTCCCCTGATCATCTCGGTTGCCCTGTGCTGGACTCTCTCCAGCAGTTCCCTGTCCCTCTTGAGCTGAGGAGCCCAGAACTGGACACAGATGAGGCCTCAGCAGGGCAGAGAGAACCTCCCTTGTCACAGTGCTGGCAGAGGCCCAGAGCTGTCCCTGGATTTGCTGCCTGCAGATGGCAGTGCCTGCACGGTGCAGAGCTGCAGAGACTTGTCCTCAGGGCACCCCCACCTTGTTGCAATTCCATGGCCTTCCCCAAAGAGCCACAGCCTCACCGGGCCTGGGCTCACACCCCCCGTGAGCTCTGAGGCATTGCCACACCAGGCTGTGCCTCCAGGCCTCATTCCCTCCCAGAGCCAGGCTGCTGTGTCCCAGCTGGGTGACTGCTTCCCAACAGGGCCTTAGCCCAATCACCTCCTACCCAACACCCATCTCAATGCAGTGGCCAAGCTGCCCCTCTGCCTCCTGAGGCTCTGGAGCAGCCTTTGCTGCCAGGTGTCCCCATCTCTTCCTGGTCCCTTCTGTGCCAAGGAGTTTTGTCCCATGCCCAGCATGTGTAGTGCAGAGGACCTGAGGGCACCACAAAGTCCTGGCACCTCTGCAGCACCTCTTGAAGGGGTTTGGGGAGCACAGCTGGGCTCTCTCTGGCCCCACAGCATGCCCACTGCCACTGGGAAACCCTTGGCACAGGCAAAGAGCAGCAGGTTGCAAAAGAAAAGAGGATGATGTGAGGCGCCCTGAGAGCTGCTCTGCTTGTCCTAGGAACACACAGGTGGAACAGCCTCATCACAAGAGCAGTAGCCCAGCAAAGCTGATGGGTTTGCTTATGTTTGCTCCTGCCACTGCTCAGCTCAGGCCTGGGCAGGTTCTGGGTGCTTTTGTGTCTATGGGGCCCTGCATGCTGTGGATGGTGCTTACTGGAGGGGCAGTGGCCGTGCCCACCCTGGCTCACGACAGGGCTGTGCTGGATGGCATCACACTGTTGGGTGTGCCATGCTGAGTGAGTGCCATGGGGTGTTTTTTTTTTTTCCCAGGGTGTCTGAGAAGGGAGACGACAAGAGCAGACAGGCAGAGCTGGTTCCTCAGCACTGCCCAACCTGCCACGGGTGGGGCATGGCAGTGCAGGGAGGCACAGAGTGCTGTGGGATGGTGAGAGCTGGCAGGCTGCTCCAGACACCGTGTCAAACACAAACCAGCTCTCACCTGCCCTGCCCAGGCTGTGGCCAGGCCATTCTCTGCTCAGTCACTGCTCCCAGGAGCAGCCGTTGGGGTGCTGCAGGGTTTTGGTTTCTGTATTTAACTCGAGCCCCAGCTGTTATCCCCCTCACTTTGAACCAGCTCCCAGCGCTCACAAACTCCTCTTTCGGGCAGGTTTTCAGAAAAAAAACCCCATTTTCAGCATCTTTCTCCTGGGAGCCCTGAGGGAGTTTGACCCAGAGTGGTTTCCAGCAGCTGCTTTGCCGTGGTTGAATGAATGTCCCAGCAGCACAGAGGGGCTGTGCCAGCATCTCTGTGGCAGGGCAACACCAGATAACTGGCTGGGAAGCAATGGTCAGAGTGACAGGACTTAGAGTTCAGCCTGTGAGCATCCTGGTCCTTGTTCTCCCTCCCTCAGAAGCCACCACGGGGCCACAGCAGCTCTGTCTCTCTGGGGGGGGCTCTTGATCCCTTTAGGGCTGAGGAAGGATGGCCCACAGAGCCAGGCTGAGGGGCTTGGCAGAGGACCTTCGCTCTCTTCACGCTGCTCTGCCTTACTGCCGAGATGACCTTTCAGCTACGAGGATGTTGGTTTGTTGCTGCCCCAGAAGGAAGGCTTTTCAGCTCTCAGGCTGCTGGGCTCGGTGGCCGGCCACGGGCAGCTGCCTGCCAGCACCAGCCCTCCTGCACACGCCTAGGTCAGCTCCGTGTCCCATCCCAGCACACCCCAAACCCTCTGATCCTGGGTGACGCAGTTGGGCTGATCCTCAGCCCCAAGCACTTGGCAAGCAGGAAGGGTGGCACTCACCCGAGCCATGGCAGCCTCCTCGCTCCATCTCTGTTGGTCTCTCAGACCTGAGCCCTTTGTGAGTCCCTGGGGGGTCCAACTACTCCCAAGCCACTGCAGCCTGCACTGGAGAGTGATGTGGTGTGACCTCTCCACAGATGCTCTGCCTGTGCTTCCCAGACAGACCCCACCTCAGCTGCCCAGCCCAGCTCTGCTTCCCTTGGGCCAGCCGTGCCCAGCCCCCTTGGGCACAGTTTGGGTCTCCTGTGGGCACAGGGCTGCCCTGGAGTTTGCCTTGCAGGGGTTTGCCTTGCAGCGTCTTGCCTGGCTGCTCCCAGCTGGGTTCAGTCACATCTGAGTTCCCAAAGGGGGAATAAAGGGGATAAAGCAGAAGCTGGGGAGTCCCCGCTGCCCGTGCCCACCCCCGCAGGGCTGCCAACATCCCCACCACGGGGCTTTCTCTGAGCTGATGGCTGCGTGGAGGAGCCCAGCGTGATTTTGAATCGTGGCTCAGAAAACCCTCTGTGGCTAAGCCCCAGCGCTCTGCAGGGAGATGATAAAACTGTTTCCTCTGTCGTTGCTTCTTTTCTTCTTCTTCTTTCTCCTTTCCTTCCCCTGGCATCTCACCAGCAGCGCCCCTGCGGGTGCTCCCCGACTGCCCTGGCACGCTCTGCTCCTCTGGCACGCTGCCTGCGTTCACTGGAATCAGGACTCCTGGGCCCTGATGTGGCACAACACCTTCCAGAAAGTGCATCTTCCCCATCAGCAGCTGCTGGGTCCCTGAAAATGGCGGCAGACACGGGATTTGGGTAAGAGGAGTAGAACTAAACGTGCTTGGTGGCGTCCTGGTGACCTCAAGCCCTCCACAGGGATCTGTGTGGGTCCCCGTGGGTCCCTGCAGAGCGTGGTGTGCACATGGCTCCCTGGGACCTTTCCTGGAGCTGCATGTCCCCCCCACCATGCACAACCATGAGCCCCTTGCAGCTGTGGTGACATCTTGCCCCCCAGCATCCACCTCAGGAGAGGAGGGAACCATTGAGGCAAGAAGGGAGCTGGATGACCTCCATCTCGGCGTGGGCTCAGAGCAGGCTGCACAGAGCAGCACGAGGATCCTGCCTGGTGCCAGGAGGGATGCAACAGCACAGCCAAGGACTGACGCTGGGCTCTGGGTCCCACAGGGGTATGAAGAAGCCCCTGTTCTGCTTTCTCATGCCCCTGCCTGCAGAGGGACCCACAGGTGATGGAGGCTGTGCCCAACTGCTCAGCCCACAGCAAGGTACCCAGGGGCATGGTTTGAATGGGCTGTGTGCCCTGGGAGAGCTCCGGGGTGCTCGCCTGTTGCAAGTCACTGCTGCAGCTACCCAGGAGCTGCTGATCAAGAGGGAGGACTGTAGACTCCCATCTATGCAGCTGATCCCAAAAAAAAAAGGGCCACCAAAGGCCAGATCTGAGTGGTGCCAAGCAGCTGCCCTCCATCTCACCATGCCAGATATCATTCCAGCACCAACTGCTACCTGGGAGGTGACCACAACCCAGGGAGTTCTTGCTCCATCACATGCCCAGAGCCAGGAGCGTTTTGAGGGTTTCCTGGCCATCCTGTACATCAGACCAACTTTGGTAAAAGCCACACAGCTCCATCTGCAATATAAATACCCCAGGGGCTGCTGAGAGGGAGGGCAGTGGTGGGGAAGGCAGAGGGTACGAATTCCCCAGGAGATTAAACAGGGCTGCAGAGGCAGCTCGGGGCACCCAGCACATTCCTGTAGGGCTTGATGCAGGAATGACTTTGCACTTCTCTGTTTCTTTTTAAGCTGAGCCTGGCTGTCAGGTAAGGTAATCAGGGGGTAAGCTAAGTCATGTGGATGTTAAGAGTTAGCAGACGAGCCACAGGACAAGCTATTTGAGGCACAAGCACAAGGCTGCCAGCCCCAAGGATTTAGTTGGAAGCTTCTCTCTCCCTCCTGTTTTTTCTTAAACCTCTTGGCTGCTGGTGCCTTGTGACTGTGAAATACCCCCTCTGCTTCCATTTTAACGGCGTTGCAGCTCTCCTGTTCACAAGAGAGAAAGCTGAGATGCAGGACTAAAACACGTCCTAAGGGCCACCAGAGCAAGGGCGGGTAAAAAGGAGGCAACGTTTCTTTGTGAGTGTGAAGCACTGGGATGTGAGGCAGGGGTTTGGGTGTGGGCTGAGCTGAGGCCTGAATGCCTGAACCACCAGCAGTGTTACTGAAAGGTTATTGCAAGGAAACACAATTTATTCGGAGAGAGCCAATGCAAAGCTGGTGAAAACAGCAGTTCCTCCGAGATGAGAGACAAAGGGGAAGTTCCACGTGTCTCGCTGACCATGGACAGACACTCACAACAGCACCTCAGCGTGCTTAAATACATCTTGCCTTCTACAAGCAGAGCTGGGGAGAGCACCTTCCTCTCTGAGCAAAGGAGCGCAGGCCAGCAGCGGGATGGCTTCACCCCCTTTCACAGCCAGTCCCACTCTCTACAGAGATCAGCCACCCAGCACCACTCAAGGAATCCCTGCTGAACGAGGGGAGTTGGGACACAGACCCTGACACGGCTGGTGACAGCCCAGGACCTCCCGCTGCTAGCAAGGGCTGCAGGGCTGGCACAGAGGGCTGGCTTTGAAGCAGAGGGGTAGGAAGCTTGAAGAGTGCTGGGGTGAAAGAGTGGTCTGCACATGCCAAGATCAAAATAAGCGTGTGTGAAATCATCGTGGAGTGAGGCTCCTAACACAGAGCCACAGAGAGGGCTTGATCTCCCTGCCTTTGTCAGCCAAAGTGCCAGGATTTCCCTGATTGCTGGGGCCCTTTAGCTAGCAATGCCGTGGATGTGTCTGTTCAGCTGTCCTAATCCCTCAGCTGGCATTGCTTCCAGTGCACCCAGCTCTCTGCCAGCCACTGATGCCCTGCCTAAGACCTTGCCCACCATCCTGCCCACCTCCCCTTACCAACCTGGGCAGCCAGGGCTTGGCTCCCACGCTCAGGTGAGGTGCTCTGCAGGAAATCAAGGCAAGGCACGGTGCAAAGCAGATGGAAACAACAGAAAACCTTGCCAGAACTCTCCAGTTGCAGCCCTGGCCGCTGGTCATCTCTGAGTGGGAAACTGAGGTGAGATGGCACGTGGTTAGTGCTGGAGAGTTACCTCAGGGTGGCCTGTGCAATGAGCCATTGCATGCTGTGATGTGAACGGGACTGTTAACGGGGCACGTAAGGTGAAGCAGTGCTGAGACATATTTTAAACTCTTCTGCAAAGAGTTTCCTGCTTAATGACAGACCCACAGGGATGATGAGGAACCAAAGCCTTCGGCACGGGCACATGGTGGGGCACGTACCTCTGTCCCCTTCTCGCTCTGCCCTGCGTGTTCCCTCCTGGCACACACACACTTCACCAGGCCAGGGCAGCTGGGGAGCTGGTTGCCTTCATGGCAGCTTCTGGGAGCTGCTCCAGCGTGGCTGTGGATGCTGTCCCTGTGCTGGGGGTCAGTAACTTGTGCTCAGGCCAAGCGAAACAGAGACAGAGGAGAACTATCCACTTCAAGATCAGGGATAGTGAGTAACGCTCAGCCCTGAGGGGAGCTGCAAAGGGCAACTTTTGGTGAAATGCCACAATTCCTCCTGAGTTAGCTGCATTCAGGAGGGCATCCCCCGAGCCTCCAGTCACATTCCTGCCTGTCTTTCCTCCCCTCTCAGCTTGGCTTCGTGATTGTTTTAACCCAAGCATTGATTGCCATCGCCTAGAATTTTACATGGGAAAAGTTTTGGGCATGCTGAGGCTCTGGGCAACACCTTGGCAGGCGAGGGGCTGTGAGGAGGGAGATATGCCAGGAGCAGCACCCTGGGACTGCCATTGTGGCTCTCAGGCACCATCACCTGGTGATGGGAAACTCTGGCAGCTGTGTGGGACACTGAGGGATTTGTCACCCAGGTTGCATTGGTGGTAAGGCACTGACCATCCCCACTCCACGCTTGGGAGGAGCTCTGGGATCGGGTGAATTACAAGGGGAAAACAGTGAGGTTTATTCATTGCCCCTTCTCTCCCCCAAACCCTGCACAATCCTGCCTTCACGGGCCAGTCTGCCTTGTCAGCACTGCACACAAAGGGCTCTCAGTCCTCAGAGAGCTGGAGCAGGGGCAGATGGATTTTTAACACTTTAAATGATGGCTGAGGACTGGGAGGGATCTTTTATTTTTGTTCAATTTAGCTGCTGTTCTCTCAAGACCTCTTCTGTGGGAACCTGGGTCACCTCCTGGGCTTTGGTAGCGTGAGCAACAGTGGGGCTGAGCTGTGTGACTGAACTGCGAGGTGATGAGCTGCTATACCAGCTCTTGAGGCTCCCTTTCCCACTGGGGAAGATTTTGGGTCAGCATCCACCCTTGAGCAATGCTCTATCACCCCTGCCTGCCAGCTGCCTGCACCCCAAAGACCAAAGGCCAGGTGGCCATGTCCTTGTCCTCGCCCGTGGGCACACACCACCACTGACAATGTGTCCTGCGACCCTCGCCCTCCATCCCTACTGTACTGCATCCCTATATCTCCACCACCCTCCGTCCCCTCATCCCTCATCCCCCCACCCCTCTGTCCCTCCATCCATTCCTCCACCCCCTATCCCTTCACTCCTCCATCTCTTCATCCCTCATCCCCCCACTCTTCTGTTGCTTCATCCATCCCCATCTCTCTACATCTCCATCCCTCATCCCTCCACCCCTCCATCCTTCTCCTCTCAATCCCTACATCCCCCCAGCCCTCACCCATCCATCCCCTAATCTCTCACTCCTCTATCCCTCACTCCTCCATCCCCTAGTCTCTCACCCCTCCACCATCCCTCATCCCTCTCTCCTCCATCCCCTAGTCTCTCACCCCTCCACCATCCCTCATCCCTCTCTCCTCCATCCCCTAGTCTCTCACCCCTCCACCATCCCTCATCCCTCTCTCCTCCATCCCCTAGTCTCTCACCCCTCCACCATCCCTCATCCCTCTCTCCTCCATCCCCTAGTCTCTCACCCCTCCACCATCCCTCATCCCTCTCTCCTCCATCCCCTAGTCTCTCACCCCTCCACCATCCCTCATCCCTCTCTCCTCCATCCCCTAGTCTCTCACCCCTCCACCATCCCTCATCCCTCTCTCCTCCATCCCCTAGTCTCTCACCCCTCCACCATCCCTCATCCCTCTCTCCTCCATCCCCTAGTCTCTCACCCCTCCACCATCCCTCATCCCTCTCTCCTCCATCCCCTAGTCTCTCACCCCTCCACCATCCCTCATCCCTCTCTCCTCCATCCCCTAGTCTCTCACCCCTCCACCATCCCTCATCCCTCTCTCCTCCATCCCCTAGTCTCTCACCCCTCCACCATCCCTCATCCCTCTCTCCTCCATCCCCTAGTCTCTCACCCCTCCACCATCCCTCATCCCTCTCTCCTCCATCCCCTAGTCTCTCACCCCTCCACCATCCCTCATCCCTCTCTCCTCCATCCCCTAGTCTCTCACCCCTCCATCCCCTAATCTCTCACCTGTTCATCCCCTAATCTCTCACCCCTC
>WBNH01003114.1:0-10819 GCA_013401255.1 Urocolius indicus | reverse complement strand
AGAACAGACGTAGCACAATAAATCCATTACACAGATTTCAACTCTGTACGCATGCACATAAACATAGTTATACATTCACAATGATGATTTCTACATCATTTCTTATCAGATCAACTTGATAAGTAAACATTTTGCTATTGAATTCATGAGCAATTATACACTTGTAACTGCATTCACTTATAATCTTGTATACAGATGAAATCCTCTCCCCTGCCACTTTGTCATGTTTTGAGACGACAGCTCTACAAACACAACTATGTAAGAAATGTAAATGCTTTAAATGCTAAACATTAAAAAAGAAAAGAACCCTGACCAGTCAGTTACATTGGTTTCACAGTGTGAAATTATCTACTGCAGTCTGAAACCAAAGAAGGTAAAATTATAGCACCAAAAAGCAAAGCAATCTTATTAGAAAAAGCGTTAAATCTGCAGAGGTGATGAATCAAATATTAAACCTACAAACTATTCTGAATAATTTCCTGTTCATACTACTAATTTGAAAATGCCAGTCCATTGTTTACCAGGTCCTTTCTTATTTCTACATACACTGGACCATAGAGACAATATCTGAATTCTCCTGAAGACAGAAACTGTAAGCTTATTGTCATGCAGCCTAAAGTGTGGAGGCTTCCCAACAAAGTCATATTTATATTGTAAAACAAGCAGATGGGACTTTGCCTTCTTATTTCATCATATCAAAACATCCCTTGCAAAAAAACAATTTCCAATTAAAATTGTAAAATAAACTTAGAACTTGTATACATAGTATTTCCCGCCACTCCAGATACCCTGATTTAGTTACAGTAGTACCAGTCCCTTATACAGACACACTCAAAACAGTTTAAATCATTTATATAGCAGTCATGTTTAAATAGATAAATTGCCAGATTAAAGTAATGTAGCTGAAGTACAGCTTAAGACAAAGTGTTCCCACATTAGGAACTTGCATTGGAGTGAACAAATCATTTCAGTTACACCGTACCAAAATTTCTTAGAACGACCGTCCCACAGACAAGTTTCACTTTCTTCCCCGAAATCACCATATAAGTAAGCATATAAAATATCAAACCTTTGTATTTAATTCTAACCACAAGAGTAGTAAATCTAAAAGTACAGAAGTGTACAAAATATAATGTAATTAACATTTCAAAAGAAAAATCTTACCTTTATTAGATTTGGCTGACTTGTTAGGTTTAAAACAAGAGCCCCTTGATTTATCTTCTCTATCCTTAATAAATTTCTGCACATCATCCAATGAAAGCTTTTGAAGGACAACTACAGGTTTAGCTCCTTTAGTTAGATCTTCAACTAGCCCAATCTTCTCTACTTTGTCTTTCTGTTCACCTTTAAATTCAGTTTTTCTTGATTCCTGAGTGACATTGCCATCTTTATCACGCTTGAGTTTTGGAATGACAAAATGTTTCAATGCACCAGATCGTGCCCCTAACAAATAACTGGGAAATTCTGCTTTACTGTCAGCATGTGCTTTATTACTATCTACTTTACTCTTATTTCCATCTGTCCTTCGTTCATCCTTGTTGTTNTCCTCAGATCTTTGTTTAATGCTATCATGGTCACGCCTTGGTGTATCAGAAACTGAACGTCCATCAGGCCTTTGTTTAGTTGGATCAGATCTACTTTCAGATTTTATCCTTGAAGGATCAGATTTCATATCTAGTTTATGCCTAGATATTTCAATTTTCTTATCTGACAATGGTTTACTCAAGTCCCTCCTGTTATCATGTTTATGTTTTGGCACTCCAGGCTTGCCTTCACTCTTTTGTTTGGGCATTTCAGGCCTGCCTTCGCTCTTGTGTTTTGGTGTTTCAGGCCTCTGCCTTATTTCTTGCTTGCCATTATTCTGTTTCCCCTCATTTTGTTTCATCTCCATTTGCCTTCTCTCATTTTGTTTTGATTCAATCTGTCTGTTTTCGTTGTGTTTCACTTCCATTTGTTTACTTTCATTTTTAGCTTCTACCTGTTTGTTCTCATTGTATTTACTTTCCAACAGTCTGCTCACATTTTGCTGAAATTCCATTTGTCTGCTTTCATTTTGCTGGATATCTGTCTTTTGATCCTCAGAATCTGACACTTTCCTAAAAATCTCAGGATGGTTTTCAGGTTTAAATTTAAGAATTCCAGCAGTGTCTTCTTGGGGAACACACACAAATCCATCATTATACTGTTTAATTTCTTCCGTTTTTTTGATGGTGTCCAAATCCTGAGCTACTGTTGCCTGAGAGTCCGCTCTTCCTGCTTGCTGCAGATCAATGCTAACCATTAACGCTGGCCTTGCCCCATTTCCTGCAGAACCTGTCTCCTGAGAAGTTGCTTTATTTCCTCCAGTAGCACCTCCAGCCTCCTGTGGTTTGTTTTCTTGTTTTCGCTTCTTCAGAGGCTTATCTGCAAATTAAAAGAGAAAAATCACAAATGCTATATATAAAAACAGCTAAATATCTGAGAAAAAAATATCCATTCCCCTCTACCTCCACCAATTAATCCTCCAAAGCACATATGTGTACACAACAAAACCCATTGAATTTAAAAGTAAGAATAGAACTTCTCTAATACTTTTTAATATATTCTGACTATTGTTTGTTGTCAGTCTATCACATGTGCCAATTAATAATTCAAAAAACACCCTCAAAACATATGAATCAAAGTCCCTGTAAAATTCCCAAGAGAACCATCTAATAAAGCAGTTGCAATACATAACAACATCAAGTAAGTTTTGAGGAATACTACTATAAAGATTCTCTTCCGCAGATTCAGTCTGCTTCATTATATATGAACTAAGCAAGGATCTGCAATGGTTAAGACTGAGGTTCTCCCTACTTAGTTCAGTGCATCATTTGGACTTCACATATATTGTAGTCAGGGACCACACGAACAATGAACAAAAAATTATTAAAATAAATCCAACACTCCATGCTTCTCTTAGAAACAAGGAGCATATCAAGAGTTGGAGTATTATACCATAACACATATGTATTAGGTGGGGGACCCCTACACACTTAAAAGCTCAAATATTTTCCCTTTGTAAACATAATGCTTTTCATGTATGAAATAAAAAGTTCGGTGATAATTTTATGGTCTTTTCAGCTTACAATAAAAATAACATTAAGAGGAGAATACAGAAAAATAAAAAGTGAACCAACCACAAGAAGCACATGGAAATATCAAAGAGTATGTTCTATTCTTTTAAAATATAATTTATTTATATTTCCAAAATGCTACTCTAAACTAAAATTAATTTCTGCCATGAAACTCAAAAGTCTTATCTGCACTAAGGCTTATATTCTCTTTTCTAAACTACCATTGTGCAATTTGTAAAAAAATCAATAATTTTCTCTGTAATCAGGAAATATGATTTTAAGTCTAAGAAATGATCAAAGACAGTTTGGAAATTCTGTTGTAGGTCTATTGTCAAAACAATTAGACCACAAATGCATTATAAGAAAAATAACTTAATTTTGTGTCTAGATTTGTGGTGCCTTATCACCAGATGCAATGAGCCAGCTCTATTTTTGGCAGCAGAAGGGTAAGGAGGATGCAATCAAGGAAGAGGGAATTAAACTCTAAGGAAAAAAGAAAAAAAACCAAAACAACTTCTCAAGTTTTAAACCAGAATTATAATATATGATTTCTAATTTCTTCTATACTTGTAGAAGATTCTTATTTAGGAGAATTAAAACTTTGAAGGATCATCTCCGAAATTAACATCAGAACACAGTAACAAATAGTAACATGCTCAGTTCCAGTGATGTGAACAGGTTTGTGGCTTTTTTTTTTCCCCATAATTTTCATTCTCAAATCTATTTGTATATCTCTAACTTCCAAAACTCAAAAATTATGTACAACATCAAATGGCTGGAAGATAGTAAAGACAGATACAATAAACTCCATGAAGAAACTGGTCAACTGCAAATAAGGAACTATAGTAATATCCACTAACTTTATGGTAGACGTGAAGCAAAATAAATTTGCCGAATCGAAGATGCAGCATTTTAGCATGCTGATTTTTTATTTTTCCCTACAACAACTTTTGGATTCATATGAGAGTTTACATAGATATAACTTTCCTACAGTTCTTATTAAAACAAATGTATTTTTTTAAAACCTTCATGCAGTGTCAAAAATCTCCCTGTAATTAAGAGGGCTTTGACCTCAGCGAGTTTCATGGCAGGTCTTAGGAATGGCCATGAAGTAGAAATTTCTAGACTGAAAGATTTCAAATGTTATTATTTTTTAAAACATACATTAATATACATATATACACACATATCACTACCTTATTTCTCAATTAAAACTCAATTAAAACAAATTGAGAAATTTGTGTTTTTAGGAAAAAGTCAGACAGCTTTTTCATATTAACCCAGAAATGTCAGCCACACTGAAAAAGTCCTGTAAAGCTCTGATGGCGGATCTAACAACTGATTAAGACATTACTGTTATCAGTTATCTGCCCCATTCCTTTAAGGGAGGTTATCACCTGTAGCAGAAGGGTATATACATTCACATTTTCACAAGTGCATCAGCTTAAGGCATTAGTGAAGATGATTTGCATTGACCTACCAGACTGAACAAATCATCTAAGAGCCAAGTATTTGTTTCCTTCTGCTACCCTACTATAGGAGTAAGACGAATGGCCAGAAGCTGTGATGCTGTAGCTGGATCAACCAAAACTCACCTTTCAGAGCCCTCATGCTGACGCCACTAACACTAAACAACTAAAACAATTCAGGTAGGACCAATCGTCTCACTTGAATTTCCATAACTGCCCAGGTTCAAAATGCTGCTGCTCTTCATCATCCAAAATGTCAAATTGAAAGTTGAAAACATACAGATGGATCACATCACAAATTTATATATTCCCTCTAAATACAGAGTTCTCTTGATGTACCTTCTTCATTTCTCTTGACAACTGAGTACTGATCTTTTAGTAAGTTATAATCACTACTGGTTGACATCTTATCTGAGAAGAAAGGGATGCCTTCAAAAGTTTTCTTTTCCTAAATGGCAAAGTGATTGCAGATGGAATTACAGATTACTAACAGATTTCTTCCTACTTCCAGTGCATCTTGATGGCGATCCTCAGAACTAGACTTGATCATTACTGTTTTGCCTCTATGAGATTTCTGCATCTAGGACAAAAAAAGCTGTATATGAAAATATCAGGGTGAACCAGGCCACTAAAGGTAGGATGAGTACATAGTACCATTATCTTCATTGAGCATAATGGAAAAAAACTCCACTGAATGAGCATAAAAGCTTTTTAGGTTGACATCATAGCTGCAGAAATATGAAAGGTGAAAAACACCATTGGGCTTCAAGGGCTTTATCAGATCTTGAAGTCACTTTGAACTATATGAGAATAATCAACAGAGTATTAGAGAAGTAAGGAGAGAGTAATTAACCTCTGAAAACAGATGTCTTCAGATCTTCTCTTTTACAATTAAATATATACAAGTTTGTATAAATCTGCCTTGTTAAGGCATAAGTCCTAAGACCCCTTAGAATCTTAATGAACAGATGAACTTGGGATCTTTTACAATATCCATTCAAATATATTTCATATCCTTCAAGGCATCAGTATCCAAGCTTTACCCACTTAATTCCACGGAGAGTAGAATTTCTTTCTATGATCCTAGATCCTTCTAGGACTTTGCCAAAATATCAGATAACATTTTTCTTTCAAATCCTGCAGACCAAGGTTCAAAGCTTGCCACAGTTCTGAACAGGTAGGTTCACAAGCTCTTGAGACCAATAAAGTATGACCAGGATCTTTTTACTTCACTCTTTGTATTAGGCCTAATAAAAGGAATATGTAGTAAGCCATAGAAGAGCTTTCTGATAGTCCGATCCCAGTTATGTATGCATTCTTTTGGCTTGGCAAATCTACATGGATGTTCTATTTATATTGAAAGGTCCCTTCCAACCCCTACCGTTCTGTGATTCTATGATTCTATGAACAGGATTCCTGGAGACAGGTTGTGGCTTTCAAGTTTGGAAATATCTGCATGTCAAAACAATGAATACTTTCAGATTTAGTAATTAAATAATTAATGCAGAATATTTGTGCAAAAAACATTGCTCTGGAATAAACAGAGATACCTTCAAATACATTTATGCTGAAATTGCAAGACAATGGTGATTTGAAGAATATCAATCTTCATAATAAATATACTCAGAAGCCAAGCAAGTATGAGAGACACCAGCTCTATGAGAGGAGCTGTATTAAAGATGTATCTCCATTCTTCCATTTAATTTGAAGTCTTTTCAAAGCAGCAGCCAGAACACCACTAGTGCTGAAGTCTTCGATCTTACTGCTTTCTTGCAAACCCCATGATTGTCTTAAGACACAGATTAAACTATTTGAACAAATCAGTATAATAGGATTGTTTGTCCTATTAAAGTGAAGTGGGCCTTTTGTTAATACCCATGAAAAGGTAGTGAGTCTAAATAAGAAGATGCTGAGCTTTGTTTTAGCAAAATAGTAACACTCCATTCTATTAACACTGGCTGACTTCAAAATCCAGAGATTTCTGAGTGATTTTAAATGATCTTTAGACACAAGAGATAAATTACCAGTTCCCTATATACACCTTGTAAGGAATTCAGTTGGAGACTTCATATCCAAGATGCTTAAATGTGAATGCACTTCTCTTCAGAACCACCAAGAAGACTGATCCTCTAATGCTGAATTCTAGATGAATCATTTTGATGACTCCAATACAAGCTTTTTTTAAAGCATAATCATTAAGAGTTTAATATTTAAAGCTCTAACACTCTTCAGCAATTATTGGGATATGCCTCTACTCATTTGAAATACCACTTATTTGCATTATTTAAATTAGCAATGAATTAATTTATACCAAATATACCAGTCCTGAGAAGTTATTACTTATTGTCAAACCTTCCATGTTTGAATATCAAAGACAAATCATCCAGAGATCAATTTCAAGCTTATCTTATTCAAGCTAACAGTCAAGACTACAGATATTCTTTTCCTAGTTATTTTTCACAGATATCTTCAAAACTGTCCAAGCAACTCTCCCCCCCCCCCACTGTGGTATGTAGACCACAAGAATATAAATCAATCAATATAATTTGGATACAAGGTAGACTTAAAATATCTTTAATGATACTGATAGAAAACCTATCAATGGAGTGAGGGCAAATATCCATTCTTATCTTTTTACTCTTTCATGAACATTCAGCATTATTGGCCATGTGAGTTTGCTCTCACCTAGTCTCTCCCACAAAGCCATATTCCAATAAACAAAGAATTAAACGACTAAAGAGACCTCGTCCTATCAGTAGGAGAGATTCCCTTGAAGAAGAGATTCAGTAAACATAAGACAAAAAAATTAGTCTCATTGCTTGCTCCCTTACAGAAGAAACAAAGGAAGTATAGTCATGTTCCTGGTATAGAAAGCTTTATAGAACAGAACATAATTCCAAAGGCTTCAAAGTAGAGACCAGAGGGCTTCCAGCTGCTGCAATTTGGAGGAACGTCCAAACTCAAACAAAACAAAACAAACCCCCAAAAAACTTGAGGAGTATCTCACATGTCTTAGGGTATAGCAGAATTCAGAATCTTCATTTTGTTAAAGTTCTGCTTGTTTTCTTAAATAGGATAATTACATAATCAGCATAACTGGAGAATGAAATATGATCTTATTAATTAATTTTTCTACATAAGGATGTTTGGAAACTTATTATTCCCTTTCAACTATAGTAATACAGAAAAAATACACTAGAAAATAACAAGATCTTAAGTACAGCAAATTATAATCAAGCATCTCTACTTGTTAAGAGACTGGAAGCTGTAATTTAATCACTATGAATTTAATATTGCTTTTACAAACAATATTATTTCAATTTATTTATGAGACAGATTTTTCTGATGCAAATTCTGGGTTTTACCCATGTGATTGCTTTGTGAATAATTATAGTTTTGTAAACTTAATTGTTAAAATATCTGAACAAAACCTTAAGTGCAATTATTTTTGAAATACACAATGCAGCACCTAATTTCACTAGAAAAATTCAACACACTAACAGCAGAAAAAGAAAACTACTTGTTTCATGTATCACAGATTAACATCTATGTTTCATCTTAATTTGTAGGAACAATAAATTTTAGAAATAAGTAAATGACTTGGAAATTAATTGGTGAACACTTTCCATCTCTCTTCCAGATGTTGATTTCATTCTGACATCATACCTTGCATTGAAAAATATCTTCAATTGACTATGAACTATAGAAATATGACTATGAACTACAGAAATGCTGGACTTAAACTGTTAATAAGATTTATTAATTATATATGCTGGGTTTTTTAATCAATATTTAAATCCATTATAGAGAAGTGACTGTCCTAGAAAAAAATAAAGTCATTACTGGGTAAGTAATATTATAAATCTTCCCATCCATTTAACAGGTACAATGAAGGGCATATATTACATGCAAATTAAATATAATTTTCTAATCTTAGTTTATGCTACAGATAAAAATAAAATACATTTCTTACTAAACTTCTGGAGTTTAGTTATTTTCTATACCTGTTTACAAGAGCAGGTTTCTGTGCAACTCCACGTAAAGCACAAAATGGGATAAATTTGGGAATTTGCTCTAATTTTACACAAGAGCATCAAAATAAACACCATTAAAAAATATGCTCTACTTTAAAAAAAAGAAAAAGTATTTTTCACTCAATTAGTGTTATGTTCTTTAAAAAATATAAAAGAAAGTAATTTTTCCTAGATAGATGGAAACATTGCAACACTTCATGGCAATTTCTTTAGACAGAACTTCTTCCCCTTACTTTTCTTAAAACACGTCTGAACATAGAACAAAAGAAGTCTCTCATCTATAGGAACTGGACATTGAAAATCTGCTTTTTCTTGGGAAAGTTACATGAGGTGCGAGTTTCATCCATTACATACCACTACAAAATGCAGACCTAATGAAAGTTTGTATACACAAAATACATGATACTTGGTTTTCACATTGTCCTACTACATAGAGACACAATCATACAATCATTTATATTTTACACTGTCTCATTTCATCTTCTATAGTGACTGTAACCTTCTGCAAGATTACTATACAAATGATTGCACTCATATCTCCATTTTTAAGTAAATAAAACCCCTATACTTTTGGAAATGAATGGTAATATATTGGTTATAATTACACATTCTGTCATTTCATTCACTGCCTACATAAAATTAGATGTAGGCAAACTATTCATTCTTAATAGTGTTCTTCTGTTAGTCGCCTCTTTGGGGAACTTTTAGGGGGAGATGGGTAATGGGGAGAAAGGGAGAGGAGCTGGATGAGATCTTAAAAGGTAAGAGAAAAGTTTACTTACCTATAATTGTTGTTTTGAGTTTTGCTCCGGCAGATTCACACTCTTGGGATGTCTGCTGCTATGGGCTTGGAATGAACTAAAAAAGGAAGGGCCCACAGCAGGCATCCAAATGCCCCCTAACTGATCCAATTATTGGAAGTTATTAGAGCTTCACTTCTTAATTCAAAGAATCTACAGTAAGATTCCAAAACATGTAAAATGGATCCTCAGAGGTAACATATATAAGGGAAATAATCCTACAGAAACCATTAAGTTTGTCTCATTTAAAAAATGCTTCTAATGCTTTTAAGTTTTGGGTTTTTTTTTAAATATAGTCTTCCAATGAAATGGTTAGTGATTAACAATTTCATGACTATTCTCAGAAACACCAGAGAACAGTGCCTTTTACAAGTAAAAGTACAACTTCTTAATCTGTTAAGACAGTTGTGCTATATAAAAGTGTCTTTGAAGTAGCCTAAAATCTAACAGTAAACACACAATACTATGTATGGAAGAGCTCAAATTAAAATTTTGTGAATCTGAATAAAATAAAAAACTAAAGCAAATTGAAAAAGAGTCTCTGTAAAAAGATGGATTGCTTTCTGATTTTTCAAGTAATTTTCAAGGTTATCTTCATCTTTCCCCTTTCTAGAAGACTCAGAGCTCCTTTTAATATTAATATCTTAAATATTTTTATTATGGTATTCAAGGTATTTAGAAAAGCATGAAAGATCTTGAGGTAGAAACTTTGAACCTGAAAATGAATTCAGTAGCAGGTCTAAATCTTGATGAACAAAAAGATCTTATTGTAATGTTCTGGGAAAGGTTTAGACTGAAAGTGATTGACTATCTCTGAACTACCTGACTATAAACAAAAATAACCTGCTTGTATCTGAATAGTGGCAAAGCATGAGTTAATGCAAAGAACTGAGATTACCAAAATTAAATTTCTTCCTCAATACCTCCTCTCTCCTGAGGAAAAAAAAAGATTCCTGAGATGAACAGCAATTCCTGGGACAATCTTCTAAAACTCCCCAGGATTTCCTGTACTTTCTTGGAGTAGTCTACTTCAGAACAAGAAGCTCCAGTTAAGTGAACAAAATACATTCAGAATATGGAACTCTGCTTGTTTGGAAAGCATTCAAGAGCACCAAGTAGTACAGAAAATGTGACTACTGACAGTGAAGAAAGTGTGCATGAAGCTTATTATTTTTAATATCTTTAGAAAGACATCCTGATGTATCTGAGCAGGGGATGGTTCACTTGTTGATAGTTGTGGGAAAAGATAATCCCTTTCTTTATTAACTCTTCCAAATAACTTTTTTCAACTCAAAGAATCTGAGTCTAGATAAACAATATCCGGATCTATCTGTGATATTACTTATCCTTTTAAAAGAGAAGGTATGATCTATTATTGATTCACAACTTCTATCAGATGAGGATTGTCATGGTTTGACATG
>WBNH01003112.1:66198-80660 GCA_013401255.1 Urocolius indicus | reverse complement strand
GTAAAGAACAACCCCAGGTAGCAGTACAGGCTGAGGAATGAACTGTTCATGTAGGGGAAAGGGAGCTGGGGGTGCTGGTGGGCAGCAGGAGGAGCATGAGCCAGTAACATGCCCTCGTGACCAAGAAGGCTAATGGCATCTTGGGGTGGATCAGAAGGGCTGTGGGCAGTAGGTGTAGAGAGGTTCTGCTCCCCCTCTACTCTGCCCTCATTAGACCACATCTGGGATATTGTGTCCAGTTGTGGGCCTCTCAGTTCCAGGAGGACAGGGAGCTGCTGGACAGAGTTCAGTGCAGGGTCACAGAGATGCTAGAGTGGAGCATCTCCCTTGTGATGAAAGGCTGAGGAAGCTGCGGCTCTTTATGTTGGAGGAGACCGAGAGGTGACCTCATTTGTTTTTTGCAAATCCATCAAGGGTGGATGTAAGGAGGCTGGAGCCAGACTGTGCTCAGTGATGGGCAGTGACAGGACAAGGGACAATGTGGACAAGATGGAACAGAAGAGGTTCCAAAGAAGCACAAGGACAAACTTGTTCCCTGTTGAGGTGAGGGAGCCCTGGCAGGGGCTGCCCAGATGGGCTGTGGAGGCTCCTTCTCTGGAGACATTCAACCCCAGCTGGATGAGTCCCTGTATGCCCTGCTCTAGGTGCTGCTGCTCTGGCAGGGGGGTTGCACTGGATGAGCTTTCCAGGTCCCTTCCAACCCCTCAGATTCTGTGATTCTGTAAAGTCGACATCTTGGATAAAAGATGCACCAGGATGATTAGTCACGAGATGAGAGAACATTCCGATCAGCTCACCAATTGTTCTTTGTCAATGTCTTAGCGCTATCAGTTTCCTATAACACATTTACCCATCCAAGAATGGAAAACAAACAGCAAACCATCGCATTGCTAGCAGTATGATAATTGGGCATCCTACATGCTGCCAGTTAAGCAAATTCTCCATCTGCACAAAAAAAAAAAATATGTTTCGTTTTCTAGTTATGATGAACTGTCAATGTGGGAAAGAATCTGACTCCATCCTTCAGGACATTCTGCTGTTAATTGTACCAATAGCTTTAGCACTCTGGTCTCCAGCTGGATCTTCCTACACTAGCAGAGATTGTAGGGGAAGTCCCTGGCCCCTAGGCTTCGAAATATACTTACACGAAGACAATCCCATAGAGGCAGATGGAGTCAGCTGTGTGAACATTCAGCAGCAGATGTTGCTGATAAAGAGTACCCCATCTACCACTGCTCATCCTGCAGCCCAGCCTAACTGTACTATAACTGGACAGAGGTTATGAAACCTTCCCCTTCCTGCTTGTCTTGTATTTGCTCGTGCATCTGATTCTTACTAACAGAAATCCTGGGTTTAATTAAACACAGTTTGAGGTTTTAAAGTGTGCTAGTTTAGCCTTGGCTGGGTGCCTAGTGCCCAACAAGTCATTCTATCATTCCGCTTCCTAAACTGGACAGGGGAGACAGAAATATAATGAGAGGTTTGTGAGTTAAGGGCAGATAGATTACTCAGCAATTAGCACCATGGGAAAACCAGACTAAACTTGGGGAGAAATGGTTTGATTTATTAATGAACAACAAAACTAAGCAGGGAAATGAGAAATAAAATCAAATATTAACACACCTCTTCCACCCCTCCCTCTGCCCAGGACTCTCCTTCCTTCCCCTCAGCAGCGCAGGGGATGGGGATGGGGGTTGCAGTCAGTTCATTACAGATGGACTTTGCCGCCACTGCTGCTTCTAAGGGAGATGCCTCCTCACCCTTCCCACTGCTGCACTGTGGGGTCCCTCCCCACTGGAGACAGTCCCTCATGAACTTCTCCAGCGTGACTCCTTCCCATGGGCCGCAGCTCCTCACACCCTGCCCCAGTGTGGGTCACCCACAGGAGAACAGTCTTTCAGGGACGGGCTGCTCCAGCCTGGGGCTCTCACGGCATCACGAGCCCTGACAGCAAACCTGCTCTGGCCTGGGCTCCTCTCTCCCCACGGGCTCCAAGGTGCTGCCAGGAGTTGCTCCAGGCTGAGCTTCCCACGCAGTCACAGCCTCCTTCAGGCATCCACCCGCTGCCAGTGGGCTCCTCCACGGGCTGCCAGTGGGTCTGTGCTCCTCATGGCCTCCATGGGCTGCAGCACAGGGGAATCTCTCTTCCAGTGTCTAAGCATGTTCTTCCCCCTCCTTCTCCCCTGACTTTGATGTCTGTGGAGATGTTTTCACATTCTCTCTCCCTCTTGCTGCTGCAGTTCAGCAACTGCCCAGCAACTTCTTCCCCTTCTCCAATACACTAATCACAGAGGGGTTATCTTAGTCACTAATTGCCCAGGTCTGGGTCAGCTGTGGATCCATCTTAGGCTTGAGTTGCATGAGTCCTGTCAGCTGCAGGGGAAGCTTCTGGCAGCTCTTTGTTTACAAAGCCACCCCTGTAGCTCCCCACCACCAAAACCTGGCCCAGGCAAAACCACTATACAAAACAAAGAAGCAGGATGACTAATTATGTCATTCTACCTCTCTTAGTCATATGTTTCAGCAATCAATGTCCTTACCTCTAACACGTGGAGAGCATTAACAGCTTTGTTCATCTGCTGTCATCACGTGCTGGAACCAGAGTTTGTTACTTGACAAAACCAGAAAAAAATGTCTTACTGATTTCACTGGGTGCCAAATCATGACTCACTTACAAAGATAAATGATTATAGGGAATAAAACACTTATACAGCCACTTTTCTGGCATTATAATGCATTTGATACTGGTATGAAGCATACCAGGACATTCCCTATGCTATGTCATTGCTCCCCTATGCTGAGAACTTGAAGATACTAACTCTCCTTGAAAAAAAATGTGATAACCTGGCAGCTCAAAAGCCTTGCTCCTGGTGCTTGGGAGTGTCAGAGTCCAGATTATGCCAATGGTTATTCACATCAAACTCCAATTCACCCGGCAGCACAACTGGCTGTCGATCTATTTTAGCAATAATACATTTATTTCACGAGTGGGTATAACGCTGGAGACTATACGTATATCACCTTGTCTGCTTGAGTAAACACACTGGCTTTTGTACACTTCAATTCTCGAGCACATCCTTGCTGCAATGTTGTGCTGGGCTGCTGTGTGTGTGGGGCTTTTTGGTTTTTTTTTTTAACAGAACAATATTTTAAAGTGATTTATTTCTGGAATTACAGGATACAGATAGCGGCAGGGCTGTAAATATTGTAATGTGCAGAGGACAGTAACTCAGGGAGATTCAGTCATCTGTATAAACAAGACATACTTTATTACTGCCTTCGCTGAGATTTTTGTGCCCCGATGTTGAATCATATTTCCAGGCCTGTTATAAGTGAGTTAGTAGATGGGAATTCCATTCCCCCAGTGAGATTTATTTAGGAAGGTATCTGTTGTTTGACCTGCATTTGGACAACTCTTCAAAAGTACCACCTACGTGTCCAGAGCTGGCAGAGTGTTAATATTTTATGCACATTGATGGACCAAACATAACATCATGGTTCACATCTTTAGCTGGTAGGGAGCAGTTTATCATCCTACTGACACTGTGGCTTCTGCGCTGTGCAGCTGGGTAAATCATGTGTATCAAAGAAGTTCACTTAGGGAACAAAAAGTCGTGGGGTTTTTTTTTTACTGTTTGCACACTGTATGTGAGCCTGTGGCAATTTTCTCCAGAGTATTTACTGTGTAGGATTATCCACATGCACAGTTTGATGGAAAATGAAAGTTGCTGCCTATGTTGGAAACAAGTTACACACAGTCTTTCTGCAAGTAGCATACATGGGGTTGATACTCATCCCTTCAACTAATGCTTCTCGAGGTCAAGATGCCGCCGCGTGATCTGTTAAAAGAAAATGGTCACAGCTGCTCTGATCAGACACTGCAGGTCACAGAGAGTTGTTCTGTTATCTCACTTTGTGAGCACGAGCCTGAACGAAGCGGCTCCAAAAAAAAAAGGGCTGCAAACAAACAGGATAAAAAGAGATGGAGATATAAAGTTGACAGAAGAGCAGTAATGACTTTGCATTGTAAAGGAGAGAAAGTTGGGCTAAGAGAAAATGCAGAGCACAGCAAAAATCACCATCTGTATTTTAAAAAGACATTAGTAGTTATTTATCAAGTTTATGTCATGGGAAGAATGAATTTTTCTTTATTATTACAAAAATAACTTGTCAGAAAACTAAACATTGTCAGTGTACTCACCACATTTTAAATATCCCCCTCCCCTTAATATTTCTTATTTCCAGGGAACTTTATATAGTTATTAAAGATGCAGTACATTGTGGAGTTTCTAAATGTCCAGCTATGCAACAAAAAGAAATATTTAATTATTAAAAAAGGATCTCCTGCAGCACTTTCTCTTGGAATCAAGATTGCAGGATAAAAGGTTGTTGTGGAGGATAAAGTCTGAAACAAATTCATTTCACATTCCCTTTTCCGTATTAATCGTATTCATTCACATATCTGGAAGTAATTACAGTCAAAGAAGAGGAATCAGGAATTTAAATAATAACTATTAACTTTTTCACTAGGTACATTAATTTTATGACAAGTCATTTGCCTATGATAATTAGTTTGGTGATACTGATGTACTTTCTTAATAAATCATACAAAATAAATGGACTCGAAAGTCACATTATTTCCAATTAGAAATAAGGTTTTATATGTAAATGGTGAAAAACGGTGACTTCCACCAGATCAGCGGGAACGAGGACAGCGTAAAACATTAACAGAGAGAGTTTCACACTGTTCTAAGGTCTGTCTGATGTGAAGCACTGCATCAATTTCTGGGCTCCCCAGCTCAAGAGGGACAAGGAATTGTTGGAGAGAGCCCAGTGCAGGGCTGCCAAGATGATCAGGGGACTGGAGCATATGATGTGAGGAAAGGCTGCGTGACCTGGGGATGTTCAGCCTGGAGAAGAGAAGGCTGAGAGGGTACCTCATCAATTCTGATAAATACCTGAAGTGTGGGTGTCGAGAGTGTGGGGCGAGTCTTCGTCCTCTGGTTCCATCCCTTATGAGCTTCACCCATGCAGGAGCTGGGAGCACTAGCACCAGCACAGCAGGACTGGGGATGGTAACCCCCAGAATGGTAAACTCGCTTATGCTTCAGCACTTTCGCATCACACGACCTCTGAATTCGCTTCAAATTCTTGGAGGAGGGATGTCAACTGAAGATAAAAGCAGGTAGAAAGTTAAAAATTTAAAGCAGGTAGGAGAAAGTTGGGAGGAGAAAGCCATTGCACCTTTATCTCACAAAAAGGGAAGTTTTATATCAGTCTGGAGATGAGAGCTGTAAGTTTTTAGTGATAGAAAGTGCTCGAGTCAGAACCTCATCTAACAGGAGCTTGGTGGGCTTTTTTTTTTTTTTTGTCTTAATTTTTGCTGGGTTATTTTTATCCTACGTCTGCATAAGATATTTATAAATCATATAGTTCATATGCCCTAAGGAAAGCTTATAGGCTAGAAGTGTCTTTGCTGAATTTTGCATTGCTTTTTGCATTTTGGGTTGGTTGGGTTTGGTGGTTTTTTTGCCTATGTGAGATGCATGAATAAAAATAAGGTAATTGGAAACAGACACTGAGGGAATGTGAATAATCCTATTTGCTCAATCTACTGAAGTCCAGTTACCAGCCCATTGCATAAATAAAGACAGTACCGGTTTACAAGTGTAATTAAGGGTTGATTTTTGCTTCCGACTCAGGTTTTATTTGTCATATTTGCACATTTAATTTACAGATGGGACATGGAAAAGCCATGGAAATTTTTCCTCTCTCTCTCTCTCTCACACCTGGAAATGAGTGTGAGCTCAGTTGGGCTGGTGCCATGTGTGTTCTGTGACACACATACAATTTTACTCTTGGAAGTGTCCACACTTAAGAGTTTTAACCTCATGTGTTCCTTTGCCACTTTTCCCTGTTGTTGGTGAAATATTGCTACGGTCACTAGAATACAACCAGGTGATCGGGCTGAAACATGAACAGCGAATATCTGTGGTGGCCTGATTGCAGCCAATCCTTTGGAGAAGGAGGGAAAAGGGATAATAAAAATGTGCAAGGAAAAGGGGGAAAAAAGGAATTAACAAATGACTGGGGAAATTCTCCTTTTGGCAACTTCTCCATGTATGACAAAGGGATCTGAGTTTACCATCTGCTTGCTCATTTGTAGTTATTCACTTGGTCCTGCTTACTAAATAAAAATTGGCTGTTACAATTAAGATATCTCCAACTGTATAGGTATAAAAATGTAAGTTCCATGCCAGGCTTCTTTAAACCAAGCATCCATAACTAAAGGTGCATCGCAATGCTACAGCTTGAACTGCCAACCAGGGCTCACTAGGGCACACGAAGCAATGTGGGCAAGATGCTGGGTCCCGTGTGTGCCACTATATTTACTCCTATTGTAGGATATCAAAGAGTGTGAATTAACACACCATCCAGCTGCCAAATGCCTGTGCTTCGTGTTCCACAGTCAAAACTCTACCTTGACTAAAATAAAAGGCAAAATTTCCAGTTTAATTCAGAGTCTAGGTGTGAGAAGAGAAATGCAGCAAGTGCACTTTCATATACCTCCCTCCCTTGAGGCTGAACTTGAATATGAGCACAAGCATTTTTGTTTAAAATTAGGAAGCCTCATTTTGCATCCACAGACGGAAATAAATTGCCTTTGAACATGGAGGAGCAAATATACCAAACACTTCACACAACTGGAATAGCCTGTCTAGAGAAGCAAGCCTGGGCTGGCCCACAGATGAAAGCCGTGGAGAAGTAATTCCCAAGGTCAACAGGACAGATGCTCTTCCGATTTCCCTAGGAAATCACCATCCCTACAAAGATAACCAAAAGGCCTTTGTTTCAGACAGTAAAACGGGATTTTGAAATGTAATTTTCATCTCTAAAGTGATATCTGGTTCTCTGTAGAGCTGCTCGAATATTCCTGGTCTGGCACATCGATGTTCAGTGCCATGCAAAGCCTTTGGCTTGGAACAAGAAGTGATGTAGTCACCTTAGTGCAGCTTTTAATCCAGCTCTATAAACCGAGTCACAAATCCTTACTGCAGCTTTACTGTTTCTGGCTCTGGACAAAATCATTCAGAGCTGGCCCAGGTACCTGCAAACTGGCAGATTGGAGATGCACCATAGCTACCTCCAACTCAAAACCACCAGCAAGCAACCATAAGCACATAATCTAAACTAAAATTAAACTGCAGCAGCAGCCACCTTCGCATAAAATAACTTTGCAGAACTTCCCCTGTCACACAAGTGGAATTGGGGTAGGAAAACACTTTCCTAATCTGCAGAGTAGAGGCCACTGCTTTTAGAGCATTCAAAGCCCTCTTTCAACAAATGTTCAACCAACAGGCAGGAGAGACACTCAGCTGCAGTGCAGGATGACCTGCATCAGGTGTGATCGATTTGTAGGTATGATGGAAAACCAGGATGGAAAAGGAACAATAGACAGGTAGGTTGCCAATGTAAAGAAAACATGGGAGCCAAAATAGAAATGATCAGAACAATGTATTGTGTAATAAACTGTGTGAGCCGGATGTTATTTTGTTATAAATAAGTTATTTTGTTTTCAGAGGTTATTTTGAAACAAGTTATTTTGTTTTCAAAGCACGAGGATTAAACTTCAACCTGTGACAGAAACAGAACATGCAGCCACACAATCACAGAATCATAAAATCATACAAGCATAGAATCACAGAATGGAGGGATTGGAAGGGAAATTTAGAGATCATCCAGTCCAACTCTGCTAAAGCAACTCCCACCTGGATCAGGTCACACAGGAACGTGTCCAGGGGGAGTTTTGAAGCCCTCCAAGGAAGGAGCCTCCACACCCTCCCTGGGCAGCTTGGGCCAGGGCTCCCTCACTCAAACACTCAAACAATTTNAGCAGAGGGGGAGCAGAACCTCCCTGGCCCTGCTGCCCACACTCTGCTTGCTGCCCCCAGGCTGCCATTGGCTTCTTGCCCACGAGGCCACGTTGCTGCTCATGGTCAGTTTATGACCAGCCAGCACTGCCAGGTCTGTCTGTGCAGAGCTGCTCTCCAGCAGGTCACCCCCAGCCTGTGCTGGTGCTGGGGGCTGATCCTTCCCAGGTGCAGGACTCTGCACTTGTCCTTGTTGAACCTCATGAGATTCCTCTGTGCCCAGCTCTCAAGCCGGTCAAGATCCTACTGAATGGCAGCACAGAGTAAGAAAATAATGAGCTGAGAAAAGAAGTTTCTCTGCGCTTAGATGTGTATAATATCCTGTAGGCAGCATTTTCTCCTCCTCCAACATGTTGCTTTTGTTTTAAAGAATCACAATTAATGCTTTCTGTCAGCCTAAAAGAAATGAGTTTGAGACACCCTGTCGTTGGCACATAAATATCAGAGACTTCACTCAAATGCAGCTCACTCCAGGCTAATTCACTGCTCTGCTCACAGACCTGTGTTTAGTTGTTCTTAAACCAGTTTGCTGCTCTTTTTTACCTGCAGACAATATAACTGTTTCGTGGGCGCTGGGTGCTGTTTAATTGACACTGAAAAGGTGGCTTCTCGGGGGAATAAGGATGGTGTTTTTTTTTTAAAATCCTTTCCCTTTTGAGAACTGGGCAACAACGACTTTATGGAAGAAAAGCATAAAGTGGATTGGTTTTTAATGCTGTTGAAAAATACCAACCCAATAGGCTGAAAGCTGAACTCCTGTTATCCTGTGTCAGGAGAGCCTGCAGTCAAAAAAACAAGTAGTGGCTGAGAGAGGTTATTCATTCAGCCTTAGAAGAGGAGGTTACGTGGAGACCTTGTGGTCTTCAATTACCTGATGGGAGTTGGGGAAGAATGCAGAAACAGGCTCCTCTCTGAGGTGTGCAGAGGTAGGACATGAGGCCATGGACCCAAGTGACAGAAAATTCCAATTAAATGTAGTGAGAAAACTTTTCACCATGAAGGTGGTCAGATACTGAAACACGCAGTAGAGTGGTTGTGGACCCTCTGTCTTTCGAGACACTTAAAAATTGCTGGACAAGGCTTTGAGCAACTGGATTTGCTTGGAACCCTCTTAGAACACGAGAGTGAAAGAGATGCCTTCCAGAAGTGTCCTTCAACATAACTTATTTGATAATTCTCTGGTTTTTTTTCTGCCATCTGCCCAGCAATGGGATTGGGACAAATGAGAGGATTCAAAAGTGCTTACAAGCTTAAAGACACAATTTTCAGACAATGTTACACAAGAGTATTTCAGCAGAGGAAGCAAAAGCCCTTCACCACCCAAGCTAAGGTCACATTGGGATATAGATGTGGCAGAACTGCTGTCTCTGGTCTACAAGCAACACTTCTCTACCTCTCCAAGTTCCTCACACAGCTGAAACAAGAACTTGTCAGGGGCTGAAGCTGCTGCTCTCAAGCAACTTCAAAAGCAGCTTACAAGGAAACACCCTGAGGAAAATTTTTCAGGATGGTTAATTAGCTGTGCAGTGCCATGGTAACACTTCTACATCACTTCTGGTGCTGACCTGATGTAAAGCCAAGCTCTTATCCCCACAAAAAAAAAGTACTTGGCCCCCAAGACAAATGGCTGAAATTAGGCAAAATGGAAATGTTTCTCTCTTGAGATTTGGCTTGTGTAGGATTTAGATTCATGAGCAAGTAATAAAGCAAAATTAAACATAATCTTAACCCTGCAGTCGTCACTTTTCTTGGGCTCATCAATTTGTGTTTATTTAATGCAGAACACTTGAATTTGTAGAGTTCCCAGGCACTCAGTGATGACAGGTGTCACCATTGCTTCTCATTCCAGCCCTTTCCACTCCACAAGACGACTGGAGTCTCCATCCCTTCATTTTTAACTCTTCTTCTTGCAGAAACAGGTTGTTGCTGAGTGAAGCTGCTAATAAATGACTTCCACTAACTGTAGTTCCTCGACATTCGTGCTAAGGATAAACCTGACAGGGCAGGTTTTTTTGGAGAACAAGTAGCCAAGATTCAAATCCATGTCTGGACAGGAGGTTCACCGGCAGCCTTAGTCTCACAGTTTATTTAAACACTGTTCTTATGTGACAAACACTTAACGCTGACATTTCCATGACCCTGTGTGTGTGGATGGTGAGGTGGGAGCTGACGGTTCAAACATAAACCCAACTTTGCTGAGCTGTGGAACATTCACTTCCCTTTGCTCTTCTTTTCCTGATAAGAGGAGCCACCTTTGTTCCCTCCTGCTAGCAGAAAGGCTCACGACCTCTCCTTCCTCTCTCAGTGCAAGGATGCAGACAAACAGGACACATCTTTTTACTCTGTGTCCTGTTCCAGTAGTCACTTCCCTCTTTCTTCTGCCAAAGGCAGAAGAGCCAGCTTGGCTGGTTTTATGTGAAGAACCCTTTTAGATATAGTTCTATTTCCATAAACTTATGAATACTCAGTCATTTAAATTCCAGGCAGGGCTTTGTTCCTATTTCTTTTTATTTAAAAGTGCCCCAAGGGTTATGATGCAACGAGAGAAGAAAAATAAGAAAAGATGACACAAAGTCCAATTGTTTTAAAGCAGCAGTTGAGTACTAGGCACTATAAAATTTACTATTGGTCAGTCACCACTTAGGTTCTGCTCCATCCCACCTCATGTACTCCATGCCTCAGCTATGGAGTAGCTGGCATTTTCTTCCTCTGGACCTTTTCTTATACTCCTTTTGTAGTACAAAACAACTCATTGGCTTTCTTTGTGTTTTCACTTGGTCATAACTTTGCTACAGCTGGAGTAAAACTCCAAATGAGGAAGATCCTCTGCTAACCTCAGTGTCACAGAATCAGTGAATCACAGAATGTTAAGGTTTGGAAGGGACTTGGAAAGCTCATCCAGTGCAACCCCCCTGCCAGAGCAGCACCACCTAGAGTGGGTTACATAGGAACACATCCAGCTAGGGTTGAATGTCCCTAAAGAAGGAGCCTCCACAGCCCATCTGGGCAGCCCCTGACAGTGCTCTCTCACTTCAACAGGACAGAAATTCCTCCCTATATTTCTTTCTTCTATCCCAGCTTGTCCCCGTTGCCCCTTGTCCTATCATTGGCCATCACTGAGCACAGCCTGGCTCTGCCCTCCTGACACTTGGAAATATGAATGAGGTCACCCCTCAGTCTCCTCTTCTCCAAGCTGAAGAGCCCCAGCTCCCTCAGCCTCTCATCATAAGCGAGATGCTCCACACCCTTCAGCATCTTGGTGGCCCTGACAACCTTCCACCACTCTCACTTCACCCAGGATAACAGAGGTCACCTACTCCCTGCTTTGCCTTGTCCACAAGCGAGTTGTTTAGAAGCCAGTCATGTCTTCACTTCTTCCAAGCATCAGCTGACTCACGGTATCTTCATTTTTTTTAAAAAATCTCTTTTTAAAATCTTTTTCTCACCTGGAATTAAATCTGTGCCAATCATAACAAAAAAAAAAAAGACCTTTTATATACCTGGCTGTAGAAGCAGAGAGCTCGATGAGTGGTTACTGCTGCGTCTCTTTCCCTGTTCTCCTGAGCTTCACTGGCATGGATGTGAAGACAAAAGCTCTTGGAAGCACACACTTTGCATTGTTTCCATTGCAAATCCCTCTACTTGGGAAAAATCCAAGTAATAATAATGGGCTGTTTATGAGTTTATTAATAAACTGATGCAAAGCCCGTGTGTAATGAGTCATTTAGGTCCCGTTGCACTTGGATTAATAATCCAGATGCCCAAATTAAGATTTATATCATGAAGCCTTAAGGGGCCTGTTACTGTCATTTCTGTTAAATAATTTTCTTCAAAGTCACACAAATAAACATGTTTTTTGCATACCAAAGCCTAATAGCTCCTAAGAAACCATTACACTCATCTGTGAAATAATATGCATGTTTAAATGCATCTAAATACATTTTTAATGTATTTCTGCTGTTCCAGGGGAGACCATAATGTCTCTTGTGCCAGCAATAATGGTTTATTATGTTGATTTTCTTTACATGCAAGCCTTTTTTTTTTCCCTTCCTAGTATAAAAGCAGTAGGAAATTAAGCCATAAAATCTACACTCAAACAAAATTATAGATTTCACCTAATCCCACAAAATACAGGAAATTAAGACCATAAAATTGCTGGGTTTGTGCGGGTTTTTTTATTCCTGGCTTGGCTCATTTTGCTTGTAATTAAAACAAAGTTCACTCGAGGAGATCATAGATTAGGAAATCTGTTATTAACTCTGATTAGGACAATTAGGATACAAGCCAGAAGCCCCTGCCTTGACCCTGGAGATGAGAAACCAGCAGGCCAAGAACAGTGATCTTTCTCCTCCACTCAACACTGAAAGCACTCCTGGGTCAATGTGTGTCCAGTTCTGGGCTCTTCAGGACAAGTGAGACAGGGATATGCTGGTGAGGACCCAATGAAGGGCCTCAAAGAGGATGATGGGGCTGGAGCATCTCTCCTACAAGTAAAGGATGAGTGAGCTGGGATTGCTCAGCCTGGAAAAAAGAACGTAGACAAATACCTGAAGGGAGGATGGACCCAGGCTCTTCTAATGGTGGGCAGTGACAAGACTAGAGGCAACGGGAACAAACTGAAACACATGAGGTGCCATCTGAACACCACAAAACACTTGTTCACCATGTGACCAAGCACTGTCACAAGTTGCTTACGGATATTTTAGAGTCCCTGTCCTTGTAGATATTCTAAAGCTTTCTGGATATGGTCCTGGGCAACTGTCTCTAGATGGTCCTGCTTAAGCAGGGCGTTGAACCAAAGGTCCCTGCCAACCACAGCCAGCCTGTGATCAGCAGACCCTGATGGGTAACATGGGCATCCAATATTAAACAGCATTGCCTCAGTTATGACAAGTGTGTTGTAAGAGGGAGGCTGTATTTTACACACCCAAAGTTTCACTATTTCTATTCCTGACTGGAAATGTCAAAGGACAATGGCAGCATGCAGGGAGAGCCTCCAGGAGAGGACCACTGATAACTCATGCCATGACAAGAAAGGATTTAAAGTGCACTGCAGTACCATCAATCTAGCAAGAGGGTGATTAAAACACAGTGGAGCTAAAGTCCAGCGAGCATTAAGCACCTCCATGAGCGTTAAAACTCCTCATCTACAAAGTGGAACTGGAGGCTCCCCAGGCTCAGTGACAGCGAGGTCACAGCTGTGGTGAGACGAGCTCAGTGACTTCTCACCTCAGGGAAGGGGGTTTTATAAATGGCAGCTTCCTAACTGATGAGCAGCCTGTCCAGTAAAACCTAGAAATAGAAGAAGCTCATCAGCAAATGATGAAGAACCCTGGAGCCACCATTCGTGTGATTTAATGTGTGTCTTGCTCTCACCCCACCCTGGTTTGTGACACACTCTGCAGCCACATCAAGAAGAACCAGATCTGCCTGCCACCTTCATTTGCACACTCCTCTGTCACACAGTGTTGATGCTTTGACACATGAATCTCTTCATCTGCCTGATGTGTGTCTGTGACTGAAATGCTCATCCCTGTGACTGGGCCACAGACAGTGATGCTGAGACAATAACACAGACCATGTGCCACCTGCAGCCCCAGATTGACTCATCCCACCTGCCAGGCTGGTGTTTCAGGGTGATGTGGATGTAACTCTGAAGCCATCAAAAACTCTCCATCCTCTGCAAAGGAAGAGCTTAGGCTACCCATGCCACAACTCACTTAGTTTAAAAGCTGGATGCTTTAAAACACGTTGTAAAGTAGGATAAAGCAGACCTCCACTTAACCAAGACACAACTTAATTGTGTAGTTCAAAGGCAAAAAGGTGTTTTGCTGTTATGCCCACGTTTATTGTTAAATCTCCTTGCTTACATTTTTCATTGAGAACAACCTGTTCTACACACTGCGTTCCCAAGAGTTCAGATGGGGGACGTGGTACCTGCACGCAGCCTGTCAGCTCCTGGTATTCCCCATTGAGATAATCATAGAAACATAGAATGGTACGCGTTGGAAGGGACCTTTAGAGATCATCTAGTCCAAGCCCCCTGCTAAAACAGGTCATCTTAGATCATTACCTAGATTACTGGGATGCATCCAAGTGTTCTGAGAGCTGAGTGATGTGGTTGCTAAGCCTCTCTCCATCATTTTTGAACAATAATGGAGGACAAGCGAGGTGTCTGAGGACTGGAGACAGGCCAATGTCACTGCAGGCTGCAAAAAGGTTCAGGAAGGATGATCCAGGAAACTACATGCCACTCAGCCTCACCTCCACCCCTGCAAAGCTGGTGGAACAGCTCATCCTGAATGTCTTCACTGAACATATGAAGGAAAAGGTGGTTATCAGGGGAAGTCAACATGGATTCACCAAGGGGAAATCCTCTTTGATCAACCTGGTGCCTTCCATGAATGCCTAATCAACTGCAGAGATGAGGGGAGAGTGATGGATGTCACCTACCTTGACTTCAGCAAGGGTTTGGGCACTGTCTCCCACAACATCCGCATCAGAAAAGCTCATGGAGTGTGGCCGGGCTGA
>WBNH01003112.1:47959-62735 GCA_013401255.1 Urocolius indicus | reverse complement strand
ACTGGATGATCTCTAAAGGTCCCTTAAAACCCCCGCTATTCCGTGGTTCTATGATTCTACTAGCCCAAAGCTCACAAATGCAGCCAGTCACTTCGGATCTGTAGCATTCGACACCCTTTGTCTGCCCCTCAACAACCCAAATTCTAACAGCTATGCCAACCACCTTGTTAAAACTTTCAAAACTGCCATGGAAACTGTCAAGAGTGATAAACAATCTTCAAATCAGAAAATAGCTTCTCGCCTGCTATCTTATCAGCCAATGCCACCTACTTCCAGAGTAAGTGCCTGCTCCACTGCTCCTGATGGGAACAGAAGACCAGGAGCTCCCAGACCCTTCTTGAGTAACTGTATGTGTTTGTTTTGTTGTGGGGTTTTTCTTTCAGATTCACAGCCTCTTGCCACCAGCCTCTGCCCAAAATGATCACTGTCACTTTAAAGCTAGCGTTGACCATTGGGAGCCTTTGCAAATCTCTGCCTTGCACTGCCTGCAGCTCCTCCTTTTTGACATGAAAATTGCTTTGTGCTGCCAGGTGTTTCTTCTAATCCTTACACACACTCCTCTGCTTTTGTCTCTGGCATTGGTTTGGGGTTTTTTTATCATTTTGGGGCGCTTTTTTTTCTGGTTCTGTTTCTTCTTTTTGTTTTGTGAGGCTACTCTTTTGGAACAAATAAATAAATAAATAAATAAATAGATCCCTTATCCCAGTGTAACTCAAATCTTCCTTCCCTCAAAGCTTGTTTTTAGAGGAAAGAAACGCATCTCTCTCTAACTGCAAATCGTGATGCTCATCGTTTCGTAACTCCTGATCCGGACTGTCTTTTGAACAAACAACTGCTTGGCTGTCCATCAAAACAGCACCTAAGTCTGGAAGCTGCAGTGTAAACTGCTCTTGCTGGTAGGAGGTATATTTCAAGCCCAGTCACACAAATAATAGCAAGAGCAAATGTGTATAAGTCAGTCATTCAATGCAAGGTTTTCATCCATGGATGTCGGAGAGTGTGAGCAGATAGAGAAAGGAATATTTGTTAGTGGTGGAAAATAAGAGCAGATGTGCATGAAGTTGGTGTTTTTTGATCTGCAGGCCTTCTGAGGTGAGGCAGGTCACATCTTTCAAGAGCAACTGGCGATTCTGAGCACCTGCTACGTGACATTTTGGACGTCACATTCAAGCTCTTTGAGCCTCTTGCGCATCCACTCTCAGTGGATTACGCAGCATCTTGGAAAAGCACATTCAGAACTTCAGGAGCAGAAGTTCAGGCTTGTGCTTGGGAGGAAGAAAAAAAAGCCCAAAACAGTAGTTGTTAAACCTCTGCATCCCTGTTCCCTTTCCACTGAGAAATGAAGAGCCCTCATCTCCCTCCTGGTGGTGGATGGAGAAAGCACAAATGCAGAGGCAAAACTAGCGAAAAAAAAAAACCACAAAACACTGATGTCTCTTCAGAAAACTCCGTTGTTCAATCCCTTATATTTTCACCACAGTTACAGGGAATTTGAGTGCCACCAGCAAGCGGAGGGAATTGATTTCCACCAACACCAGCTTCCCTTCTTTGAAGCCAGGAAGGTACTGGAGTGGTGCTGGGCACCAAAACGCTCACATTGCCCCAAGTCTCTTTTAGCTCTGATGAAAACTGTGGGAGTCCTTTGCCCACAGCGAACAGAGATTCATTTCAGAGATGAATCAAGAGCAAAAACTGCACAGAAAGTCAGCAAATACCAGTGTGGAAATGCAACGGGGCCAATGAGACAACATGGTCTGATGATACACAGAGGAAAGGAGTCGGGGGGAATCCAGGAATCAGCAGTGATGACTGTGGTGTTAAAGGTTAAAGCATTTAGCTGTCAGAAACTGGAGGCAGGAAAACAGACATCTGGGCTACACTTGGAAGGCAAATTTCTCATGGATCTACTCAATTTTTATTAGTTTCTTGAAGGGCAGCAGAGCTACCAGAGTGGTGGGATCCTCTAACGAGGCTGGATGTAGCTCTAAAGTATAACAGAGGACTCAGTTCAGTAACATCAGCCCAATGACCCGACAGCCTGCCACCTCTGAGGGCTCTACATTACAAACCAGTTCAATACCTGGTTGGATCACATCCAAAGCCCTGCTGCAGGAGCAGCAGAACATCCACAGTCAAAAAGATACGAGAAAGGGATTAATCTTGCTTCCCTTCCAGACGCCACCTTCATTCTCCGCTGCTCTTTTCTTCCTTTGCTCTTTAAATACCTGGGACATGCCCCAGCTCTCATGTTTCTGTAAAGAAACTTCTTTTTTTTTTTTCCCACCCCTTTCTCTCCTTTTATGAAATGGCAAAACTTTCTGAAAAGTTCTAAAGCACTTTTAAAGCCCATAACATTACAAAGTTATAAGGTCCTGCTGTCCCTAAGCTACACTGTACAATAAGTCCACTGCACAAGCTAGTTTCGCTTTTAATAATTCTATGGTTATTGCCCCATAACTTTCCTGGTCATGAACTCCAGGCATAAAATTGAAAAGAACAAGAAACCTGAAGGCTCGTTAATAAAACACTCTCGCACGATTTCTTCACATCCCCTTAATTTTGGGACAGACTCGGCCCTTGGATGGATGTGAACAGATCCTGTCAGTGAATGGCACCGTGGGCATTGCAGCTGGGTTTGAAATCTGAAAACTCAAGGTGAGACATCTTTGCAGGGAGGTATTGTCTCCACTGCTCCTTTTAAGGGGACACAGGGTTGCAGCTGCATCAGGCACACACACGAGGCCACTCTGGAGAACACATAAAAGGGTAAAACCAGGCTAGGGGAATAAGATGCATTAAAAAGAGGGCTTTGTGTAGCTTTAAATACAGAGAAGGCTGTACAATTCAGTGCTGGGAGTCACACTGTCTTGCAGAACAGCAGCCTTTACCAAACCCTGCAGTGTAAATAGGAGCAAGGACTGCTGTGGGGAGAGGAGTTCAATCCCTGACTCACTTTTATCCCAGGGTAGGGACATCCCAGGGGGCTGCAAAGCCCCTCCCAGGTTCTCAGTCCCTCTTCTCTTCTTCTCTTGTCTTCTCTTCTCTTCTCTTCTCTTCTCTTCTCTTCTCTTCTCTTCTCTTCTCTTCTCTTCTCTTCTCTTCTCTTCTCTTCTCTTCTTCCATTATCAAAACAAGGCCACAGAGCAGATGATCTCTAACATCCAAGACTTTTGCCATTTCACAACCTATAGTCTGGGCTAGATCAGAAACAGGTTTTTTTTAAATCCCCTACTACATTCTGAATTTGGGTTTTGAAAGACATCTCTGAGAGGTTTCCAGGCATTCACCTGAATAAAAAGTGCTTTTGCACACCCCATACGAAGTGACATACCTTGCATCACACCATTACAGCAGTTACATTGGCAGTTACTGATTAACCAACTATAAACCCAGCTGTAGATTACGGGAAAGTTTATGGGGTTTTCCTCCAAAAAGGGAAACCTTCCACGTTATTCTGGGCTGGGAACAGAAGAGTTCCTAATGACATGAGCATGACTGTGAGCACTGACTGAACAAGCATCTGGTTTATACCGAAGATAATTTATTCTATTAATTACAACTCGCCTGAAACTCACAGAATGAGAGATTCCTTGGAATGGTAAAACACTGTCGGTATTGATTAGCTTGAGCGCGGTGATAAAAACTCTCCTGTCTCCAGAAAACTGTTTGGCTTCCTCCTCTTTTTCTTTCCCCTTTATCTTTTTCACCTTTCCTATTTTGATCTTTTCATTTGCCTTTATTCTGCCCCTTGGAGAAGGAGAGCTGTTTTCTTTAACAACCCCTGTGAAGGCAATGAGGTTTAGATGTGCTTGTGCACTGGGAAATTTCCCAAAATAGATGTGCTGGAGTAATTTTTCCCTCAGAGTTATTTCAGTGTACCCCTGCATGAACTCTCACAATCCGGAATCATTACATTTTCCCCCATCTGGGGGCGGATTGAGCCTAAATATGAACAAAAAAAAATAACCACTGCAATCTGGAATAAATTTTCGCAGGGGGGACTCCATTGGAATAACTCTTGGGGAATAATTAGTCCATCACTGGTCTGCTGGCAAGCTTCCAGGCACAGATGAGCCTTCATAGTCTGTTTATTTAACTTACTTGCCGAAGGCTTGTGCCAGTCAGGGGCACAACTCAGCCACTGGCTGGCAATGCCCAGATGGTGTGGCAAAACCCCTGCCCAGGGGTGCAACTGAAGGCCCTGCAACACAAGACACCTCATTAGGAGATACTTCAGGGTGCTTTGATCAGGTGCCTGCTCTTGTGCTTCACCCACAAGTGCTTTGTTTTCTGCCTTGGCGGCAGAGGGAGCTGGAGGGGGCTTCTCAGTGATAACATCTGCATCTCGACATTGTCTCAGCCTTCCAACCCTAGTTTGGGAGATGCTTTCTAAAGTGATTAAGGATACAACCTACCACCAGTGATGTTGATTGTAGAAGATAAATGCTACCAGTGTTGTATTCCCACCAGAGTAACGCCTCTGTTCAGTACTTGGAGAATATTTTACGTGTGTTTCTGCACTTACTCCAAAACCAGGGCAGCTGTAGAACATGATGGCAGGTCAGAGAGGGAGAAGAAGGCCACCTCCTCTGAGGGATGGCACATTGAGAAATAACAGGTACCTCTTCACTCAAGCTGGTTGTTCAGAGCTCACAGTATATCTCACAGAATCTCATAGAATCTGAAAGGCTGGAAGGGACCTGGAAAGCTCATCCAGTGCAACCCCCCTGCCAGAGCAGCAGCACCTAGAGCAGGGCACACAGGAACTAATCCAGCTGGGGTCGAATGTCTCCAGAGAAGGAGCCTCCACAGCCCATCTGGGCAGCCCCTGCCAGGGCTCCCTCATCTCAACAGGGAACAAATTCCTCCTTATGTTTCTTTGGAACCTTCTGTTCTAATCTGTCCCCATTGCCCCTTGTCCTATCATTGGCCATCACTGAGCACAGCCTGGCTTCATCCTCCTGACACTTGGAAACATGAATGAGATCACCCCTCAGGATCCTCTTGTCCAAGCTGAACAGCCCCAGCTCCCTCAGACTTTCATCACAAGGGAGATGATCCACTCCATCACTTTTGTGGCCCTGCACTGAACTCTCTCCAGCAGCTCCCTGTCCTTCTGCAACGGAGGGGCCCAGAGCTGGACACAACATCCCAGATGTGGTCTTATGAGGGCAGAGTAGAGGGGGAGTAGAACCTCTCTACACCTACTTCCTACAGCCCTTCTCATCCAGCCCAGGATGTCATTGGCCTTCTTGGTCACGAGGGCACATTGCTGGCTCATGCTCCTCCTGCTGCCCGCCAGCATCCTAAGCTCCCTTTCACCTACACTGCTCTCTAACTGTTCATTCCCCAGCCTGTACTGGTACATGGGATTGTTCTTTACCAGATGCAAGACTCTACACTTGACCTTGGTGAATTTCATTAGATGCCTCTCTGCCCAACTCTCCAGCCTGTCCAGGGCTGATTGAATGTCAGCACAGCCTCTGGGGTGTCAGACACTCCTCCCAATTCATTATCCTCAGCAAACTTGCTGCCAGAGCCTCTGTTCCCTCAGCAAGGTCATTAATGAATAGATTGAACAGTCCTGGTCCCAGCACCGTCCCCTGAGTGATTCCAGTAGACACAGGCCTCCAACTAGACCCTGCTGCATTGATCACCACTCTCTACCTCCTTCCCTTCAACCAGTTCACAGATCACTACCTGATCATCCAGCCCACTGGATGATACTGGAATATTGCCTCAGTATAGAGGGAAAACGACACAGTACTGCACCTCCTCGCATGCCAACACTGACATCTGCAGCAAGCAGGGAACCTTGAACCCACTAGCCACCACCTTCACCTTCCACAGCCTCCAGCAAGGTAGGCTGTCTGAAGACCAGTGAAATGACTAGGCTTCTCTCTACTTAACAGTTAAATTACCATGAAAGACAGTTACAGGCTACTGCAGCAATGTGAGACTGGTTAAGAGAAGCAAGGAAGCAAGAAGGCACCATGAGAATAGCTCTTGCTAATCTGGCTGTTCTTGTCATTAGCTGCTGGAGTTTCTGAGTTGAAACACGTGGGATTGGGCACTGTAAAACCAACAGACACACGGAATCCTTTATGAAAACAGGGTGATGCTAAATTATCCCTCAAACTGCTGATGTCTGGATCTGAGCGTGCAAATCTGAGGAGCTCTCTTGTACGCTTGCCTTCTCTGGAAACCTTTGAGAACATTGCTGACAGAAGGACAGAAGCCTTTCTTTTGTGTCTTCTTCTCCACTCCAAATTTTCCCCGAGAGGAACTGTCAATGTAATCATTCAGAGACTAAAATCTGTCCTGAGACAGGAATCGATACTTGTGTTTTAAGCCTCGTTCGCAGAGAATGAGTATGTGCTAAAATAGTCCATAAGGGATTGGGTGTTGGCAGTTTATCATCTGTCAGCAAAACATTGAAGCAATATTTCTCTCACACCCCATGCAAAGAGAAGTCTGAGATCAGTTGTTCGTCGTATGAGGTTGAAGGAGACCCTTTTAGGGCTTTTGTGATTTTACAAAGCAGATGCAGAGAAGTTGAGGGCTGACAGGGGTTATTTGCTGAGCTGGACGTGTACTCAGGAATCTTTTTCACAGCATTTTACACTGTAATAAACATTATTCCATCTGCAGGAGATAGAGTGGGCTGGATTGGCCTTATCTTTCAGCCCTCAGGATGGAGCCTCTCCAGGTATGGTTTGGTAGGCTGGCAGGTCAGTGCCAGAGGGAAGCACATGGCAGTCACACCTGATCCAGCCTCACACTAATGCCATTCCCTTTTCTGTCACTTTGCAAGTTCAAATTCATTTGCATGAACAGGTATTAACAAGTCAAAAATATCCAAAACACTTAAGAGGTGGCATATTCAACTGTATGAGGTCCAACGAGGTCAAGTGTTGGGTTCTGCCCTTGGGCCACCCCAAGCCTAGGCAGCTCCAGGCTGGAGCAGCGGGGCTGGAAAATNGGAGGCTGAGAGGAAACAGCAGCACTCTCTGACACTCCCTGACAGGAGGCTGATGTGTTCTCCGAAGTAACAAGGGATAGGACAAGAAGAGATGGCCTCAAGTTTCCCCAGGGGAGGTTGAGGCTGGAGCTGGGGCAGAACTGTTTCCCTGAGAGGGGTGTCAGCCCCTGTGCCAGGCTGCCCAGGGAGCTGGGGCAGTGCCCAGCCCTGGAGGGATCCCAAAGCCGTGGGGCTGAGGTGATGAAGGCCAGGGGTTAGTGGTGGGCTGTGGCAGGGTGAGGGGAAGGCTTGGATTTGATGAGCTTCTAGGGCTTTTCCAACCAAAATTATTCCATTATTCACATCCATTTCACTGTTTGGTACCTTGGAAGAAAGCCAAGGGCTCCAGCTGAAGCCGGGAGCAGGAACTGCTGGTGGAGTCAAGTGGAGAGAAACTTTTCAGCCACGTGGGTCCAACATGAGTGAGAGCTCAACAAGCCCAGTCACCAAACCCTGCTAACAGCATCACCTTCCCACATTCCAGCCTCTCCCCAGGCAAGAGGCACGACACACACCGTGTGCTTCCTTCCCCAACGGCTTGCTTTTGCACCAACATCTGTAAATCATGGAAACAATTCCTTGGTCCTCGTGTTGCTGCAAGAAGCTGCACAGCACTTCTGGCAAAGCTGGGCTTGACAAAAGCCCTTTTAAACTTCTTTCAGCACTCTCACCTTCCCAGAGGTCTCTAAACCTGCAAAACAGACCGGTGGGATCTCATCATTTCACACAGGCAGCACAGTGGATGTAGCCTCAGTGCTGAGAGGGATTTTCCTCCCCCAGCCCATGTACCATTGCAGCCATCCAAGCAAAGTTGTGTTGCTGCCTAATCCCAAGCTGACTGAGTTCCCTTTTTTTTTCCAACAGCCTTGTCTATACCTGAAGAATCTTTCTGGTGTTATCTCTGCTCATTTTACTGGAGTGAAACAACTACCAATGGCCTGGCAAAGCTCTAGCTGGAGCAGCTTTCTGGGAGGATGTTGGAAGTTTTAGGTAAGGTAAGTGCTGAAAATCACAGCAGAGCAATTGAAGAGAAAACAGCACTTTCAAACAGGAAAGACAAACAAAGAGCCCTCGACATTTACGGAGTGAAAAACCTTTACAAGTGTGGTGTTTATGACAGACTGTCACCAGACTGTCACCCAAAGCCACGTGGGCACAGAAACAAAACAAGAATCTAAACCAGAAGAGTCTTTCACCTGCAGGTTTGGGGGCGACAGAACCCGTGAATTTGGGTGGAATCGGATAAATGAAACAAGGGAGAGGGCAAACTGGGAGGCACTGCACGGTTCCTTGTGATGCTTTTAACCCAAATGCTCCAAACCTTCCTCCCAGAAGAGACTTCCCCTTTGCATTCAGCTTGGCTAAACTTTGTTAAACAGCAAAGCCAACTGGAAAGAAAATGTTTTGCAGTAGAAAGTCTGTTTTTTCAATCAAGGAAAAACACGTTTCCAGTGCGGGTCTGCTCCACCTGAGTTTTTTTTCCCATCTAACATTTCAGTTTACTCACTGGTCAGTTAAATCTGTCTGCAGAGGCTCAGAGAGGGCTTTGGGCATTGGAATAAACTCAGCACCTGCCCTTTGAAACACAGAGAGCCACTGACTGCGTCAGTTTCTCATGTGTGGGCTCTGCTGCAGCTGAACTCCTGTGAAGCCTCAGCAGATGACTAAACACGGTCTGTCAGGACACTCCGCTTCCTGCAGCTCCCTGCTGACTGAAAAGACAAGCCGAGAACAGCTCCTGCAGGAGCACAGATGCGTTGTAGAGGCTCCTTCCAACTGGACGTGCCAAATAAACCATGAAAAACCCGCCTCAGCCCTGGTTGTCAGTCCTGTTACTCACGGTGTTTAGTCACTGGGCAGCCCCGTGAGCAGGGTTTGAATGTCATTACGGTTTGTTAACGTTACAGGTGGGATCTGATTTGCAAAGAATGGCCTGCTGGTGGCTGTTTTCGCTGTGGCTGGCTGCTAGCAGGGAGTTGGGCAGGGGAGAAAGAGGACACAGGAGGGTCCAGGTCCCTGTGTGAGGATCTTTGGAGAGGTGCTGCAGCCTCATTTAAATCAAGACCTGCCTTCCTTTCCAAAGACTTTGAAGGTCCCTTTATTTCAAAGAGCTATGAATCAATCTCTCTTTCCTCTACGTGGAAAGAGTAAAGCCTTTGTATTTCTCCAAACTTTTCCACCTTTAGACCTCAATGTACTTCACAGCAAATTCAGCAGAGGGCCAGAATTCAGGGCGAGATTGGATGGGGCTTGGAGCAACCTGGGCTAGTGGGAGAAGGAACCAGATGAATTTTAAAGCCCTTTCCAACACAAACCAGTCTAGGGTTAATTTCAGCAGAATGGGGGCATTTAATCCCACGTCTGAAGCCTTTGGGATATCTGACCACTTACCTACCACTCTCCCTCCTTCACGTAGGCTTTTGTAGGGAGCTGGTTGTTGACTTTCCCACCTCATACTCAAGAACACATACTGTAGAGTGACACTAAAGAGGGATTACAGCTTCATTTCTAGAGCTGGACTGATACAGCACATTCCAGAACAGTCAATGCACAGGTCACAGAAACCAGACCATCCTAATTCTGGATAACACTGAGAAAGAGCGATGTGTAAGACATCAATCTTCAGCTACTGGTGAGTACCCAGTATTGCACAGGCCACCCCTGGAAGCAGCTACTCCTCCCCCGTTTTCCAAGCAGGATAAACTCCTTTTTCTTCCCAGGGTTCTTTCAGACACAGGGTGGTCCTATGCTGGGTTGGAGGGGGAGAAATGCTGCAGGCTGTGCATGCAGGAGCCCGTGGGTAGGCTGTGCTGGAGCATGAGCTGTGATGCTCTCCTGCCTGCACTGTGCCCTGCCTGCTGCCTGCCCACTCCCACTCTTGACTTGTTCCTGCCCATTCCCTGCTTATTCCCTGCCTATTCTCTGACCATTCCTTGTCCCCCATTTCCTACCTATTCCCTGACCGTTCCTTGTCCATTCTTTGTCCATTCTCTGCCTGCTCTCTGCCTGCTCCCACTTTTGACCTGTTCCTGCCCACTCCCTACCCACTCCCTGCCCATTCCCTGCCTTCTCCCTGTTCATTCCCTGCCCACTCTCTGCTGGTTCCCTACCCGTTCCTTGCCCATTCNCATTCTCTGCCTGCTCTCTGCCTGCTCCCACTTTTGACCTGTTCCTGCCCACTCCCTACCCACTCCCTGCCCATTCCCTGCCTTCTCCCTGTTCATTCCCTGCCCACTCTCTGCTCGCTCCCTACCCATTCCTTGCCCATTCCTTTCCCATTCCCTGCTCACTCTCTGCTCATTCCCTGCCCATTCCTTTCCCATTCCCTGCCCACTCCTTGCCCACTGCCTGCCCATTCCCTGCCAGTTCCCTCTCTACTCCCTGCTCATTCCCTGCCCGTTCCCTGCCCACTCTCTGCTCGCTCCCTGTCCGTTCCTTGCCCATTCCTTTCCCATTCCCTGCCCACTCTCTGCTCGCTCCCTGCTCATTCCTTTCCCATTCTCTGCCCACTCTTTGCTCGCTCCCTGTCTGTTCCTTGACCATTCCTTTCCCATTCCCTGCCCACTCCTTGCCCTCTCCTTGTCCATTCCCTGTCCATTTCATGTTTCTGTAAAGAAACTTCCCTGAGATTGGATGGGGCTTTCTCAGCCCATTCCTTACCCATTCTCTTCCCATTCCCTGCCTGCTCTCTGCCCATGCCCTGCCCATTCCTGTCCCATTCTCTGCCCGCTCCCTGCACTCTCCCTGTCCATTCCCNGCCCACTCCTTGCCCTCTCCTTGTCCATTCCCTGTCCATTTCATGCCTGCTCCCTTCCCATTCCCTGCCCATTCCCTGCCTGCTCTCAGCCCATTCCTTACCCATTCTTTTCCCATTCCCTGCCTGCTCTCTGCCCATTCCCTGCCCATTCCTTTCCCATTCTCTGCCCGCTCCCTGCCCTCTCCCTGCCCATTCCCTGCCTGCTCTCAGCCCATTCCTTGCCCCTTCTTTTCCCATTCCCTGCCCGCTCCCTGCCCATTCCCTGCCCGTTCCCTCCCGTCTCTGAACCCCTTCCCTCTCCGTTCCCTTTGCGCTCCCTCCCGTCTGTCCCCGCTGCATCATCGCCGGTGCTGCACCGACCTCTAGAGGCTGCGGCCCCAACTGCCGCGGCCGGTTCGGGATGAGAAAGCTGCGATTCTCCACGCTCGAGGGAAGGGAGGGAAGGGGGAAAATGTCCCCTCCATCCACCGCATCCCCTTTAGCCCTCTCCCCAGCCTTTTTCTCCCGCGGAGGCTTCGGGCGGCGGGGATGGGAGCCCGGGATGATGCGTGCGGGGAGGGACCCGCGAGCTGTGCTGTGTAAACTGGGAAGAAGGCTGTAAGATTCCCCAATGGACAGTTGTCAGCCTGCAATGACTGGATACGTTGTCTGGCCAATTTATTGCCAGGCTGTGGGAAAACATTTGGTCCCAGCTGTACCCAGTCCGGTCCATCGTGCAGCCACACGTCCCTTTTTGGAGCTGATCCCCTGATTTGAGCATTTGGTCTTCAGCATTTGAGTTATTTCAGGACCAGCACAGGTGCAGGTGTTAACATTGAAGCTTGACCTCTTCCCCAAAGCTGCCTGGAAAGGGCAGAGTCCTGTAATATGGGGAGGAACAACCCCCTGCCCCAGCACAGGCTGGGGGTGACCCGCTGGAGAGCAGCTCTGCACAGACAGACCTGGCAGTGCTGGCTGGTCATAAACTGACCATGAGCAGCAACGTGGCCTCGTGGGCAAGAAGCCAATGGCAGCCTGGGGGCAGCAAGCAGAGTGTGGGCAGCAGGGCCAGGGAGCTTCTGCTCCCCCTCTGCTGTGCCAGAGCTGCTGAGGCCTCATCTGGAGTCCTGTGGCCAGTGCTGGGCTCCCCAGCTGCAGAGGGACAGGGAACTGCTGCAGAGAGGCCAGTGCAGGGCCAGCAAGATGCTCAGGGCACTGGAGCATCTTCCTGCTGAGGAAAGGCTGCGGGACCTGGGGCTGTTTAGTCTGGAGAAGAGGAGACTGAGGGGGGAGCTCATTAACATTGACAAATATCTCACTGGTGGGTGTCAGGAGGTTGGGGCAGCACTTTTTTTCTGTTGTCTCCAGCACCAGGACAAGGGGTGATGGGATGAAGCTGCAACACAAACAGTTCCATTGAAACATCAGGACAAACTGTTTGAGTGTTTGAGTGAGGGAGCCCTGGCCCAGGCTGCCCAGGGAGGGTGTGGAGGCTCCTTCCTTGGGGGACTTCAAGACCCCCCTGGACACGTTCCTGTGTGACCTGATCTAGGTGGGAGCTGCTTCTGCAGGGTGTTGGGCTGGATGAGCTCTAAAGGTCCCTTCCAACCCCCACCATTCTGTGATTCTATGAAGTACCTGAACAAAGACATTCACCCTGCACGTGCACTGCAGTTGCAACCAGTGATGTGCTGTTGAAGCAAGCTCAGTGTTGTTGGAGGAGTCATTAAACTTTCAGCATAAAAGCAAGGAAAAAGCTGATCTAGATCAGATATAGATATACAAATGAAATCGTGTTCCTAGGCTCTTCTACTCATCTAATTGAGGTGCATTTTAGCAGAGCATTTTTAGGCCCCTCACCCTCTGTAAAGACTGTTGTGTTGTTTTTAAGCAACTTCTGGGTCAAAAGAGCTGTGATGTGAAAGATGATGCAGAGTCCTTCCCCAGAAGATCCCCTCCATCCCTTACACCCACCCTTTGATCCTGACAGTTGTTCTGAGGGGTCTCTGGAGGGACACGTTGCCTTTTTCTAGGAGTTGGTGGTGTCTCCTGCACCACAGCTTTTCTATGGTTGGATTGGAGGGGTTCATCTCTGCTCAAAGCATGGAGGCAGGGGAAGGGAGAGTGGAGCATTTTGTTGCCCGAGAAATAATCCCACCTCCCTGGGAACACAAAAAGCTACTTATATAGCTCATCTGACTTGATGTGGGTTGTATTTAAGAGGTTGCTTCAGGTTTAAAGATAGTCTGGATTTCTCTCTGAGTGTGCCCAGGGCATCTACAGAGTATTGCACACAGGGGAGGGCAGCAGTCCCAGTGTATGACATGCATGCCAATGCCAGGTACAAAATGCACCATAAATATTGCACTCAACATCAAAGGTGACACTGATTGACCAGTTTAGGCCATGTTTGGTTTCCTGTAAGGACTAAACGTTAGGGTAGGTAATGCAAACAAAGTCCAAGTAAGGGCAGAGAGGAAATTTGGGTGAGCTGTGCTGCAAAGAATTCCCTGGACAGCCACCTCCAGGCTCTTCAGGGAAGAACACCAAGCAGAAGACGGAGGGAACTCTTTAGATCCTCCTTCACTTATGGACTTTGACCTAAACTGCTGATAGAATCACAGAATCATTTTGGTTGCCAAAGCCCTCGAATCTCCTGCAGTCCCAGCCCTGCCCTCACCCTGCCCAGCCCAGCATTGACCCCTGGCCCTCAGCACCTCAGCCCCACGGCTTTGGGATCCCTCCAGGGCTGGGCACTGCCCCAGCTCCCTGGGCAGCCTGGCACAGGGGCTGACACCCCTCTCAGGGAAACGGTTCTGCCTCAGCTCCAATCTCAGCCTCCCCTGGGGCAATTTGAGGCTGTTTCTTCTTGTCGTGTTGCTTGTTACTTGGGAGAAGTGACCAGCCCCCAGCTCACTGAAACCTCATGTGATCTCACATACAGGTGTCCCGTGAAGGTACCTGTAACATTTTAGTTTACAAAGCAATCCTCAGTCAGGACTGGGGACGAGAGAGGAGGAGGAATTCCAGTGACTGATGAAGGCAACTGATTCACCTTTTTTCAGGGACTGTAGCAGCTAAATGACATACATGAGCTGTAAATCGCAGTTATTACCCAAAACCTCAACACAAACTAGCACGCGAACATGTCCCTGCTGGATAGAAACCCAGAAATGAGTGTTGATGTGTATATACAACAAGCAGATCTCGTGCTCCGGGAGGAAAACACTGCTCAGAGATGTGATCGCTCAAGTGCTGATGGTTGGCAGAAGTTTGTGGGCAACCTAATCATGTTCTTCTGCACACATTTGGTGGCAGAGAGGGAGAGAGAGCTCTAAAATGAAGCAGGGAGAAGAGACAGACTCATGAGTCACAAAATCCCTCACTGGTGGAGGTAGGAAGGGCCCTGCAGAGCTGCTCCAGCCTCAGCCTCTGCTAAAGCAGGTTCCCCTGGCTCAGGGAGCGCAGGAACATGTCCCAGTGGGTTTGGAAACCTCCCGAGAAGGAGCCTCCACACCCTCCCTAGGCAGCCTGGGCCAGGGCTCCCTCACCTCAGCACCAAAGGAGTTTCTCCTCCTGTGCCAGTGGCACTGCCTGTGATACAGCCTGTGCCCATCACCACTTGTCCTGGCACTGGCCACCAGAGAGCAAAGACTGGCCCCAGTCTCTTGTTTACCCCTTAGGTGCTCATAAGTGTTGATGAGGTCTCCCTTCAGCGTTTTCTCGGCTTATTCTCCAGACTAAACAGCCCCAGGTCCCGCAGCCTTTCCTCAGCAGGAAGACGCTCCAGTGCCCTGAGCATCTTGCTGGCCCTGCACTGGCCTCTCTGCAGCAGTTCCCTGTCCCTCTGCAGCTGGGGAGCCCAGCACTGGCCACAGGACTCCAGATGAGGCCTCAGCAGCTCTGGCAGAGCAGAGGGGGAGCAGAACCTCCCTGGCCCTGCTGCCCACACTCTGCTTGCTGCCCCCAGGCTGCCATTGGCTTCTTGCCCACGAGGCCACGTTGCTGCTCATGGTCAG
>WBNH01003112.1:32220-47784 GCA_013401255.1 Urocolius indicus | reverse complement strand
TAGGATGTTGTGGGAGACAGCGTCCAAAGCCTTGCTGAAGTCAAGTAGATGACATCTGCTGCTCTCCCCTCATCCATCTAGCCAGTTGTGCACTCATAGAAGGCATCAGGTTGGTCAAAGAGGATTTCCCCTTGGTAAATCCATGTTGACTCCCCCTGATAACCACCTTTTCCTTCATGTGTTGTGAGATGACATCCAGGATGAGCTGTTCCATCAGCTTTGCAGTGATGGAGGTGAGGCTGACCAGCCTGCAGTAAGATCCCTCAGGTCGATCACCTGTCTCTGCTTTTCCCTCTCCTGACCCTGCTCTGCCCCTTCATGGGCTGCACAGCAGCAACAGACGTTACCAGCCAGGCAGAAGCAGATGCCATTTTAACCTCGGAATCCCTCTCACCTGGCAGGCAATTCAGCCTTTTACACCCCCTGGGAAGTTAAGCAAGGTTTTAAAACTGTTCTTGTTGCAGTTAATTCCGAGGTCTGTGGATAACTCTGCAAGACCTGTCTCACTTCACAAAAACCTTTGCTGCTCCACGCACCCATCCTGCTTTTTTTTACACTCTCACTTTGACCTCAAGGAGGATCTTTAGGCAGATCTCTAAGCAGGCCTCTAAGCTGGCCGTTTATTTTCAGCAGTCCTCTCTCTCACCCAGAGGAAATGTGCAGTTCTACTTTACCCGTGTCTGATGGCAGATGTCCTGAGGCAAAGACAGCACTTGTGGATAAACCCCTGTCCAGACCCTGGCCAAAGGAACACTGGAACACTCTGTGCTCACTCTATCCACACCACCACAAGTTTTCAGCTGCTTGGAATATAATCATTTATTTCTCTTTACAGTGAGTGATGACGGAAGAATGTACAGGTGTTCTCACCCATAGGTATAAAAATCTGTTTATATACAGAGTGACAATAATCTTCAGTTGGGAAATCATTCTGTCCTCCCGATCCATCCCTACCAAAAACCACAGGAAAAAAAAAAAAAACCCAAACATTTAGTACAGGCAATATAACTCCAGTAGGTTTGCAACCTGGCATCAAAAGCTCAGCTTTAGATTAAGGGTAAAGGTCTGATACTTAAAAAAGGACTTTGTAAGTCGTAGGACACAAAATAAAGTTGCTTTTCAAATAAGATATATACATCAAAAATAGGAGTCTAAAAAAGGCATTGGTTTTAATGCTATTAGAAAGCTATATAAATGTGCATGGGTCCGTTTCTTCTCATAACGAAAGACCGAAGGAGAAAGTGCCTCTGTCTTTTAGGAAGTTCCTCCCGGGATAAGTCAGTTAAAAGTACCTGTAAGAGAGACAGAAACAACTCTGTTTGGAAAAGTAGAGGCTGGTGTTTCCAGGCACCAGAGTAGTTAAGGCTGGGTTACAGTGCTGCATTATGCGTACACCATAAATAGCTCATCAGTGGGTAACAAAGAATCACAGAACCACAGGATCCCAAGGGCTTGAATGGAGCTGGAGAGCTCATCCAGTGCAACTCCCCTGCCAGAGCAGCAGCACCTAGAGCAGGGCACACAGGGACTCATCCAGCTGGGTTGGGATGTCTCCAGAGAAGGAGCCTCCACAGCCCATCTGGGCAGCCCCTGCCAGGGCTCCCTCAGCTCAGCAGGGAAGAAATTCCTCCTTGTGTTTCTTTGGAACCTCTTCTGTTCCAGCTTGTGCCCATTGCCCCTTGTCCTATCATTGCCCATCCCTGAGCACAGCCTGGCTCCAGCCTCCTCACACCCACCCTTGATGGGTTTGTAACATGAATGAGCTCACCCCTCAGGCTCCTCTCCTCCAAACTGAAGAGCCTCAGCTCCCTCAGCCTTTCATCACAAGGGAGATGCTCCACTCCATCATCTCAGTGGCCCTGCGCTGAGCTCTCTCCAGCAGCTCCCAGGAGCACTCATGATCCGCTGCTGCCCACCAAATGACTGCTGAGGGATGCCCAGCAGCTGAGACAGCTTCAGCTCAGAATGGGCATCCAGGAGATCTCACTCACCTGATTCTTCTTTTTTCTCTTTTTCTTTTTTTTATGCTTCATCCCCATTATCCATTTCTACGTCTATATCTCTTGTTGTGTCGGCGGCTCGTGACAGGATGTCTGCCATTAGCGCCTCCTCCAGTTTCTTACGCACTTGTTGCACCCGCTCTTCTTGTTTCCTGAAGGGAGAGAAGGGAAGAAAAGGCAAAAAGAGTCAGTCCTTCCAGTGTCCTGGTAGGCTGGGAGCACAACACTTGCATAAACAAAGACTCAGGACTGCTTTCTCAACTCTAACTTCAAGCAATACCCTCTGCTCTAGCGTGCAACGCTTACTTTCCCTCATACAGGGGCAGAAGGGTTCCATGTGGCACAAGACCTTCCACTCTCACCTTAGACACTCCAGAAGATCAAACAGAAAGTTAACGAAGCACTTTCCTCCCTGACTGTCCTTGTCAGACTGGCTTTTTTTTCTTTGGCACAGACATTTTAGGGTTGACCTGCTTCTGCAGGGGGGGGGTTGGACTGGATGATCTCTAAAGGTTCCCTTCCACCTCCCACCACTCTGTGATTCTGCGGTCACTGAAAGCCGTAGCAGGAGATTCCAGTCATGAGCACTGTAAAAGAGAAGTGAGGCAATCTCCCCCTTTCCAGCCTAAGGCTGTGTACACCAGGAGCGTCTTTACAGGGTGGTGAGACACTGAGTAGGTTTCTAAGTGCTCAAAGAACCAACTCCATGCCCCACACAACGTGTGCGCAGCCAAAGAACCTCAACGGGATTCATTCCTGCCATTTCTTTGTTCAAATTCCTATCTATCCGGTCCCAAACACTGGTCAGTGATGCATTTCAGATGACACCAACTTCTGCTGCTCTTCAGAAGGTTCCAAAATTCAAAACGAAAAAGTATGACCTCAAAAATCAATGTAAATGTAAGGTATTTTGTTCAATGTTTAGTCTGAGAATACTTCACTAATTCTGGGGCTTTTTTTACCTGAAAATCCACTTGGTCTATTAAGTTACGTTTTCCAAAAGAGGAAGGAAAACCTTTCAACTAAATCTATGCTTCAGAACTCCCCAGAAGCACATGAAAACAGTTGTTGGCTGTTGAGGATGGCAGGACAGATACAAAGAACATCACTTCTTAGAAGGGCAGGAGCAGTAGTCAACATGCTCCAGAGAAGCCAGAAGCCTCTGAAAGAGCACCAGCCTTCAATGCTACTCAGTTCTACAGCCATGACCACTGCCAGCATTTCCTCAGCACTTCAGAGGAGGCTGGCTGCTTGCAGGAAGACAAAGAAAGAAAAGCTATAGCAGTTCAGCACAGAAACCACTTTCTGTCTCCCAGCTGATTCCTGTCCTTGTTTTCTATCTTCAGTACACAGCTGACCGACCCAGAGCTGTTAACTTCCAATGCCTAGAGAGAGGTCTTTCAAATCAAAACCAAAGATGCCTTATCTTTTGGCAGAACTTGTGACGAGGGAGAAAGAGAAGTTAGAGCAGCAAACTCAGTGTCTGTTAATGGGATGAAAACGACCCAGGTTCCCTATTTACAGCACGTGTGGCCTGCTCCGGGTTACTCCCAGGTCTCACTTCCCCAGCTCACATGAAGATATCACTTTCCCCACTTGTCTCCTGTCCATATTTTCAGCCAGCTCCCAGGAAGCAACAGCTAAAAAACAATTGTCAACACTCTCAGCCCTCAAGAGCCTGGTCATCCAGTAAACAGGGCACTTAAGTGTTAAAAACAGCTCTTTTACACAAGTGACATGACTTTTAAAACACACGGACTACCAAGAGCAAACATGTAAGAACCAACAGCAAGGAAACACTACCGATAACCAGTGCTCATCTTTAACACCGAGTGAAACTCCAGGGCTCAAAGCATCTCCGTTCAACTGATTAATCTGACATCTTATGCTAGTTTGTGACACCAGGACTAAGTAAAACTACTCCAGCCCGTTAAATGAACAGGGCTGGCTGGCAGTGCTGCCCACATGTGCCCTCTTTCCAGCTCCACAGCTCCTCAGAGCTACACACATCAAGCAGCCTGCAGTCATCCTTCCCACTCCCCAGCTAAGCAGCTCTCTGCCCATGTGCTCCTCTCAGCCTTCCTCCCAGCAGGACACAATCCTTTAAGTACTGTTCTAAACAAGCTAAATGAAAGACACACTACCCTTAACAGAAATCCACACGCTCCTCATGCCAGATTTGACCTTGTTTTCAGTGGAGATGGGTTTTTTTTTTACAACAGGATCCCATGTAGCTCTGCATTCAGATGATTTCCTTCGTGGTTAGCACTTGATTTGTCCTCACACCTGGTACTCAACACAACCAGCTGATGTCTACACCTGTGTGTTTCCACATCACTGCGTGCTACCAGCCTCTGATACCATGCCAGGCTGCCCTCCGATTTCTCCATCTACCCTTCTATATTGCTAAATCTATCAGGGCTTCATTTCATTCAGTTCCCTATGTGCTGGCACTGCAATACCTGACTCTGTCATCCAAATGAAGAATGGAGCGTAGCTCTGGTAATACCATTTAGCCATGAGTTTAAACAGCACTTAAACACCATGCAGGATGGGTGGCAGATTCAATGGGAAAAATTCCACAGAACTGAGTCGTGTGAATGCCACTTCCACCTCCTCACGTGCCAGGAGGAAGGTAATACCTGTTTTCCCCTGCTCTGCACATTCAAATACAGTATTTTTCAGAGACACTGTAATGGGGAACCATCACCCATCAACACAAGTGTTTACAGCCACATTTACTCTGTATGATAGGAAAACATACTCTAGAGCTTCTCAGCAGCAAGCATTCCAGAAGCCTTCCACTAACCAGATCTGAGATGCACTGCTGAAAGGAGAATTAGTCAGTAGTATGTTGGCTCTATATTTGCTGTGTTAGATCAAACTCGGGTTTAGCGGCAGTTGCTAATTCCCTCACCCCTCTCTAACACATCACTTCTTTCCTGCCTACTCCTCCCTTCTCAGCAGAGACTAACCACTGTTGAGACTCCTCTTTAGATCTGGGGTCAGGAAGTTTCTCTCACAGCCAAGACTGACCAGGATTATTGAGGGCTTTGGCTCCCTGCAAGGCACATCACTTTACCTTACAATTTCCTTACTCTTGAGGAGAGCTCAGACTGTGGAAACATTCTCGATCTCCCATTTTCTTCCTTTGGTATCTTATAGCTCTTGTGGCTTTGCTCTGTCACACTGAAAGTGAGATCTGTACAGGGTACTGAGGAATACTGTGAGGGACTGAGCTACAGCTGAGTAGCTTGGACCAAGGTTCATTTAGCTTAAGGGTCAGACATTCTTAAACCCAAGCCAAACAAATTTGGAGACCATTAAACTGGAATCACTCTCCACTCCTTGTGTAAATGCAACACAATTTTTGGACAGCTTTAAGAGGCACTTTTTCTTACCCACTACTGTGCAAGTACAACAACAGACAGACACACTATGTTATGCTTTGGTAAACTGAACAGGTTATGGTTACCCGTAAGAAAAAGCACAAGTCCCATTACCATGCTGTTTGAAAAGGGCAATTGTGAAGGCACTTGAGAAGACTCAGGAGTAAAACCTACTGGGAGATGCTAAGTGCTCAGCAAAGGGCCCAGGCTGAGCAAGAAACTGTTGGAAACTGAAAGGTTGGGATTTTCAGAAATGGCTTATAGGCTTTAGGGAAAGAAATCCCCTGAAAACTATAAAGCTTTAGAAAATCCCACTAAAGAGAGAGGCATTTGAAAAGAATGACAGACTGGACTACGAAGCAGAAGAGAGCTGCGAGTCCAAAATGGATTTCAATAGTGTGCTGCAAAGCTTCATCCACTTGAGCACATCTAGAAAAAACAACCCACCTATTTCTTACTCATAGAATCACAGAATCACAGAATGGTGGGGGCTGGAAGGGACCTTTAGAGATCATCCAGTCCAAACCCCCTGCAGAAGCAGCTCCCACCTAGATCAGGCCACACAGCAACGTGTCCAGGTGGGTCTTGAAGCCCTCCAAGGAAGGAGGTATCACTCCCCAGTTCATCCAAAACAGAGACACCGGCCAAAGCACTTGAAAGGTTGTCAGTCTTAGCCTTTCATGCAAATGGAGGTAACCCAGCAGTGCAGCTGGAAAGAACACAACTAGATGGTCTGGAAAGAAGCTACAACCAGAGGCTGCAGAGCAGGAGTCTCCAGATAAATGATCTCACTGACTCAGCATGGGAGAAGATACGGAGGGAGCTGTAAAAGCCTGTCCCAGGAGGCTAAGACTCAGATGTAAAGGCCACTGGGAGGCACACCATACTCATTTGACACATTTACCTTTCACAGGACTAGGTTAAGAAGCCTGGAAATATTCAGAAGGTATATCCCACCACTGAGAAAAAAAATAAACAGATGTGTCCCTAGTGGTAAGGAAATCTGGTTGTTTCTTATCCATGCACTTACACGAAGTCATTTAATGATTTCCCAGGGCATGTGCTGAACCAAAAGGGGACATTTTGCATGTTACTCTGATTATGAAAGAGATTTACCATCATTACATGACCAGGGATAGTTCAAGTTACACAGGAGCCAAGCTTGACAGCTACTTTTTGAGATGTAAACAACTGCTATGATCTCTCTGAGGCATTTACAGGACAGAAGGACATTCAGGTATCTCCAGTGACAAACTCATCCTGGCCATGAGGTAAGTACAGCAAGGAATTGTCCTGCTTCCTCAGTGATAACAGGTGCTGTATTCTGATACTGCTTCTTCATGCAACACGTTTTCTGGGTGGTGTTGAAATGAAAGCCAACTTTCCACCAACAGCATGAAAAGTTGACTTCGGAGAATATTTAATCCTTTTGCAGCGAGCTGCCTACAAAGCCATGAACCAGAAGAGACTCTGAACTGGCAGCATATTCATTACACTGCCCTCTAACTTTCTGTAACAAAACAAGAAGAGTTCACTTTCTGAAAGCGTTTTCAGGTTGATGTTTAAGAACATAAAGCAAAGTAAATCCCTAAGCAAAGGACTGGGAGTCAAGTCAACCTTAACATAGGTTCTGCAGAAGCTTCAGCTAGATATCTAGGGCTGAGAAGAGAATGTGGTAATAGCAGGTTTTGGTGCTGAATGAATTCCACTCAGTGGGAAGATCTAGTTTTGGTTCTCAGATTCCTTATGCAGCCTAGAGTTTAACTAAAAATATGCTTCTCCAGGCAGTGTCTGTCCCAAGTGTGGATCCATCCCCAGAGACACCACAAGAAAAGCTGGATGGCAGGATTGTGTCCTGTGTCTTGACACACTCTGGTTATTAGTCCATCCAACAAGAAATCTCTTTTCCCCAACCTTGAAATTCAGTGCTGAAGTCCCTGCTTTGAGTACCCAAAAAAAGGGAAAAGTCTTTCTTTGAAAACTGACAGCGCAGCTATTAAAAACCAAATCCTTTGCCCGTGTGTGGGTATCTGTGCTCTTCACATCCCGCCTGTGCTTTTCATATCCTATCTCGATCTCTCACCTTTACAGCATATAGCCACAAAGCTACAGGCTACAGGGGAATGCTCTTATTCTGCTTGGTTGAAATTACTTCATTTTCATCTGAGATCAACAAACTAACTAGGCCAAACCAGAAATGGGAAGGAAGAAAGCCAACATTGATCATGGCTATAGTTGAATACTTAGGGCATTCTCTTGGGAAAGCAAATCTGGACAGTGACTCATCCCTTGGTGAGTATTTTATGTTACCATTTTGACCACAAAGGTAAAAAAGAAAGCCCAGGTTTTAGGGTTTTTTTCAAGTTACTGACAGGTACAAGAAGGATGTTCACAGTTCTCTTCCCTCCAGGACTGCACTGAGGCAGGAAGGAATCTACTTTAATTGAACTTGCTTTTCGATTTAGGGAAGACTTTATGACTTACCTAATGTCATCATCCGTGACTATGAAAGCTTTGCAGAGAGGCTGAGATGTGTTAAGCCAGACTGCTGGGTTCTTTTCCACAGCTGCAGAGAGCTGCCCCGTGATAGGGGCAGAACTGGTGTGCAGAGCACTGGCGACAGCTGATAGCAGGGTGTCGTCGTTGTTACCTGGGCCAACTCCTAAAGCAAAGGGAACAGAACAGTGACTATTCCCTGTGTCGTGCCCAGTGGCGCAGCTCTTGGCAGTCTGTGAGGTTTGGTACACAACACCATGCAATTGCCATTGCACACAACGACTGTACCACCTCAACAGCCAAATGCAAGCTCTTCAAAGCAGCTTTGTAACAGCACAGTTCCCACTGAGGTCTAAGTTAGCACTGCAAAAGGCATCTCTCTTCTAAAACTGCCTGGCTTTGTTGCATACACTGCAATTACGGTACCATCAACTTCTTCATCGGGGTGATGACATCAGAAATGCATCAGCCACATACTGAAACAGTTTCTTTGCAGCTTGGTGGTATTAATCCACACCAGCACAGTCTGCTTTAACACGACAAGGTACTTAAAAAAATAAACACTGGAGGGTTTTACAGCACTCAGATTCCCAAGAAAACCTCCAAAGCAGTGGAAGGAAGTTACATTAATTTTGAACTATGACTTGGAAGACACTTTAGATCAATTTTCACCGGTAACAGTGCAGCTCTGAACTGTGGTTTACATCAGCCACACACGTGAACTCAAAGAGAGTTTCAGAGGCTGAGGTTTATTATCAGCAAGAACATTCACAATTTGGAGTTTACTCAGTCTGACTGTAAAGTGAAAGCCTGATAAGAGCATCAAAAGCTGAGTCCTTTTTAGGCACAACTGAAGCTGAAGCAGCTGCAGTAAGTGAACACAATACCTTGAAGTCCTTTAGGCAGCTCCATGGACTTTATGATTTGTTCGCTGACATCTGATGCACTGAGGCCTTGTAGCCTCTTCTCCCAGAAAAGCTGAAAAGGACAAAACATGATTGCTGATTAGAAATCATTAAAAAAACCCAAAACTGAACCAGCTGATGGAAATAAACAGTGTAATTGGTGCAAACAGCATCAGAGCAACATGACACAGAAGGTGCAGCTCACCAAACAATCAACATAACGGTGACATAAGCTACCAACAGAGTGATCTCCTGCCTGCTGATGGAGGTTTGGTCACCAGAACTCTGCATGGAACTCTTAGAATCATAGACTCATAGAATGCTGGGGTTGGAAGGGACCTTTAGAGTTCATCCAGTCCAACCCCCTGCAGAAGCAGCTCCCACCTAGATCAGGTCACACAGGAACGTGTCCAGGGGGGTCTTGAAGAGCTCCAAGGAAGGAGCCTCCATACCCTCTCTGGGCAGCCTGGACCANTGGCTTCTTGCCCACGAGGGCATGTTGCTGCTCATGGGCAGTTGATTATCAGCCAGCACTGCCAGGTCTGTCTCTGTAGAGCTGCTCTCCAGCAGGGGAGGCTTACATTGGACTTTATGAAGAACTTTTTACCTGAGAGGTTTGTTAAGCATTGGAACAGGCTGCCCAGTGATGGAGGTGGTGGAATACCCACCCCTGGAGATATTAAAAAGATGCATAGGTGAGATGCTGAGAGTTGTGGTTTAGTTTAGTGCTGGGCCTGGCAATGCAAGGTGACTGGTTGGACTCAATGATCTTTCCTAATCATAATGGTTCTATGATTCTCACTACTAGGAAAATTTTTGTTGCAACTGGGTATGTGAAAGCCTCAGTTGAAGTCAGGGGTTTCAAATGTCCCATTCTGCTCTAAAACTGTAAGTGAAACCCACAGAGCATCCTCTTTCATCTTCTGTGGAACCTGTGGAGCCACATGACATCATAAATGAAACACTCTACGTCAGTGTTTCTTATTCAGAAAAAAAAAAACACTTTTTCTCTCAGTTACAGAGACAGTAAAGACCATGGAAAGAGCAACACAGAGCATCTACCTTAGTGTATACTACTGACTAAGTACACTTACTCAAGTATGAGTATGCTGCTGACTACTGGTACTACCAAGGGGTGATGGGATGAAGCTGGGACGCAAGAAGTTGCATTGAAACTTAAGGAAAAACTCTTTCAGTGTTTCAGTGAGGGAGCCCTGGCCCAGGCTGCCCAGGGAGGGTGTGGAGGCTCCTTCTTTGGAGGGCTTCAAGACCCACCTGGACACGTTCCTGTGTGACCTGATCTAGGTGGGACCTGTTTCTGCTGGGGGTTGGGCTGGATGAGCTCTAAAGGTCCCTTCCAACCCCCACCATTCTGTGATTCCATGATACTGGAAACAAAGCATGCAGTTATGCCAAGAGAAACACAGTGCTCTCCACAGAGTCTGTATGGCTTTATCAACCAGTAGCCTGAACGATGTTTGTGTTCCCTCAGAGACAACTGTGTCATTTCACAAATTTCACTACTTATTGCAGCACTCTTCTCTGTACAGTGGGACACGTTTGTAGGTGAGTTCAGATCCAAGTGGCTTAGAAAACCCACAAAGGTTCACCTAAGTTAGCTCTCCAACCCTTGTGCTCCCTGACTACACTTCACACGTTCGTGACACCTCTGTGATCTGACAGCTTTATGAAAACAGCTGTTGTTTCTTGGGCCCCATTCACTAGAGCCACAAACTGGCTATTTGCTCCTAATTAGTATTAATTTTCAACATTCCAACCCAGGTCTGAGCTGTCAGCTGAGAAACAAGGTGCTTCTTTTGTTAAGTGTGAAATGTTTGGTACTTCTGGTCATTCATTCCTGGTGATAACCACTGTTGCTGAGCCCTCAGCCCTATACCACTGGCAAACCTAAGGACAGCCTCTGTCCAAGATGAAAGCAATCAGTCTGCAAATGCATCACCAAACACAATAAAATACCACAGGCTTTTGGTTCTTCAGTCCCCTGCTCAAGTCAGTACACATCACAGAGGGAAGAAGAATCAGAAGAAGGGTTTGGTGCCACTTCAGCTGAAGGAAGGGTTTGGGTTTTGGCAGTGTGAGGTGAGTGGCTGGACTCTGTGACCTTAAAGGTCCTTCCCAGAACAATGCCATGATTCTGCAGAGGGTGCACAGGAACGCAGATGTGTATGTGGGGGACAGAGGTGCTTGAGGAAGGACAATCAACACATATGTAAGCTTAGAAGACTTGGGAAGTTTAGTGTGCTATCGACTGGGTGGAGCTTCCAACACCAAAGCTCACTCAGCTATGGAAGCCCTGCTGAAGAATGCAGGGAAAAGCCCACACCACTGTCAACACCTCAGAGTACTCTGAGGTCAATGTCAGGTAGAAAAAAAGCACTTAGGCATACCTCTTAACACAAGACTGAAGTGAAGCATATTCCAGCACTGTTATGTATCATTATTTGCACACATCAATGCTTGTGCTCCAAATTTTCATCTCCCCAGAGACCCACACTGAGACTGCACAAGTCACTGGCCTTTTGCTTTGCTCAGAAATGAATCACATTCCTGGAGTTTTATTACCAAGTTGGTTCCCCAAGCTTTTATGGGTTCTCACAAGTCCACTCTAAACCTCTCCATATATGGGCAAGTCCACTCAAAACCTCTCTATCCAAACCTCTCTATCTATGGGGAAGCAAGTGAGGGGTAGCAGGGCCAAAGCTGTCTTCTCATCCATCCTGCCCACCAGAAGAAAAGGGGCAGCCAATAACAGAATAATCACCCAAGATAACTCCTGGGTGAGAGGCTGGTGCTGACGACAAGGTTTTGCTTTTTACAACGGGACCTTCTTTGATGGTTGTCATTCGATGGGGCAGGATGGAGTACATCTGTCTCACAAGGGCACTGGAATCTTTGGGAAGAGGCTGGCCAACTTGATCAATAGGGCTTTAAACTGAAGGACTTGGGGGGTGGAATGGCAGAAGTGTGTGCCATTCCATCTAACAGGGAAACAGGTCAGCACAGGAATGAGTGCTCCTCAGCCCCACACCAAGAAGACAAGCAGAAGGCTGACCACTCTGAGGGAGGATCCTCTTGCACCCACCCAGGGAAACCTGTGTGTTTGGGTGAGCCCCTGCATTGCCTGTACACCAACACAAGCAGCCTGGGGAATGAGCTGCAGGAGCTGGAGATTTGGGTGAGGATGAAAGGCCATGAGCTCCTTGCTGTTACTGAGATGTGGTGGGACAGCTCCATGGCTGGAGCTCAGCCAGGAATGGCTCTGGGCTGTGGAGGACAGACAGGCCAGAGAGGTGAGGGGTGTCTGTGTGAGAGGAATTGGAGTGCACTGAGCTCAGCCTGAGGCCGTGAGGGGCAAGTTGAGTGTTTGTGGGTGGGAATGAAGGGGCAGGGTAGTGTGGGTGGTACTGCTGTGGGAGTTTGCTACAGGACACCTCCTCAGGAGGAGAAGTGGCTGAGGCTTTCTACAGACAGCTGAGAGCTGCCTCACGATCACATTCCCTGATCCTCATGGGGGACTTCAACCTCCCTGATATTTTCTGGGAAAGAAACACAGCCAAGCACATGCAGTCCAGGAGGTTCCTGCAGACTGTTGATGACAACTGGTGATGGAACAGCTCATCCTCGATGCCATCTCAAAACATATGAAGGAAAAGATGGTTATTGGGGGAGTCAACATGGATTCACGAAGGGGAAATCCTCTTTGACAAACCTGATGCCTTCTATGAGTGCACAACTGGCTGGAGAGACGAGGGGAGAGCAGCAGATGTCATCTACCCTGCCTTCAGCAAGGCTTTGGGAACCGTCTCCTACAACATCCTCATCAGAAAGCTCAGGCAGTGTGGCTGGGATGAATGGAGGTGAGGTGGATGGAGAGCTGCTGAGTGACAGAGCCCAGAGGGTGGGGATCAATGGCACAGAACAGAGTTGGAGGCCTGTGGCCAGTGGAGTTTCACAGGGATAGGTTCTGGGGCCAGTCTGGTTCAACCTCTTCATCAACCACCTGGATGAAGGGATAGAGTGACCCCACAGCAAGTTCCCTGCTGGTACCAAACTGGGAGCACTGGCTGATGCACCAGAGGCTGAGCTGCCAGGCAGTGAGAGCTGAGCAGGCTGAGTTGGGCACAGAGGAACCTGCTGAGGTTCAACAAGGGCAAGGGCAGAGTCATTTTAGGGAAGTTTTCAAACCCACTTGGACACGTTCCTGTGTGACCTGATCTAGGTGAACCTGCTTCTGCAGGGGGTTGGACTAGATCTTCAGAGGTCCCTTCCAACCCACACCATTCAGTGAGTCTCTGATTTCCTGGCTCTTACTAAAGATTCTGAGCTGGGCCAGAGCAGGACAAATGTTTTCCTGTCAGCTGCACTAGGAATAGCTGTTAACAGACAGCGAGAGAGGGAATGAAGCTGCTTCTGCAGTTACATGATTAAGATACAACCATTCCAGAGAAATGGAAGTACACATTCCAGGGCCTGAAAAAAGATCACACAAGTCTCTGTGTGCAGAATACATCTGCCTCTGAGGTTACAGCCCTCAAAATAGCTGACATTATTTAACTTGTAATTCTCTCTCTGTTCATTAGTGAGGCCAGGAACACAAAAAGAGAAAATAAAGCTCCTGTTCACAGGCTCTGTGCCACATTGAGCAGAGAAATAGGCACCTAAATGAGCAGCAGTTCATAAAAATCCCATCTAGTTTAGCAGTTAGGCATCAGGATCTCTAGACCATGACCTAGGCAGACAGTGCCCTTGGCATCCTTCTGCCCAAAGCCGCTGGACTTCACAAAACAAGCCACAGATACTCAATTAATGACTGCCAGCAACAGCAGTTACCTTCAGCACAATAACCTGCCATCGTCTCACAGTTTCAGGTCTCCTTGTAAAATGGAGGGAGCTATCCAGACCCTGGGCTTTTCTCAGTTGGAGCACCTGGAGGGTAGCAGGATCCTTGCTGCACAGGGTCCAACCTTCCTTCCTCCTGAGAATGCACCAGTATAACCAGAAAAGCAAGATTCATGCCTCCAGGAATGAAGCATTAGCAAACATGAGCCCTGTTATCCAGTCATAAGAATCCTGATGGGACCAGTAGAGGAAGGAATGAGAGAAGAGCTGGATTTTCACAGTGTCATAGAATCACAGCATGGTGGAGTTGGAAGGGACCTTTAAAGATCATCCAGCCCAACCCCCTGCAGGTCCCACCTAGATCAGGTCACACAGGAACGTGTCCAAGACAGGAGCCTCCACACCCTCCCTGGGCAGCCTGGGCCAGGGCTCCCTCACTCAAACACTCAAACACTTTGTCCTGATGTTTCAATGGAACTTTTGTGTTCCAGCTTCATCCCATCACCCCTTGTCCTGTTGCTGGATACAACAGGAAAAAAATGCTGCCCCAACCTCCTGACACCCACAGTGAGATATTTGTAAATGAGCTTCCCCCTCAGTCTCCTCCAGACTAAACAGCCCCAGGTCCCACAGCCTTTCCTCAGCAGGAAGATGCTCCAGTGCCCTGATCATCTTGCTGGCCCTGCACTGGCCTCTCTGCAGCAGTTCCCTGTCCCTCTGCAGCTGGGGAGCCCAGCACTGGACACAGGACTCCAGATGAGGCCTCAGCAGGGCAGAGGAGAGGGAGGAGAACCTCACTTCCCCTTTTAAGACTGGTCACTATTATGATGTGATTATTTCATTATTAATGCAAAATGAATGCCCTTTCTGAGGACTCACCAGTCAGTTATGCACACTGTAAAGAGCATAAACCCCGGGGCCTTCATTTACTCACATCTGAGGGTTCTAGATTCAGAAAGACCTGGCAGCCAAGTGCTCCATTTCCTAGGAAACTAATCAACATGCATTCCATCAGAAGTGACCTGTTACACAACCACCTCCTGCTGGGCGAGGAATGGATCCCTTATCACTCAAACTCTGTCTCCTAAAGGCAACCCTGTGGGGTTTTTTTTTCCTGTGACAGAGCAGGCAGTAGAGGAATGCAATGCCAAGGTCCTCAGGGTGGAACAGAATTTTCTCTTCCTCCTTGTTCTGAAGCTTGGTGATGGCAGTGCTGTACTACAGCTGTGCTTCTGAAGCTCTTTGTTTGGAGAAACATAAAATATTGCTGCCTCCAGAACTGTTTCTTGTCCAAGAAAAGCTATTTGTGACTAATGGTGAACTATAATCTAGCCCATAATCTCTGTAAAAACACAATCTCCTAAGCAACTATTATTTGTCATTCAGACAGCAAAGAAATTATAGATTAAGCCTCGCTATTCCAAGAACCACCAAATACAAACATATTAGGAGCTGCCTATTTTCCTTAGATAAATAAATGTCTGTTTGCAGTTGCTTAAGCAATGAAGGGCTACAGGATTTTTTTTTGCTGGAAAGGAATTCATTCAAATTCTGTTATTTTTAAAAGAAAAACACACATAGAATCACAGAACGGTGGGGTTGGGAGGGACCTTTAGAGATCATCCAGTCCAACAACCCTGCAGAAGCAGCTCCCACCTAGATCAGGTCACAAAGGAATGTGTCCAGGTGGGTTTTGAAGCTCCCCAAGGAAGGAGCCTCCACACCCTCCCTGGGCAGCCTGGGCCAGGGCTCCCTCACCTCACAGGGAAATAATTTGTCCTAGTGTTTAAATGGGATTTTTCGTGTTCCAGCTTCATTCCATCACTCCTTGTACTGCTGTTAGATACCACAGAAAAAAAGTGCTGCCCCAACCTCCTGACACCCACCATTGAGATATTTGTAACTATTAATAAA
>WBNH01003112.1:1777-26148 GCA_013401255.1 Urocolius indicus | reverse complement strand
CAATCTGCATACATGAGACCTGCAGTTTCCACAAAGATCTGTTGCCCTGATTGACAAATTTACCTATACAAAGACCATAAAGAAGCTGTTATTAGTTTATCTTTCCAAGAACTACCACAGGGTTTACTGCTTAAAGAAGAGTTGCTGCCAAATGTCTTCCTTGCCAACACCAATAGGCATGTCTTCCCACTCTCAGGTCATGAAAAAAAACTACTGACTGCCAAAGGTACTGCAGGACTCATTTATTTTGATCCCTACACAAGGAGGCAGGCCAAAGAGAATGTTTAGGGAGTTCTAGTTACACTGTCTTTTGAAAAGAGAGATACAATAGATATACACAGATAAATCTTTCAGAGATGGATATCTGTAACTACAGAAGTAAGAATCCTGTAAAGGATTTGGGCCAAGGATTGAAGAAACAGAGAGGCATGATACTGGAAGTGGTAACTGAATAAGCTTTGTACCAAACAGAAACCCAGGGGGGTTGGACTGGATGATCTTTCGAGGTCCCTTCCAGCCCTTGAGATTCTGTGATTCACTTGAATATTCAACACTGACATATTAGAGCTGCTGTACAGGAAAGTCTGCACATCTGAATACAGGAGAAGGAGAAGACAGTGACACCTGAAGGGATTATTTATGTGAGGAAAACATGGCTCTGTCTGGAGGGGAAGAGAATTCAAATGGATCTGTAAGGCTGCATTTGTCCAACAACTCTATCTCAAGTGACAGGCCCTCCACAAGCTGAAAGCTTTATTAAGAACAAAGTTCCTCAGCATCTTCAGTCCTCACCCTGGCTTCTCTAGTTGACCTCGACAGATCGTATCAGTACAAGTACTGGTGTTTTTGGAAAAGCAAAGGTTGAATCTATTAATATTTACACCCCAGCTAGTGAGTGAAGTACCGAAATGAACTGCAGCCTGTGTTCACGCAAGATGTGCACATCTGTACATCTAAACATTCATAGATGTGTCCAGTGCTGGGCTCCTCAGTTCAAGAGGGACACGGAACTGCTGCAGAGAGGCCAGTGCAGGGCCACCAAGATGCTCAGGGCACTGGAGCATCTTCCTGCTGAGGAAAGGCTGCAGGACCTGGGAATGTTTAGTCTGGAGAAGAGGAGATTGAGGGGGGAGCTCATTGACACTGACAAATCTCTCATTGGTGTTTGTCAGGAGGTTGGGGCAGCACTTGTTTCTATGGTATCTGGCAACAGGACAAGAGGTGATGGGATGAAGTTGAAACAGAAAACAGTCCATTTAAATATAAGAAAAAGCTATTTTACTGTGAGGGTGAGGGAGCCCTGGCCCAGGCTGCCCAGAGGGGTTGTGGAGGCTCCTTCCTTGGAGGGCTTCAAGACCCACCTGGACATGTTCCTATGCCACCTGATCTAAGTGGGAGTTGCTTCTGCAGGGGAGTTGGACTTGATGATCTCTAAAGGTCCCTTCCAACCCTGCCATTCTATGATTCTATGATATGAAGGGTGCACACGTGATCAAAGACTGGAGTTACTCCAGCATTTTGGTTAGAAATACCAAACAAATATTTGTAACTGTTCGATGGAAATCTGTGTGTAGAGAAACTAGATCACTGGAAGTTTTTTATGAAAGCTGTCAGTTTGCTTAAGACTCTTCAGTAACTGACAGCAAGCTAGCTACATTAAATTGCTTTGTTCCACATCTTGTATTGAGAATTTTACCGAAAAATTTCTCAAAATTTATGTAAAAACAACTGTGGCAGCCTATTCCCTTCTTTCCCTTCTCCCACCTCTGTCAATCATCACTACTCGGAATGACGACAAAAACAGCTCAAAGCAGCATTTTAGCCTGGAGAAAAGCAAGAGCAAGACACACTGTGATTTGGTTTGCTATGAGATATGTAAAATTAAGTATTTCACAGTCACTGCAAACACAGTTAAGACTTTCCTCCAAACAAAGAATGGCAATACAGAACAGGAACAGTGTTTAAAGTGTCCTCTTCCAAGGACCACAGAGTCACAGAATCTCAAGGGCTGGAAGGGAGCTGGAAAGCTCATCCAGTGCAACCTTCTGCCAGAGCAGGACCACCTAGAGTAGGTCACACAGGAACTCATCCAGCTGGGTTTGAATGTCCCCAGGGAAGGAGACTCCACAACTGTTGCAAGCAAGGAGAAAGGAATTTTATGGAAAAAGAATTCTGACACAGCCATCAGCAGAAAATCACTTCTTGAAGTTTAATTGGTTAGAACCTATCTCAAAGAGGCAAAAATTTCACTTGGGTAGGTTCGCAAACTGACTGTCCAGTAAAGATGTGCAGAACAGGCTTTCTCAAAAGACAAGAGATGCATTCCCAAAGATTTCAGTCACTCTGTCATTGAAGAAACGATTCTGGAAGAAACAAAACAGGGAGGAAACAGGCAAGCATGAAAGGATTTCGAGTCCAGCAAGACAGGGATTGCCAGACATGCATCTCTCTTGCCACAAAATTGCCATAACCTTCGTGTGCTTTGGTGATTATTGTTGCTTCAGCAGACATGACCAAAAGGAAACCCCTGGCACACAAAGTGGGGTAGTTCAAAAGCAAAACCCAAAGAATGTGACAAGAATCGATGGACACATGTGATTTTGCATCTTTTAGCTCTGAATACAACTCACTTGCGTGGCCCCTGTTGAACCTCATGGGGCCAACAGTGAGGTTAGCTGAGGCCTTCAAATCTTGCTAAAAGACATCTCAACAAGATCATCCAGCACAGTTCAGTATCCTTTCTTTCTCACCTGAATTTAGAGGGTGCAGAGTCTAAATTCCTTGTGTTATTTCTTACGAGAACAGAGCTTGGGTTTCAAAGGAAATGTGGCTAAAAGTTACTGACATAAGAGCTGACAAAAACATAGACAGGCCTCTGCATTTTCCTCTCATCCCTGCACTCCTAAGATAGAACAAGGTGTTTCAATTTGATGGTAGGACTCAAAACATACATGTCAGACTCAAAAACAACACCTCAATATGATCCACACTACGTTACCTACCTGATCACTCATTCATCAACCAGATTTCCATTTCTCCTCAGCTGCTGCCTCCTCCTCATAAAAAACAAACCCAAAAAAAAGCTGCTCACTGTGTGAAGAGGCAATTTGCCGTCCGTCTACAGAGAAGCAGCTGAAAGGGAACTTGTGAGAGATGAGTTTGTGTTACTGTGCCCTGTATTTATAGCAGTAGCAGAGTGAAAAGGAGGGATCTGAAGTACACTTTTTTATTGATGTTGCACGAAGTTCTTCCACATAAAAGAGATTACTTCTTGATGGCAACCGTGTATGTCATACGAACTTCTGCTAAGAAGGTCCTCTATATTTCAAGTCCGATTGCAACAGTACAGCACAAATCTGACTTTCAAGAGGAATGTGTGGCAATCAAATATGAATGAGGTTTTGGATAGAGAAATATTAACCTCCACGTGAACTGTCCCTTCTGTATCTTTTCTCAATCACACAGACTACACACCTTCCTAGAAGTAACCTGCAATTCCCATCTGTAATCGAGGCACAGATGAAAACAAGCACATCTTCAGCTTTGTTTTGGCTTCCTAAGCATCAGCAGTGGAAGCAGGTTAGTTCCTACCTGTCGTGGCTGCTCCGTCACTCGCTGTGGATCCGACCGCACTTTGTTACTGGGATGGTTGGTTACTTTGGTGACTGGTTGTTTGAAAATCGAAGCAGTCTGTCTGATGGGTAAAGTTGTATTTAAGTCTGGTTTTCCCTGTTATAAAAAACAAAAAAAAAAAAAGATTTAAAGAGAGAAGAATTAACAACAATTACACGTAAAAAGCACACAAATTAATGTTGGATTCACCCTCTTCTACTGATGTACAAAAGAAAGAGGCTCTTTATGGAGCGAAGATTACTCTTACAAACTGTGTTTCACTAACTTTTGCAGTCATCCATTTTAAATTAAAGAAAAAAAAAAGTAACACTTAACCAGTTCCACACATTTTCACCTTCTCAAGAAGAATCAAATTGCTTGAAAGCCCATCTTTACTTCTGTTAAAATCACAGATAGGATGCCAAGTGCTGGAAGGGACCTGGAAAGCTCATCCAGTGCAACCCCCCTGCCTGCAGCACCTAGAGCAGGGCACACAGGAACTCATCTAGTTGGGGCTGAATGTCTCCAGAGAAGGAGCCTCCACAGCCAATCTGGGCAGTCTCTGCCAGTGCTCCCTCACCTCCAAAGGGAATAAGTTTGTCCTTGTGTTTCTCTGGAACATCTTCTGTTCCAGCTTGTCCCCATTGCCCCTTATCCCGTCATTGGCCATCACTGAGCACAGCCTGGCTCCATCCTCCTGATACCCACCCTTGATGGATTTGTAAATATGAATGAGGTCACTCCTCAGTCTCCCCTAAGCTACAGAGCCCCAGCTCCCTCAGCTCTCATCAGAAGAGAGATACAGATGGTTCAAGTGACCTACATTCTGAAGAGACACCTTCACAATAAGATGTTGGAATCTCCAAAGCTTCATGACATTGTGCTTTGTAATAAATGTAAAATTCCAAGTGTTAAAGGACAGCAACTCCCTAACTCTGGTCACAAATTTCCTCAGCAATTCCTACACCAAACAATTCTTAATTAAGTGCAGCGATTCATTCTGGAAAGAAACTAGAACTATATCAACTTTAACAAGCCTTTAGACAAGACTAATTTTTATCTGGTTTGTGATCCCCAGGCATCAGATGTAACTTCATCAATACTATCTAGCCACACACCACACCCTTGGAGTGCCTGAACCTCCCTCCATAGCACCAACCCCAGGAGCACTTGGGGAGGGAAAAGAATTCTCCCCTAACCCCCAAGACTGTTTAAGAAAGACAGATCACAACTGGTACACCACTCCAGCTCTTCTAAGTCTCTCTCTTCTCCCAGTCTCTCTGTTCAAAAGCAGTTGGAAGTGCTGGGCTAATGGCATCTTACAGCCTTTCGTTTGTAATTCTGTGTCTGGCAAGTCCTGAGTTCATTCTGTCAGACTTTTCTGCCCTTGCATTTGTCTGTTATTTTTTTAATAACTGAAATAATTCACTTCCCTTTTCCCCTCCTCCTCAAGGACACGAGAGTGTGACTGAGAAGACACGTCACTATGTTGACACAAGAGAGGCACTGAAAAGTCACAGTCTCAAGCACTTCAAAACATTTCATAGCCATATCTAGCTTCTGGCAAAGGAAAATGATCAACGTTTTGCTTTTAAAAAGTTTCTTGCTACTCATTCAAAGGAAAATAAGTGATATGTAATGTTTCCTGTCTCAGAAGTTTTCCAATTGGCTGTGAGATCACAGCTCTGGAGTTATACAACAAACATCAACGTTAGACTCCATCCACGGATCGTGATAGAAGTTTTCACTAGGATTTACTTAGACTCTGAATTTTGTGAGAAAAAGCAATCTCTTCCGGTTTGAAATGGGAATTAAATCTCAACCTTCAAATCCTTCAAACATAGATCATACAATCTGGACTGTGCAGCTTCATACAAGAGATCATGCTAAGAACCAGGGAGCGCACACACACTTGTTCAAAACTTATTCATCCCTGAGCTGAACATTCTGGAATTACAGATGATGGAAGTCAGAACACTGACTATAGATATTCTGCAATGATCTGTGTTAAAATGAAACAAAAAAGGCTTAGGCTTATTAAGCAACAAGCCTGCTCTTCCCTGAATCTGTCTCAGATTACATTCTTATTTTAGAAGTCTCCTTCTTTAGAGCTTTGCTGATCTGTAGGGTGGTTCCTCCACCATCAGGACGTTCTGTCTTTTAGCACACCTCAGTTATTGCCAGGTGGCTAGCTGACCAGAAAGAAAGTGTGAAGTTATTCATTCTATATAGATTCTGTGATTCTATGACATGTGCACAGTGCATAATCCACCAACAAGCAGTAAAGAAAGCATCATCTCTGCACTCCACAGAAAGTAACTTCATCATTAAAACCCATCTCAAAATACAACCTTACACACTGCAATGTTTGTTACATTGGGTGCCCCTACCCAATTATTTGATCCATCAGTTGAGTGGGGGAAAGGCAAGGGAGAAGCTTCTTTCTGCAGCCTCTCCGGGGTGACATGGGGCTATGAGATCCTTCCTGGTAGAAAATATGCCTTAATGTAGAGCTAAGGAACACAACTGATAGGAGAAGCAACAGAATAACGCTTCATATTTATCAAGGCACCTCAACATACCCTATATGGAGGGGTAGTTTTAAAATGTCAGGCCTCAGTGTTTCATGCAGATGGCAAAGGGGATTTATCAAGAGCATTATTGTATATTCTTAGCCATTCGACAGTACCACTCAATTCATATGCTGATATAGTGCTACAGTATTTGGGGAATCCTTGCTCAATACTGATTCACTCATCCCCTCATAAGAGCCAAGACAGTTTCCCTGATCAACAGAAGAAATAAGCTAGAACATATAGGTAAATTCTGGAAGAGTTCTAGAAATCTGCTCCTTGCACTAACTCTGATCACAAGTCTCTATTCCTAGCACTCCTTTAAATATACCTGGTTACTTTACAGCTTCTTTCTCTTCACAATTCCCAGTTAACTCATTAAAATATTGTAAGGCTAAACCGACAAGTTCCAGTGGAAGTTTTCCTCAGAAATTCAGGCATCTATCATTTCTGGTTTATAAACTTACAGCCAGTCTCCATGTCTTGCAATATTACTGCTTGCAAATGGAAAAAGCAGCAGGCCTGCAGAGATCTTCACCTTCAGCTCCATCCCCAGCTCACTGCTGATTCTTGTCTAACTGAGATCAGGGTTTCCACAGCCAGAGCAAAAATGCAACAGAGCACGAGTACCTCAGCCCGATTACACTCGGTAGTTTTAATTACCGTTGAGTTTACCATTCACACAGCACAGAGGTTGTAAGGTGTTTTTATACAAAGCAAAAGTGAGCATGAGGATTATAAATACAGATATCAATCTTCTCCTAAAGTTTCACTCAAGTAATCTCAGCCCACTAGAAAAATACTTTCAGCTGTCCTGGTCACACACTTTTAACACGTGCATTGCACAGTGGTTATGGGCTCTGTTTTTTCCCTCACTGATGATGACAATAAGAAGCCTAATGTTAGACTGTTTCATACGTCATATACATTCTCACATATAGTTAAACCATCTCTGATAAGCCCAGAATCGCCAGAGGCAGACAGCAGTTGCGTGTTGTTTTGACACTACATTTGCAGTTGTTTTGACAATAAACTTTCCTCACACCATGTAGCTTAATTCACACCAGACCCGTGACAGATCTCGTCTACCCTCCTTGTGACATCGAGTTCAAAGTAGTATTTGAAGCTTTGAAGTCCCATTCCCCCAGGGTTGTTCTGTGCAGTAGCATCAGTGTTAGTAGTAAAACAGCTATTAAAGCTGACAAACTCAAAAATATCGAAGAGGCATCTGCCACACGGGGAATAAATCCGGTTTAGCAAAAATTTCAAGAACAAAGGTCGTCGTTTCGAGTTCATGAAAAATATTTACAGGTTCCTTTTGCCTGGTGATGTGACTCAAAGAGAGGTTAAAAAGAAATCCATTAAATTTGGAAAAATACAATAGGAGATTGCTTCAGGCAGTGTGAGAAATCAAGGAAGTTCAGCTATGTTAATGATATGCCCGACCTGAACCAAAGCAAAACTGATCTAGGTGGGAGCAGCTTCTGCACAAGGTTGGACTGGATGACCTCTAAAGGTCCCTTCCAACCCCCACCATTCCGTGACTCTATGAAAACCCTGATGAGCTATAAACCATGTAGGAAATACAGGTCCAAGGCCTAGATGTCTCATATGCTTTCTACCAATGCCACATCCTAGAAAATGGTTGTTCATGGATAAACTTCAAACCAAGAACAGATCAATTTTTAAGTGCTGTAATTATTACCTTACTACTTTCCTACTTGATTTCCTTTCTAATCATCGTCATATCTGGGCTTTCTGGTCTCACCCTAAATAAACAGTCTTTCATTTGTGGCCCAGAGTTTTGAACAACACAAAGAAACTGTAGCACAGAAACTTGCGGAGCTCACTGTTCCAGCTTTGGCTTGGTTACAGTTCACTTTCTCCTTCGTAGCCGGCACAGGGCTGTGGTTTGGATTTAGCGTGAGAATAACGCTCGTAACACACTGATGGCTTAGTCAGTTGTTGCTGAGTAGTGTTTATCCTAAGTGAAGGACTCCTCAGCTTCCCCTGCCCTGACAGCAAGGAGGTGCACGAGGAGCTGGGAGGGCAGCACAGCCAAGATAGCTGAACAGAACTAGCCATATATAACTAGTGGTTACACCACACCATAGGATGTCATGGACAGTGTAGAAACTGAGGGGAACTGGTGGGGAGAGAGGTGGACTGTGCTGAGGCATCAGTCAGCAGGAGGGGAGCAATTGCTCTGAGCTGAGCATCGCTTCTTGCTTTGCATTTTTTTCCCCTTAGGTTTTATTTCTCTCTTTTCTTTACATTCCTTTTCATTATGATTATTACTACTGCTCATTTTTCTTGTTGTTATTATCGTATTTTGCTTCATTTAAGTTATTAAACCGTTCTTATCTCAACCTCTGAGTTTTACAGGGTTTTTTTCCCCCCATTCTCCCTCCCAGTGGGATGGGGAGGAGCGAGTGAGTGGCTGCGTGGTGCTTCACTCAGGCTGATCCACTTACCCACCTCCTGCACCTGCAGATCTCCAGATGTACAGGGGGGAAAAACAAAACCCATCACACATTACCAGGAAGGGAATCACAAAAAATCTGGCTCACAAAAAATCACAAGCCAGCCATACATAAAACTTACTCAAGACAAAGGAAAAGCTTCCAGTACACCCAAACAGAAATAAGCAGCAAAGATCCCTACAACTAACACCTTTACTGAAGAGCAGAAAGCTCTTCTAAGCTCTCCAGAGAGAAGATACTGGGCATGTATTTCACACAGACACGAGTCACTTCCTTTCAGGTGGCGATTAAGCTCACAATATCCAGTTTTAGGTACGTGTGGAAATCTTGAGCCTTCAGAAACACCAGCATGCTGTGGGATTCCACATTGCTTGGCTACTATCAAAACACAAAAATACCTTCCTACTCTGGGAGCTATAGCAATGTATCAGCTAGCTAGCAGAAATATCAACGTTCACTGCCCATTTTCACTCATTTGGGCTATTTTATGCTCTACCCATGTTTTCCACAAGAATTTTAGTCCACTGTCTTTCCAAAGACACGTTAATCCCAGAAGCATCAACGTACCCTGGACATAAAAATGTCTTAAGAACTCGGCAATGTATTTCCAGGCCTTTGAAACTCTTTAACCTAAGAAGTCACTTAAAACCAGACAGCACGTTTAACCAGTACTCTCCAACACATTTTCTCCTCAATAGAAAGAACTGATTAGCATACTTTTATAATCACAGCAGCATGCTGTATCTGCTGCACTCATGTTCGATTGTATTCTTTATTTCACTGTCTCTTCAAAAACACCTCAAATAAAGAAAGTAACTTAATTTGCAAGCGAAATGTAAAAATGGTTACACAGAAAACAACGGCAAGATTAGTACAGGTTGAAGCAAAGTTCCTGTGGGCTCTGCTATAATTAAAGCTATCAAACACATGCTGTATTGCCAATACTGAGGGGTCAGTAAGAATACACAACACTAAGATTGGACCTAAGTATTTTGCTAGAAGAATATTTCCGTTCCATTTCATTGAATCCCTAAATGATGAGGATGGGAACAGCCCTCCAGAGCTCATCCAGCCCAACTCTCTGCTAAAGCAGGTTCCCCTTGATCAGGGGACACATGAACGTGTCCAGGTGGGTTTGGAAACCTCCCAAGAAGGAGCCTCCACACCCTCCCTGGGCAGCCTGGGCCAGGGCTCTCTCACCTCAGCACCAAAGGAGTTTTACCTTATGTTTAAGTGGAACTCTTTGTGTTCCAGCTTGTGCCCATTACCTCTAGTCCTGTCACTTGATACTACAGAAAAACCTGTTGCCCCATCCTCCTGACACTTGACCTTTAGGTACTTGTAAGAGTTGATGAGGTCCCCCTTCAGTCTCTCTTCTCTAGGCCAAACAGCCTCAGGGCTCACAGCCTTTCCTCTCCTGACAGCATCTGTCAAGACGCTCCAGCCCCGTGATCATCTTGGTAGAGCTGAGCTGGACTCTCCCCAGCAGGTCCCTGTCTCTCTTCACAAAATGGAGAGCATTCAGTGGCATGTATTACCCTCAATTCCTTTTTAAACCAGGTGGCATTAGTATGCCAAGCTTGACATTGAGTTCCAAGCTGCTAGTGATGAGAATCTCAGAAGTCAGGCGAATGGCAAGGCAGCATTTCCATCCACCAGCTGCACAAATCTGCCTAGACACGTCCCAGAAAGAAGATCCAAGTGTTATTTTAATAATCCTTCTTGAAACATGAGGGGAGCCAAAGAATTTGGAAACATTTGTGGTAAAATGTTTGTATAAAAACAAGCAGCCCATAAAACCAAATAGGAGCAAGTTTATACACAAACTCGCCGATGCGAGTCTGGCTTTTATGGCCCCCCAGCAGCACAGCTGCAAGGCAACTAGAAGGTGACCACAACTGATCTCTTCCAGCCTCTGTGGAAGAAAACATCAGCTCCAGGAGTAAGCTGAGATCTCGTTTTTTAACTGTTAACCGCAGAAATTCTTGAAAGCTCTTGAGTTACATATTCAGTCACTTAGAGCTACTGTTATTTACACACAAATAAACCCTTTTTTTTTATCCCCTAATCTTGCATTTAACAGAGCTACCAGGAGAAACATTCAAGTAACGTAAGATCACGGGGATACAAAGTGAGCACAGACTCATCTGGATTACCTACACTGAATCGTGTCATTTCTGCCCATGCAAAAAGCCTAACCAAAGCCTCTCCCTGGACTGCCCCATAACGTTATATATTATTTGAAAGCCTCACGTCTGTGGGAAGAGAATGCTAAGTAATTTGAGCAGCCCCTTTAAATAAAAACACATCAACGCAAAACATGTGGCTCCATACACTACGAGCAGCAGATGACACCAAACATCAGCGCACGAGACTGTCACTCCTTAGGTATTTTCATACAGTACTGCTGTGAAGCCCTGAAGAACCAAACACTTTAAAAACGCTGCGGATTGTTGCATTGCAGAAATCCCTCAAGCTGCTGTATGAGGTCTCTCAAGTTTGTTCAGGAACGTTATCACCTGAGAGTCAGCTAACTTGCTTGCCGTGCCTCTCTCTGTGCTCCACTTACTTCACTTCCACATGCTTCAGCCCTTTATTTTTAACCCGCTATACACACTTTCAAACAGACACGCTGTTGTTCAAAAAGAAACAGACAACAAGAGAACAATCAGATCAATTGAGGAAGGCCCAATCTTTGACTGGAAAACACCCAGCCTCGTTAAGCTACGCAGCTGTACAGAGACATCTAGATCATTGCAGAGATAAATACGTTTGCCTCAGAAAACAAGCTTCCTGGCACATATTGCACACATTAAAGATGTAAACCATTTCATCTCAGAACAGGAAGATGAACATAGCAACCTGAAGCCTTGCACAGGAGAATCTCTTGGTATCAACTGTCCTATTTTTTTTCCCAGGTAGAGGACTATCATTCAGGTAGATGACTAGCTCTGAGGTTCTTAGTCCCAAGCCAACTCCTGAGTTACTCAAACTTTTGATTCATACTTAACCTCACCTTGGTAGTAGCAGAGTATTCCTTTTATTTACAAATTTACATCTCTACCACCGCTGAAAGTTACACATACAGGTACATCTTAGAAGTGGGCTGCTTTAAGAAGAAAAGAAATCGCTAAATGAACTACAGGAAAGGAAATTCTTAGGATATCCTTAAACACAGTATTTACTAACAAACCTTATTTTGATTGAGAGAATCATTCCTTAGTCTCTGTTTGTTCTTCTGCAATTTACTGGGCATCATCTTTCCCGTTCTGAAGTCAAAACTGCTGAGATCAACAGTGTTTCCCAGGTATCTTGCCAACTGAGGCTTGCTTCTGAACTTCTTACCACTTGGACTAAAAAGAAGAAAACACTTTAGTATGTTTTGTTGTACAAGAAGATACAACCGTGACTTCTTCTAACAGCTTTTATACCTTGTTAAGCAGCTAAAAAGTTTCTGTTATCTTTTTTGCACGTGGCGTGTTCATGGCTGTGTTGATGGTTGATGATGATGTCCCTGCCCAGCCTCTGTATATCCGCTCCCATCCTTTGCACGGGGTTTAATGTGTGTGTCAGGCTGCTGGGTGCCAGGATAAGCTCCACCTTGGGAAGCTAGGTCAGCAGTACAGCTAAAGCAAACGCCACTCTAAGTAGTATAAAATGTCCAACCGTGGCCAACTGCAGGATTCTCTCTGAACAAATGTCAGGACCATATGCAAGGTTTAAAGCAATTGCTAGCTGAGGCCAACCTAGACTGGACAGAATCCTTCTTGGCTGTCAGACAGCAAGGCACTGAACAGACATGTAGCGCAAGGACTTGAGGTGATGTGCCATCTCTTAGCTATTCAGTCACTAAGACTGGTGAGCGAAGCCAGGTAAGTAACTGAGCAACAAGCAAGCAGCAAGCAAGATGATGCAGAACGTGAAACAGGTCCAAAGCTGCAATTGTGCATTTAGAGCCCACCACAGCAAATGAAATCAGTTGTAGGGAAGTTATTTAAATCATCTTCATTTGGAATTATTATTACCCTGAAGTCCCAGCTGATGCTTTTGAATAGCATCAGCAAATATCCCCTTTCCAGTCATCCTAACGAAGTAGTATTTCTATCCATCTTGACATCTCAAAACTCCCTATCCCTTCATCTCTAAACTGTTCTCAAGCATCCTGAACACAGTCACGCACACACACTGTCTGTACTACAAACACTTACAATCCATGCATATTTTCATTGACCTTCCTGGGGATACCTGTAGACTTACTAACCAGGCTGCAAGCCCTGTGTGCAAGTTATGGCTGATAAACACCTTACTGACGAGAAGCTATGCAGTCTGTATCGCTGTAAGGGACAATGGTGATGCCCCCAGGCTTAAAAGCTGGGCAGAAAAGCAAGGATCAAGAATTGCTATGTAAAACTCAGACTCCAACAAAAGTTTCTGACAGTCTGCTAGTAGAAATAGTCCTGAAGAGGGATAAACGTTCCTTAGACTCTCTCTGTCTAATGCAAATTCCTATCCAACAAAGCAAGCCAAGCATCAAATTCCTCCCAGCTCCTGAAACCCAAAAGAGCTGAGCTCCCAGAGTTTTTCACACCACTTCCTTTCTGCAGAAAACTACTGGAAGATTTCTGGTTTCTTTCTTTCCTGACATCTTGAGGCAAGAACTTCTCCACAGAAGGATATGTACTGAATTCTGGGAAAAAAAATACTTAAGACAAACGTTTTTCAAAGTAATTTAAATGAATCCAGAAATATGGAAAGACATAATTAACAAGAGGCAAAGGGTGAGAAAGATTTAGATCACAATCTGAAGCTAACCTCCTCAAGGACGGGTGTGGGAGGGAAAGAAAAAAAACCCCACCATATATACGTACACACACACACACACACACACGTACCACCGTGAAACTCTTTTCTGCTTCTCATAAACCAAGAACTGAAGCTATGCCATAAGCAAAACTAAACACAACACCGGTTTTATTTCAGGTAGTGGAGATTAACACCCTGGTTTGTTAACTGCAGGAACAAAAAAAAAGTCTTCACTGAAGGTCAGAGACAGAGCAAAGCTTTTGTGGGGCAATTAAGTTTGCCACTCAAATAATGTGACTCGTTATTTAGGCATCTATAGGAGAAGTTCAGGATAAAACCTTGTCAGGAATTGCTGGCTGCCTGTCCCTGCTCCCTAACAGAGCGGAAGGGCTGAATTTATTCAGTTAAAGCCTCTTGTTAGGAATTGCCTTCCCAGCTTTCCTAAGGAAGATAAAACACTGACTGAGAAGAAGACAACGGTGACTATAAGCAAGCCCTGAAGTTGGTGGCAGCATTTGTTTTAAATTAAAACCGCTAATACACTCAGTCATTTTGGGCCATAGCTAAAAGGTACCGGAATTTGACATCCTACATCATCTCCTAATTGTCTTTGGTTCAGTTTGGTTACAGTTCACTTTCTCCTTACTACCTGGCACAGGGCTGTGGTCTGGATTTAATGTGAGAATAACATTTATAACACATTGATGGCTTAGATGTTGCTGAGTAGTGTTTATCCTATATGAAGGACTCCTCAGTTTCCCCTGCCCTGACAGTGAGCAGCTAAGGGGTGCAGAAGGAGCTGTGTGGAAACATGACCAGTACAGCTGATCAGAACTAGCTGAAGGGCTATTCCATACCACAGGAGGTGATGGAAAGTAAACAGGGTGGGAAAATTGGTGGTGAGGGGCTAATTGTTGCTCAGGCATCAGTCAGCAGGTGGGGAGCAAGTGCACTGGGCATCACTTGTCTTTTCTTGGGTTTTTAAGTGTTATATTCCTTCTAATTACAATTACTGTTACTAAATATCTTAATAATATTATCACAGTAATATTTGGTTTCTTTTTTTTTACCAAACTGTTCTCATCTCAATTAACAATTTTACTTTTCTTCCCCCATTCCTTCTCCTCATCCCACTGGGAGAGGGAACAAGCAGCTGTGTGGTGCTTAGTTACCAGCTGGGGTTAAACCACAACACTGTTCTACCCCGTAGAACCCTGAGAAACAGGTTTCACACATAAAAGCGAACTTTGTAAATCCTTAACTCGTATCATTTACACAAATTGCATTTTGGGAGTCTTCATCATAGAATCACAGAATGGTAGGGTTAGAAGGGACCTTTAGAGATCATCAGGTCCAATCCCCCTGCACGTTTGGGGTTTTTTGTTCTGTGATCCAAAAGGAAATCAAACCATGTGGTTCAATATTCTATATTAGGACCTGCATGGATCATCACCAGGGCAAGTATTAAGGGCTATTTCAATCCATAGCACAAAATCTACCACTTGAGTTAACAGCGAGACTTTTAGCAGGGGCAAAACTGCAATAATCAGCAGAATATCTAGTTTCACCTTAATTTCAGTGTCGAGAAGAAGAACTGCATTTCTGTGCCAAGGCTAAAAATAAAAGTGATACAGATTTAAAAACGATGCAAGACAAAAAAGCAGCAACTGGAAGTAGCCAGTTTTACTGTCTGACACTCTGTCCCACAGCTTTCGCTTCCCCACTTTCCCACACTGGTGTGAAGGATGAGACTTGCTCTGCCTGTCCTTGATCTGATGTGACAAGAGTAGGCAGAGAGGAACCTGTCCACCTTAGCTTTGGTTGCCTTTTCAGTCCAGTACTTGTTCTGGACTTTTTAACGTTTCCCTTACCATACTATAATCATCCTGCTCCCTTCAATGACCACAGCACCTTCCTGTCTCCACACAAGTTTGTCCCTTCTCTGCATTCATATTGTTGTCAATGCAGCTTTTCCTTCTACTGGGTGAATCAACAGTCTGACCTCTATGACAAAGAGATTGTTTCTCTTAGTCCTGTAAAGCATAGCTCTCTATTCCTTGTTATCTTCATCCTCAGTCACCCCCTTATCTTTGAAGCCATCCGATGCCTCCTGATTGTTTTCTGATCCTCACTTGTTCAGATGATGTCTCAGCTACGAGACTCTCTCATGACACACACACATCACCTGTGCATCCAAGTTATCAGATATTCACGACTGGTTCCCAGAACATAATCCACGCATCGTCCAATACATCCATTAGTGTTCAATGACAATCAAGTAGTCCTTGTTTTTTTGTAATCCACTACTGTCTCCCCTTAACCATTTTCCAAGCTCTGTAGTATTTTCTGTTCTCCAGCATCCATGAAATCTAACGACACAAAACTGAAAGCAAAGTTTGAGGCAGTCCAACAGATTGAGGAGCATTCCTTCTGCTTACTTCAGAACGTAATTTTGCCATAAACTCTAAAATCTAGTGAATTCTGCCACGACACTACACTTCATTGATTCCATTTTCCACAAAAGCCCCTATCCTTAAATGTTTTTCATTTCAGAGTTCCAACAAGTTTGTATGATGTCAAAATACTGGAGAAAGTACATTCTCTGTAAGCCTTCTGGTTCAAACAAAACACCAGCTGCCTTTCCTCGCAGTTTCAAGTTGTTTTCTAATGCTGCCCAGACCCATTCTTTCATACATCAGACCTTCCCCACGTTCGAAAAGGGAGATAACTGCACGAGCTGGCAAGATCTGAATTAACTCACAGAGCTTTATTTCTACCTCACCTGTATTAGTTGTCACATTTTTCTTCACTAGCAGCCCTGTAGTCCTTTCCATTTCCTACTCTGAAAATGTGGGCTGTCAAACTGCTAAAGCTATGCTTTAGTTTCTCAATCACTGCCAGATTATCTCCAGTCTCTAACCTGCTCCCGCTACAAAGTTTTCTCTCACCTGCAGAGAAGGGTCCATGGGATAAAAGTCAAATAAAAGGCCTATTTGCAGAGGCTTTATTTGAACATCTGTTAAATGATTAGTATGCAGAAATGGAAAACAGTGAGGTTATAGAACCTACCTAAACCACTGTGCCTCTACAAAAGCCTGCTACTTACACACCTCACTCCAAACTAAGACACAGCAACTTGGAGGTTTTTTGCTCCCTAAAGGTATTAAAACCAAGTTTAAAGTTCAAACTTAGTTATGAGAAGAAAAGAAAGGCAGAAAGAGAGGTCTGAAGCCACCTTCTCTCTGAGGAGGCCCCCCAGACGACAGTCTGGACATATCCTAGCCGTCAAACTGAAAGGGACACGGAAGAAAGCTCAGACTTCGAGGCCACGCTTGCAGCAGAAGACTTTTAAAATGAGTTCACATACTCTAAAATGTCAAGGACCGTCACGTTGTTTTAAGGATACATGTCACAGATACGGGAGCAACGATTAATGTTTGCCTTCATCTGCATGTTCTTGCCGTTCCTCAATTTCACACTGACTTCTTTCATGCAACAGGGAGCCAGTGAAAGCGTTCTTTCAGGGTGCTGTGACATAGGGAAGCCTCTGGTCTGACTAAATTGCAGCGTGACCCAACACGGAGACAACCAGGAACTGCAAGATCAACGTGGGACTACACGGGAATATCTCCAGATACAATTTCAACAACAGACTGTTGGAAGGCTGTTATTTTTATAAGCTTTAACTAAAAAAAAAAAAAAAGAGACAAATAATTAGCCTTCTCTAAAAGGTAGTTAACTTCCCATAGCTTAAAAAAAAATATGTTAATTTCAATTATAAGTTTCTGGGGATTATTTTTCCAAATGGAAATACTAAATCCAAGTGCGCCTGAGAGACTTGGTTCTACCGTAGGTGCCCAAGTATATCAGCACCTAAACTTTGTCTTCCCAACTTAAATTCAGTCCCCCCTTTTAGAACATGAAGAACTAACTGAAACCAGCACACCTCAGAAGAGGTGACCCGCAAAAGCACCTACAAACTGTTCTTTCAACGACGTTATTAAGGCCCACGTCACTTTGTGCAAGGTTAAATGAAGAGCACAACCCTTCACCACCTCCAGCTACGTGCACACGCAAACCCCTACGCTGCAGAAACCGAGGTTCACAGTGGGCTGGAGGCGACTGTGATATGCAAAGAGCTTGTGAGGAACCTCATTAAAAAAGACACTTTTCAGATGTTTCCTGTGAAGTAGCAGAGCAGGCTCATCAACATTCAAGGACGTTATCTCGAATTTTATCGTGCAGCAAAACCTACCTCATCCTAGCCTGTCTGGCCCCCTCCCCGGTGCAGAATGCACAGCAAGCTTACAGGCAAGATAGGAGCAGGGCTTATTAAAACCATAACCTCGCTGGCAGGCATCTCTGGGTTTGGTTGCTTTCAAAAAAATGTTGGCAAACTTCCTTTTTTTTTTTTAAGTTTTGAGGTTTTTCTTGCTGGCCCCTCCCCATCAGACAGATTCTGGAGGAAAACTTCAACCATAGCAAAAGCTAGATCCTCCAACAGCTGGGAGAACACGCTGTCTTCTCCAAGGTTAAAATGTCTTGCTCCAAGCTTCGACGAGCTTTGCAGCAGCGGCTAAAATGGTAAGAAACTGAAGGAAGAGAAGGTGTGACTCCGCGGCCATTAAAACTACAGTTCATTCCCTTAATTTAGCATGCATACCCTCTACTGCAATGCTGCAGGGTCAGGTTAAACCTCTCAGTCACGCTGCCTATCCCAAGGTAGCCAAGAGTTGCCCAGTTCCTGTTCTCTCAGGATGCCATCCTGCAGGCTGTAGTCTGACCTAGAGCCACGCACCAAGGAAGAGGAACAAAAACGCTGAACGCTTCTGAAAAGGCAATTCAGATTAAAGACATCTTAATTTGGCTACCTGATAGAACAAGATAAAGTGCTTCTACCAATCGCTTCCCTCCACAAGTTGGGAATGAAGTCCAGAAAAGTAAGGAGATTGAAAATATATCTGAACATTTAACAGTGTAGTAGTAAATAATACCCACAGAAATCCCACACTAGAATTAGATGTTTGATCTTATGTTCAAGGGAACCCAGTACTGGAACTTCAGCTGTTGACTGAAGCCTCCCAGGTAGCTGACCTCTAAGGGAACACGGCTGATTTGTTCACCAGGACATGAAAACTGCTCTGCAATTGTCGGTGGTTGCTCTCCTCAAAGTCTGCAAAGACTCAAACACACACTCTAGGTTGTTTAAAGATTTGGTAACAAGTCACTGCTGTGAATGGCACAAGATAATACATTTTAATGCCCTCAGAGGAAGCATGTACACAATAGTACATACAGTTTATACCACCACACTGAATCACCATCAGCAATGGACACCAATACACTGCAAAAGGTTAACTTCTAGATTGCTGTTGAATCTTCTGTTTATGAAAACACTTTGGATTCATTTATTATGTCACAGAATCTCCAGGGCTGGAAGGGAACTCAAAAGCTCATTCAGTGCAACCCCATTGCCAGAGCAGCAGCACCTAGAGCAGGGCACACAGGGACTCATCCAGCTGGGGTTGAATGTCTCCAGAGAAGGAGCCTCCACAGCCCATCTGGGCAGCCCCTGCCAGGGCTCCCTCACCTCAACAGGGAACAAGTTTGTCCTTGTGTTTCTCTGGAACCTCTTATGTTGCAGCTTGTGCCCATTGCCCCTTGTCCTATCACTGGCCATCACTGAGCACAGCCTGGCTCCAGCCTCCTCACACCCATCCATGATGGATTTGTGCTTCCTAAGCAACCTGATGAGCTTCCTTGCTGGAACGCAGGACTGATACATGGTTCTCTCATAAAATGAAGTCAGAGTTACCACTGTGACTCGTAATAATCTTTATTACCATTCAGCACAATACTTTACTTCAGTAAAGTATTATCTTTATCATCCTACAAAGATAATAAACCCATTTTACATACCAAGACCCTATTAGGCAGCACGGCTCAGCCAGCATTCCCTATGCCACCCCTAGCTTAGGTAGGGGAGGTTGTTACCATGTGTTTTCAGAAATCAGTGCAAGTCATTGAGCATGGAAATAAAAATTAACACCTCTTCCACCAAATCTTCTTTTTTACATTCTCCTTCAAGCTGGCAAAACAAAAGGCAGACAAAATATCCAAGCTAAAACCTAAAGAAAACGTTGGGCAATGTGTTTGTTACTATCAGCTTTGTGCTGGTTTTCAGCTAAGTTTAGAGAGGCAGTACAGTTATGAGCAGTGAAGGAGAAGGACAAGACAGCAACTGAAAATTGTCCTCAATGAAAGCCAGCCCTTGGAGTGGGGGCACAAGAAGGTAACAGGAGCAGCACTAAGAAATTACAAGTAGCTAATGGCAGCAATGTCTTTCTTGCACAGAAGGTGATGCACGCTCTTAAAATGCAGACCTTGCTATCAGGACTTGTCCTGTGCTCTAATTACCTTTGGAAACAAAAATAACCCCAATAAGCCAACACATAACATAGGCACAGATGAGCATCTCTTAGGACTTGTTTGCTTTTAAAAACAAAACAAAAGCCCCCCCCCCCCCCCAAAAAATGTTAAAAAAACCACAAAAAAAACCAAGCACACAGAATTAAACTAAACCTACTGTCACTGGAAACTCTCTGGCATTTATCTCAGTGTCAAACCACAAAAAAAACTTCAAAGGGCTGTCTGTTTGCCCCATGGGTACACCTATACTGAAAAAGCTTTTGTAGTTAAACTTAACAGTCTATTAGAATCCGCCAGAAGCAGTGTAGACTACTTGGCCTTTTTAATCTTGGCTAGAAAAAAAAAAATAAGTAGAGTAGTCCTTGCTTGCTCTTCTTTCCCACGAAGAACAAATGCGGCAGAACGGAATATTAACTCGGTGCTGCTGCAGAAGAGGCGATTTCATGCCAGAGTTTAAGAAAACATTTTGAACAGGTAAACGCTCCAGGGGGTTACACGCACTAAAGGAATCTTACTAACAAAAAGAAGGGGTGAAGAAAACAGAAGGTGAGATACCCACTCTGCTCAGGCTTTTGCAGCCTTTGGAAGCACGACTGAGTCTTTTGGCAGGGCAGCAGCACCCCCTACCTCACAGCACACTGAGTAAGTAAAACCGATAAAAAAACCCCACGGTGCTGGGTTACTGAAGTATTATTAGGCCCTTACACAAACAGGTCAGTACTACTAGGAGAATCCCTTAAGAAACGCTCTGTGACGGTTTCTCAGGTGACTCTGGCTCATACAAGCACAGCAGTTCGGCTTAAAAGGAAAATCAGATGAAGAGCCTTAAACGCAGTACCCTGTCAGTAGACAAAGTGAAAGGACACTCTTAGATTACCACTCTGCAGAGATGGGGATGACATCATAAAGCATTTTGTATCAAAGACAGACAGGCTGTTCAGAAAGAGGGCTTCTTATTCTCGAGGATCAACAAAAATCACTCTCCATGTGGCTTTTGCTGTCGAGTGTTCACTTCGTAGCACAGGCAAGACGGCCAGGCAGAGAATCCCTAACTGCTTTAAACTAGAAGAGAACACCTGTATTTCTGGAGGTTGCTACATCTCTCAGACTGATTCCAAACAACGCTGTTCCATCTCAGCACCATCACGATATTCCTCTGGAGTTCAGTCTGTACCACTGTCGCTGAGAACATCCCTTACTCTTGAGGCAGAACATCTGTATTCACCACCACCTGCAACCCAGCCACGGGCACCGCACACCAGCACATACCCACAGCACCTACAACCCTCCCAGGAAGTCACCTGAGGCGCAGATTAAAGTCTAAACCAAGAGTTTCTGATAAGAACGCTGTGCTGGTTTTGCATTTGTCCTACATTCAGCATCATCACCTTTAACACGCTATTCCCCGGATGAAATAAGTTTATTTTACCAGTCATTCTCTCCTCCCTCAAGCTCAGCTCCGAAAGAATCAGGTTTTCCTCCATCACCACCACCAAAGAATTCTGCATGCCATCTCTGGTGTCATCCGCACAACCCCACTACCCTCAGACCAAGACACACGTGGAAATCTATTTCTTCTGTCTATAGGACAAATAAAATACAGTTGCCAAAAAAAAAAAAAAAGAAAAAAGTGTGGCATGACTCTAGAAATGGTCACGCCAAACCCTGACTGTGCAGGCTTTTAGGGAGCATTAACCCACGTGAGGCACATATAAACCAAAACCCACTCTGTACCCAACTACAAACCAGAACAGCGTAGAGTTTATTAGCTTTTTGGCTAATAAACTCAACAGAACTAGAGTGACACAACCCTCTCGAATGTGTTTGGCCCTCTCTTCTTACCAGATCAAAACAGATTTTCATTTGTTTTAAATACAGCGGTGCTGAAATCTGCCTCACAGCTATAACAGGATGAAAAGAAAGAAAGAAAAACAACAAGATGAATTTCCTGCGCCAGTCCTGCCTGCAGCCAAAAAAAAAAACCATTCCTTTTATTTGTTTCACTTTGGTTGTGCAGAAGCAGTCCTGTTACTAAAGATAAGTTGGGGTGGGTTGGGGTTTTTTTTTTTTTCCCCTACTTATTTTTTCCAAACCTGTTATCTGTAGTGAAATCAACAAATGCTGAGCTATGAGTTGCCCGGTAAGTTCTTGGTTTCAGTTCTGCGGTTGTTTGGCAGATCTGCATCACTGCTAACCGTGCTGGAAGGCAGCCTAAAATCCGAAACATTTATTCCTACCAATTTCCCACATTAAAGAGAAGAAAAGAGAATTCTAGAGCAGGTTACAGTCTTGCATCTTCCCCAGAAACTGTGTTGAAGAGTTTCTCAACAGGGTTTTTAGGCAACGGCAGCAGTAAAATCTGGAGGGTGAAGGCTGAGATCATTAACGCAGAAAGGGGCAACCTCAAAAGCCAGGTTTTGATCTAGGGTGGTACTTGTGAAGTCTTTCCACCCCAACCCTTCTTATAAAAGCCACAAAGGTCTAGAAGGTTCCCGGATTTATGTAGAGAAGGGCAAAAATCGCCCTACCAGAAACTACCAGAAGCGTTTTGCTGTATCTGAGCATCACGTCTTCCTAAAGCCTGGTACGTTAAAATACCATCAAGCAGTCCTGGAGCAAGCACGTTTCAAAACACAAGTAAGGTCGATTGCAACACGTATTAAGTCTTGCAAGAGTTGTTCTTAATTACTATTGTTATTATTTAGACCATCACAGCCAATGAAGCTTTGTCCAGTCTCTTTTGGAGGGTTGGGTTGTTTTTTTTTTTCCCTAGCCTTTGGAAACCATAAAAGCACGAGCCTTGGGTTTTCACTCAGCTGATGGACTTAATGAACTAACTTAATGAACGTGACGAAGTTAACAGACGGTTCTTTGCAAACTATAAACTAAAACTCAGAAATATTAGATCTCAACTGCATTTTTTCCTGTGCTTTCACAGCTTAACTAAGGATCTGCAACACACAAAACACTGACACCCCCTACATTCTGACGGGACAAAACGCGGCTGAACTCCAGTGTTTCTGAAAACAAGTCATTCTGAGCAAAGAGCTGAGTCGCCTGGGCCTTCTACAGTCAATGTATTCCAGCACAGTCAGCACTGACCCCAGAGCCTGGCTTGAGAAAAGCCTGGTGCTGAATCCTGGAAGGAATAAGCGCGCACAGGAAGGTCAGTTTAGCAATGTGCAGAAAGCCAGGACCCGTCTTGACAACAAGACTCTTGGCTGTAGGCGGTGGTTGAGACAGGCTTGAGGAGGCAGCACTGCAGAGAGGCAAGGCAAGAGGCAGAGAGGCAGACAGCGATGCCAGATGCTACCCAGTCGCCCGCTCGCCCGCCGTGGTTATTAGCATACGGTTTGGGAGAGCACGAGGCAGACAAAAGGCGGCAAGACAAAAACCAGAACCGGCCGAAAAAAAAAAAACAAACACACAAGGGAAAAGTTTTCAGTCGGATTCATTCACAGAGCTGACGAGAAAAAAAAGAAAAAAAACAAGATTCCTCCTCCGCAATCCTTTCCTCGGGAGTTTCATTTCCTTTAGCAGCAACGTGCGTTGGGGCACTGAGAGAAAACACTTTTCCCCGTGGAGCTGGCGTCGGAGTGGGAGCGAGCACCACTTTCTCTGTCGGGGCAGCAGAAAGAGCGAGTCCATCCGCTGCAACAAAAGGAGGGCTTTGCTCGGAAAGAGCCATGCGAGGGAGAGGTTTCAGGTGTGGTTCATCAGATGCACGCCGAGCTATAAATAGGAGGTGCTGTGGGTAAGAGGTTAGCCGTCGCAGCAGACAGCTTCCTCTCCTGTGCAGCGGGCTGGACCGACGCAGGCACGGCCTAAAGAGCAAGGCTCCTCCGTTTAATATTCGTCTCTGCCTGGAGAAAAGAACTACCTTTTCAGTTTCTGAAAGCAAGCGGGGCGGGAGGGTGACGAGAAATTGGGCTGCTGCTGCTTCTCTTGGTTTGACTACAAGCTGTGCAGTCATACCGAGAACACTTCGCGGGGGCAAGACTTCTGCTTCACTTTGCTAAAATTTCAACGGTCGTTACCGCTGCTGAAGCTTCCTAATTGATTCGGCGTGTCTTGTGTGTCCCCCCCCCCGCTTACTCTGCTGGGACGTCTTGGGCACAGATAATGGCAACTCTGCCTTAGCTTAATCCATAAGAGGCTGTTCCCTCTAGGCTGGTCCCACTCTACCGAAAAAAATAACAGGCTGGGGAGGCTCGGCACTGGCCAGCAGGCAAGCAGCGCTGGCAACCCTCTCCCAAAGCAAAACCAGGCTGAGGGGTTCCTTTTACAAGCGTTCTCTGGCTGTCAGCCCTTTGGCCGGCCAGCCCGCCCTGCCGCTGGCAACGGAACCATGGAGCATCGCCACTGCGAGCCGGCGGCTCCTCCCGAGCTCGGGGCACGGCTGGGCTGCCCGCGGCTCCTTGCACACGCGGCACAAGGAGCTCCAGTGGAGTGGGGGTGGCGGGTACGGTGG
>WBNH01003111.1:2587-27758 GCA_013401255.1 Urocolius indicus | reverse complement strand
CCTTGAGACTCTGTGATTCTGTTACTATGGAGCATGCTCTGAGCTGCTGGAGCCAGGGGCATCTGCAGCTCCTGGAGGATGCACTGAAAGAGAGAGCAGCCTGGCAAGACCCCTCTTTTGCCTGTGGTTTTGAGTTCATTGCCCACAGTCTGATTTGCTTCTGTGTCTGGGACACCTCTGCTCTCTGAAGAAACCCAGCACTGGGGAGAAAGCAGCAAGTCTGTCTTAGAGCAGGGTACCATGCCCTGCTTTGGGGCACATCATTAACTGTGGAATGAGAAGTGAAGAATCGGGAGAGTTTCATAATCATTTTAACATCTTTTTTCCTTCCCCTTTGGTGTCCAGGAAGTGGGTGAGTTAAAACATGCCACAGATGTGTGATTCATTTTGGCAAGCCTTGGCTACTCCAGGCAAGTGAGAGAATCTCCTGCACCTTCTGCCACACGTTCCCCAGTAATTAACAGCGAGGCAGTAAGAGCAGCTCTGGCAGTAAGAGCAGCTCTGGCAGCACCCTGCTGCTCAGTCTGCTGGGCTGTGCTCAGGCTGCACAGAGCAGGGCTGCAGAGAGATCCCAGGACTGGGCTGGGGCATGGTGCACTGTCTAAGCAGATGCTTTAAGGGGAAGTGTTGTCCTTGAGTGTGAAAGGCTTTTCCTTGCTAGCTCGTGTCGTTTCTTTCTGCGTGTCGCCTGCCTTGCGGCCAAGACTTGGACTAAGGGAGGAAGCAGTCGGGTAGTAAGTGCTGCTGAGATCTCATTAGCTAATGAGGGGGTGTGTTGATCTTTCAGGAACAAAAACAAACATGTTTTCAGTCTTTGTCTCTCCTGCTTTGTGCACTCAGTTACCTTTCCTGTATTGCAGCATCTGCTTAGCTCTTACTCGGCTTTTATTGGCAGTAGGTGACGTGTAGGAGGAGGAACAGAAACTGGTACTTGATGCACAGACATGGGGAGCAGTGACACAACCCGAGGGATGTCTGCACATAATGGCTCACAAGTGGAAATCACTTGGTTTTTAGTGGATCCAGCCCAGTTTCTGTGTGTTGGTTCAGTTCATGCTGCTGTGCAGAGGGCTGAGTCCTCGGCTCGAGCCTCCCGAAGGGACTCACTTCTGCTGGCTGAATCTGGCTGATGTCTTTGTCCAGAGGAATCAAAACACAACCCAGAAGTTCTCCCACTGTAAACTGATTTCCTTTTGCAATTCCTGGTGACTTCTTTGACTCTGCAGCTTGGCCCTGGGCTGGTTTGGACCTTTTTGGGTGCTTTGCTGTACCTGGAATCTCCCAGGGAGGGACCTTGTGTGTTCAATCCCACCTGTAGGAATGTACTAGAAACAAGCTCGTGCTGTGCTGGAGGAGAACAGGGCCAAGCATCCCCTCTCTGTTTCTGTGAGCACACCAAAGGTACCTCTTGTTTGAGCTCAGCACCAGTGAGCTCAAACTCCACCTGGTTTAAAGATGAGGTCCCTGTACTGACAAGCACTTCCTTGCTGGCTGGTGGCTGCCTGCCAGTGCCTGTGTGGCTGTGCTCACACGCACGTCCCCTCCTTGTGACGTGTGGGACTCCAGCGCTGCTCTGTCACCTCACCCCAACCCTCCACTCCTCCTGCCCGCAGACTATGGGGAAACAGACACTTCCTCACCTCTTTGTCAGCTTCTGCTTCTCTGAGCTTGGCTCCCAGCTCTGTACTCTCAGCAGCAGGGAGGAGATGTTGGGTCAAACCCAGAGGCCTGGCTCTTGGTCAGCTCTGAGAAGCCCAGCCCTCATGCAGGGGATCAATACTGAAGATGTATCTCCTTTTAACTTTTATTCCTGTTTGTTTCCCTCCTCTTTTTGTGCCATGTCTCTCTGCCACTCCTGATGTATGGTCTAGCTCAGCAGAGGTGCCAGCCTCACTGATGATGAACCTGTTGCCTGTGCTGTTTGCAGTGTGGGAGTGGGGCAGCCCTCAGGCATGTGCCCAAGCCCAGAGCCAGCAAACAGTCACCCTCTGCCAGCTGCAGCTCCTGGCAGGGAGGCTGCTGCCTCAGCCAAAGCTCCTTGGACCATGGATTGAGGTGAGGGCAGAGCGACTCATGCCCTGTGGGAAGAGGAAGGGAAACAGCTTTGCAAGTTTCCCTGGAGAAGCTGAGGAAGGAATTCACAATCCCTGTGCTTGTTTCCATCCTCTCTTTCCATCGCTGCCCTGTGACAGCTGCCAAATGGGAAAGGAGGTGGCTATGCCAGGCAGGAATCTCTGCCCTCCTCCCTGCAGCTTGGAGCTTGTGTGCTCTGCCCCAGCAGGTGCCTTTTTAGCACAAGTTATCCCTGAAGGAAAGGAGCAGCCCAGGTGCTGAGATGGGCCCTTTGGCCCAGGCTGTGTCACCCACACAACCATCCCTGGTGCTGTCCTACAAGGCTGCAGCTGTGACAGCTCTGCCCGTGGCCGTGCTGGCAGGGCAGGGCCCTCGTGCTCAGAGGGAAGCTCCAGCTTCCCAGCTCAGTTCCCTCTGAACTGTAGGGTTTGCAGGGGAGTGCAGGAGTGTGGGTCAGACCTCAGCACACCCCTGCAGACCTCTTGGGGTCTGCATCTCCCTGGGCACCCTGCCAGGCTGCCTCACACCACACTGGGGAGCACAGGCACAGCCCAGGCCCTGCCTTTTGTCTGGGCTGTTGGCTGCTGCCTCCCGTGTGAAATCAATCCCTTTACCCTGCTCCTCTCCCTCTATCTCTGTTGTTTAGAAAACAGGAGAATGGCAAAGGGAAAGGCAGGTGTGCAAACAGCTCTCTCAGTGTGCCTCTGACGTGGCTCCTGTCCTCTTGGCCTGCAAGGGATACTAAAACAATACATTCTGCCAAAAGCTTTATCTCTCTTTGGCTCTGCAGCTGCTCTCAGAGCAGGATCTGCATCCTTATCCTGCCCAGAATTCCTGTGTGCACGTGAGGAGCCTGAGCTGGAGCCTGGCATTGCTGTCTGTGCACAGAGAATCCCAGAATGGTGGGGGCTGGAAGGAATTTCATCCATCCCAACCCCCTGCTAAAGCAGCTCCACCTAGCTCAGGTGGCACATCTTGCCCTCTGTTTCCCCCCTTCCCCAGGCCACACACGTCTCTAGCCAGATTGACTCCAAGCATAGTTTTGGGGTATCTTTGGTAGGTTTTGGGGAGCAAGCTGCACGTCACAGCCTTACAGCCACCCTGGGAGCAGAGGGCTCTGAGTAGAGCCAGCCTAGGTAGGACAGAGTGCCAGGGCTGCAACATGTCATCAGGCACCTGGGGCAAAGCAGAGGGCTCCTTCTGTGCTGGGCTTAATAAAGCGAGTGATATGTGCTGGATGCCAAAGGAGAGCTAGTAAGAAGTTCATTAAGCTGCTGCTGGGTGTGTTTTCCAGCATACACTACTGAATTCTGCCACAAGCTTCCCCCACTAACTGCTGTAGCAGGCAGTTGGTGTGTTCCTGGTGCTTCATTTCTGTGTAGCCTGCAAAGCAAGCTCCTCACCCTCCACCTCTGATGAATAGGTTTTCCTGCCTGTGTGCCTTCACCCACCATGTGGGATGTGTGAGAGGAGGCCAAGGATAACACAGCCCTTCAATGGCCCCTCAGAGCTCTTGCAAAGGCACAAGATGGGAGTTCTTGGCCCTCAGCTGAGCACCCCTCTGCCTGCTCCTGCTGTCAAGGAGAGCGGGGCAGCTGTGCTTGTGTTACCTCTAACATACCTGTCCTTGAAACATAGCCATCTGTCCTGGAGCCTGAATTCCCAGCATGGAGGGAAAGAGCAAAGCCTCCTCACCCATGGGAAAGCCAGGCTGTGGGGGGTGACTTGTTCCCTGGGTTTGTGATGTGTTTGTGTTCAGCCTCCTGCCTGCAGGGCTTCTGTCCTTCAGCTGCTCCACCATGCTCAGTGCTGACAGCTTTCCAAGGAGCTGCCTGGGGCTCCAGTTCCCAAGTGCCAGCCATGAAGCTCTGCTGGGGGAGGGAAAAAGAACCCAGGGAGGCCTGGGACACTGCTGCCCTCCCCCAGCAAGCCTTGTGCTGTGTTGTGGTCACAGAGCAGCCCAATGCTTGGAGGTTGCCCATGTGGGAGTCCCCTGTGAGGAGCTCTCTCCACTCTGATGCAGGCTTGAGAGTGCTGCATCAGATTAACCTGTGCCTGCAAACTGAGGCTTCCCAGGCTTTCTGTTTCAGTGGCATTTCTGATGGGTGTTTCCCCACTGAAAGGCTCTTGTAAGGAGGTGCTTGTAACTCTACATAACCTGGGCTTATGATTTATTCATTACTCAAGGTAAGAGTCAGTTTAGGAATCAAGCTCTAGAGGTAAATGAGTGTCTGGATGTTGCAGCATGAGCTGGACACTCAGGGCAGATCTGATGTGCTCAGGAGGAGGGTGGGAATGGCCCCACCATGCTCATGGTGCTGGTGATGCATCCCTTCCATGGCTTGTTTTTATAGGCTGTTGGCCTTGGAAATGATCAGGCACAGATGAAAGGCTGCAGGACCTGGGGCTCTTCAGCCTGGAGAAGAGAAGGCTGAGGGGGGAATCTCAGCAACACTTACAAGTAGCCAAAGGGTGGGTGTCAGGAGGATGGGGAGGCACTTTTTTCTCTTGCCTGGAGTGCCAGGACAAGGGCTGGTGGACATTAGCTGGAACACAAACAGTTCCACTGGCACAGGAGGAGAAAGTAATTTGGTGCTGAGGTGAGGGAGCCCTGGCCCAGGCTGCCCAGGGAGGGTGTGGAGGCTCCTTCTCAGGAGGTTTCCAACTTCACCTGTGTGACCTGATCTAGATGGAGCTGCTTCTGCGGGGGGTTGGACTGGATGAGCTCTGCAGGGCCCTTCCAGCCCCCACCATTCAGGGATTGTATGACAAGCCAAACAAGGAGTGGAAGCAGGCAGGGGGAGCCAGGGCCATCCCTCCCACAGGACAGCCAGGATCCAGACACAGCCACCACGCTGCTGCCCCAGGGCTGAGCATGGCCCAGCAGCTGCAGGGAGCAACAGCAACATGTTCAGCCCAGTGGCTCTTGGCAGAGAAGCTGGAGCCTGTTACAGCTCAAGTGAAAATAAACAGCAGTGGTGTGAGGAGAGGAGCCTGAGCAGTGTCCCCTCCCAGGGGGAAGGACAGGGCAGTTGTTTTCCCCAGCAATGATGTGATTGGAATTGGAAACGTATTTGCTATCCAGCCTCAATCAGGATGAAAACACAAGGTTTCTGTTTAAGTTGGAGCATTTACCACACAGCACTGTAGCTACTGCTTATGATTGATGGAATTAACGGTTCAAAGTGAGCTTCATGCTTCATCCTTGTTCCACAGAGACTCCCAGGCATGACGTTACCTGTGTTGGTGACAGTGGGTGACTCAGCTCTGAGGGTGACCCTGAGGGGCAGCTCCACTCAAGGGAGGGATTTCCAGACACACTGCAAGGAAGAGTACGTAGGAATCCCCTCCCTCAGAGAAATGGGACTGGGCTTGTAGGGAACAGTGCTGGACTGTCAGTCCTGTGCTGCTGCATTTGCAGCTCAGCAGAGCCAGCAGCAACATCTGGTTTCTAGCAACAGTGTTATCTCAAAGATGTGGCTGTTCCACAGCCCACTAGCTCAGGAATTTGCTTATCCTCCTCGGTTATTCTTGGATGTAGCCAAAGTCAGGCTGCTCTGTAACAGCCTTTGCTACTAAAGTCAGCCTGATTGCCTTCAGCTTGTACCTTTCCCTGGGCAGGGTGCCCTGCTACGAGCAGGGGGCCGGCAGGGAGCCAAGCCCTGCTCCCCAGCATCTCCCACCCACAGGCACACAGCCCCTGCCCTCTGAGCTCTGCCTTGGCTGCTGGGGATGCAGGGGGAGATCAGCCCTGCCTTCACGGAGAGAGGCCAGTGCAGGGCCAGCAAGATGCTGAGGAGACTGGAGCATCTTCCTGCTGAGGAAAGGCTGTGGGACCTGGGGCTGTTCAGTCTGGAGAGGAGAAGCCTGAGGGGGGAGCTCATTGATAGTTACAAATATCTCACTGGTGGGTGTCAGGAGGTTGGGGCAGCACTTGTTTCTGTTGTATCCAGTGCCAGGACAAGGAGTGAAGCTGAAACACAAACAGTTCCACTTAAGGAAAACTTCTTTACTGTTGAGGTGACAGAGCCCTGGCCCAGGCTGCCCAGGGAGGGGCTGGAGGCTCCTTCCTTGGAGGGCTTCAACACCCACCTGGACACGTTCCTGTGTGACCTGATTGAGGGGAATCTGCTTTAGGGGTTGGACTGGATGATCTGTAATATCCCTTCCACCCCCTGCCATCCTCTGATGCTGTGATCCATCTTTGTGGTGGTGTTGGCCTGGGCTACCAGCCTGTGTCCTGGAGCCACAGCAGCTCTGGGGGCACTGTCTCAGGGGGTTGCAAGCTGTGGAGCCCAGGTCCTTGGGTGGCATCTGGGCTCTGTCTTCTGGGCCTTAAATATGATTCTGGTGAGCTGTTGCTTCCTTGAGTCCTATGGGATGTTTATAGCAGCGTGCAAAGTGACTATTCAAAGGGCTGTCCCTGGCAGGGAGAGGCAGCAGGGCTGGAAGGTGACAGCCCCACGGTGTCCTGCTGGGCTGTCCCTGGCAGGGAGAGGCAGCAGGGCTGGAAGGTGACAGCCCCACAGTGTCCTGCTGCTGACACTCCCCTCACCCTTCCCTCTGTCCCACAGGTGAACAGGAACAGCCTGGTAGGGTCCATCTCGGATAGACACGGATGATGCCAGAGCTATGACAGGGATTGCAGCCTTGGCACTGAGGGGTGATCAGTTATGGAACAACTACAGGAGGAAGTACCTGAGGTCAAGGAAGAGGAGGAGGAAGAGGCAGTGATGGTGGCAAGTGGAGCCTCAGACCCAAGTGGAGGACCAGACAGCTCGCTGCCTTCGAGCAGCTACACAGGTGAGTGGAGATGAGCTCCAGCAGCTCATCTGTCCCTGCAACACCCAAGCATCCTCTGGGCAGCATGCTCAGCTGCAAGGGGCTGCCCATGAATGGAGTTTGGCTCCTTTTAATCTCTCTGTGAAATAACATATCTCGGGGCAAGTTATGGAGAACCTTCTTTCTTCCTCTGCAGCCGTTGGCAGCAGGCTGGGAGGTGGGAACTTAAAGGACAGGCAGGTAACGTTGTGTCTCAGAGTGAGGGGACTCCCAGGGAGCCTGAGAATGCTTCTATGGCCTCTTCTTAAAGTCCTCACTGCAAAATGATTGTGGGAGCTGGGGGAAGAGAAGGTTTACTGCTGCTGAAGAGGCTTCTCTAGAGCCACAGGCATTGCAGCTGGGCAGCCCTGTGCCACCCACCTGCCAGCTGGGGATTACAGCATTTACTGGCTGGGTTTCATTGCCTGGGCATGAATACCAGAGGGAAGAGTGAGTGTTGGTGTGGAGTCTCTCAGCTGCTGGGTGCACTGAGGCTGGAGCCAGGCTGTGCTCAGGGATGGCCAATGACAGGACAAGGGGCAACGGGCACAAGCTGCAACAGAAGAGGTTCCAGAGAAACAGCAGGAGGAATTTGTTCCCTGTTGAGGTGAGGGAGCACTGGCAGGGGCTGCCCAGAGGGGCTGTGGAGGCTCCTTGTCTGGAGCCATCCCAAGCCCAGCTGGATGAGTCCCTGTGTGCCCTGCTCTAGGTGCTGCTGCTCTGGCAGGGGGGTTGCACTGGATGATCTCTCAAGGTCCCTTCCAGCCCTTCAGATACTGTGACTATGCACTGGGGGCACTCTTGGCTCTGTGCAGGGCATCTGCCCACAGTGCCTGGTCTCAGAGGTTAAGTGCCCCAAGGCAGTGCCAGCAGCAAGCTGAGGCAGTGCTGACAACCCCTTGCCAGCCCCCGTGGCTGGAGGAGTTTGGAGGCAGCACTGTGTCCCTTTGTGTGCCCACAGACCTCTCCCAGAGCTCCTCTCCCTCGCTGTCGGAGCAGCTGCAGATGGGCTGTGAGGAGGCTGCCCTGGCATCGCTCAACGTGGAGTGCAGGGTGTGTGGGGACAAGGCCTCGGGCTTCCACTACGGCGTGCACGCCTGCGAGGGCTGCAAGGTACCTGCCTCCCCTGCAGGGCTGGGCTGGGGCCCAGCCAGCACACACACCACAGCCCAGGCACCAAACCAAAGCACTTTTGCAGCAAAACAGGGATGTGGGATCCAGGGATTGTTTGTAAGCTGTGGAGGGCACAGGCAGGGGAATGCCGTGCTGGGGGCAGCAGCTGACGTGCACGTGGCCCCAAGCTTGCCCTGTCATGCTTTACTTTGTAAGGCAAATCTGCCTGTCCTCACAGGGATTGTGGCTGTTTGCTTTTAAGGATGCTCTGTGTGCTGCAGATCAGCACTGAGCTGTTTATGTATCCCTCTGGGATCTCCAGCCACAGTTTGGCTATGCCTCTGAAGTTCTTTCCCCTGCGCCCAGCAGATGCCAGCAGGGCTGCATGAGCCCAGATCCTGCCAGAGCTTCCTGCAGGCCTGGCCCTGGCGCTGCCCCTTGTCCCTCCCTGCTGCCCACCTGCAGAATCACACCCTGTGCTGGGTGCCAGGCTGGAGGCTCCCCCTCTGCAATCCCCTCTCCCAGCCCACGGCCTCTCCTTGAGACAGAGGCTCTGCTTTAGTCAGAGAGACGCAGGGCTGCCCTTCGCCATCCAACTGACCCCCCCTCCCAGAGGCTCCTGGGGCCCACAGAGCAGCCTGTTCCCAGAGCAGCAGCCCTGAGCCTGCCCCTGTCCTGCCCCTGTCCCCAAGGGATTCTTCCGGCGGACGATCCGCATGAAGCTCAAGTACGAGAAGTGTGAGAGGAGCTGCAAGATCCAGAAGAAGAACCGCAACAAGTGTCAGTTCTGTCGCTTCCAGAAGTGCCTCTCCCTGGGCATGTCCCACAACGGTGAGTGCTGCCTGCCACTGCTCCCAGCCCTCTGGGGTCTGGCTTTAACCCCCCTCCCATAGCTGGCGGCTGGTTCTGAGCCTTCAGCTCTTTCACAGCCTCCTCCTGCTGCTCGTTCCCGCTGCAGGCTGACGGGCAGCAGGGGGCTGTGGAGAACAGGCTGCCCCACAGGGAACTGGGGACACTCACAAGTACCTACAGGGTGGGTGTCAGGAGGATGGGGCAGCACTTGTTTCTGTGGTGTCCACTCCCAGGACAAGGGCTGATGGACATCAGCTGGAACACAAACAGTTCCACTGGCACAGGAGGAGAAGGTCCTTTGGTGCTGAGGTGAGGGAGCCCTGGCCCAGGCTGCCCAGGGAGGGTGTGGAGGCTCCTTCTCAGGAGGTTTCCAACCCCACCTGGACACGTTCCTGTGCCCCCTGAGCCAGGGGAAGCTGCTTGAGCAGGGGCTGGGGCTGGATGAGCTCTGCAGGGCCCTTCCAACCCCCTCCATTCTATGACACACAAGTTACTCTTCTGTGCTGGGGTTTTTAGACTTCAGCTGTAAGCACGTTGCTGCTGGCTAAGGCAGGGTGTCGGGTGGGCAGCAGGTCTGTGTGAGAGCCCAGAGGAGTGGGCACAGGAGCTCAGGGGGAGGCTGCTCAGGGCAGCAGTGAGGGGGTGCCAGGAGGGTGTCAGTGCTGGAGGAGCCCTGGAGAAGTGTTGTTTTGCACAGCTGCAGGTGTTGAGCAGCAGAACTGTGTCCGTGGTGGCACAGCAGGCTGCTGCCTCCCTGACCTGTGTCCTGGGGTCATCTCCTGTGGCCTGACCTGCTGGCTCTGTCCTTCCCCCCGCAGCGATCCGCTTCGGCCGCATGCCAGAGGCAGAGAAGAGGAAGCTGGTGGCAGGGCTGACTGCCAGTGAGATCAGCTGCCAGAACCCACAGGTGGCTGACCTGAAAGCTTTCTCCAAGCATATCTACAATGCCTACCTGAAAAACTTCAACATGACCAAAAAGAAAGCCAGAGGTATCTTGACCGGGAAGGCCAGCGGCACCCCAGTAAGTTCCCTCCCCAGGGCAGGTGGGGTTGGGCTGCTGCTCTCCCTTCCTCCCTCCCTCCTGCTGCAGATGTTCCCAGCTGAGCTCTGCACATCCTGCCCCTGGCTGGGCAAACAGCCACTGCTCAGCAGCCTTGGGCTGGTGTGGGTGGGTGCATATGACCTGGGCACTGTCAGTGCCCTCTGGGCAGAGCTGCTGTCTCGAGTCCCTGCAGCAGCTTCCTAACTGCTTGTGCTTCTTTTTCCTCAAGCAGCCTTTTGTGATCCATGACATGGACACTTTATGGCAGGCAGAAAAGGGGCTGGTGTGGAAACAGCTGGTGAATGGCATCCCCCCCTACAAGGAGATCGGGGTGCACGTCTTCTACCGCTGCCAGTGCACCACGGTGGAGACGGTGCGGGAGCTCACCGAGTTCGCCAAGAGCATCCCCAGCTTCGTCGGCCTCTACCTGAATGACCAAGTGACTCTGCTCAAGTATGGGGTGCATGAAGCCATCTTTGCCATGTTGGCCTCCATCATGAACAAGGACGGGCTGCTGGTGGCCAACGGCAACGGCTTCGTGACGCGCGAGTTCCTGCGCAGCCTCCGCAAGCCCTTCAGCGACATCATGGAGCCCAAGTTCGAGTTTGCTGTCAAGTTCAATGCCCTGGAGCTGGATGACAGTGACCTGGCTCTGTTTGTGGCTGCCATCATCCTCTGTGGAGGTGAGAGGGCACTGATGGGAGGGTCAGGGAGGTGGTTGTTGGAGGTGGGCTGGGGGGAGCTGAGCTGAGCTGCAGCTGGTGCTGAGATCGGCCAGAGGGGTCTGGGGGGGGTGGGAGGAGAAATGAAAACAAAGCTTCACTGTTCTTCCAAACTGGGAGCGCTGGCTGATTCCCCAGAGGCTGAGCTGCCAGTCAGTGGGATCTGACAGGCTGAGAGTTGGGCACAGAGGAACCTGCTGAGGTTCAACAAGGGCAAGGGCAGAGTCCTGCAGCTGGGGAGGAACAACCCCCTGCACCAGCACAGGCTGGGGGTGACCTGCTGGAGAGCAGCTCCAGGAGAGAGACCTGGCAGTGCTGGGGGATCATCAACTGACCATGAGCAGCAACGTGGCCTCGTGGGCAAGGCCAATGGCAGCCTGGGGGCAGCAAGAGAGTGTGGGCAGCAGGGCCAGGGAGCTTCTGCTGCCCCTCTGCTCTGCCAGAGCTGCTGAGGCCTCATCTGGAGTCCTGGGGCCAGTTTTGGGTTCCCCAGCTCCAGAGGGACAGGGAACTGCTGCAGAGAGGCCAGTGCAGGGCCAGCAAGATGCTGAGGGGACTGGAGCATCTTCCTGCTGAGGAAAGGCTGTGGGACCTGGGGCTGTTCAGTCTGGAGAAGAGAAGCCAGGGGGATCTCATCAATAGTTAAAAATATCTCACTGGTGGGTGTCAGGATGTTGGGGCAGCACTTGATTCTGTTGTACCCAGTGACAGGACAAGGGGTGATGGGATGAAGCTGCAACACAAACAGTTCCATTGAAACATAAGGAGAAACTGTTTGAGTGTTTGAGTGAGGGAGCCCTGGCCCAGGCTGCCCAGGGAGGGGCTGGAGGCTCCTTCCTTGGAGGGCTTCAAGATCCCCCTGGACACGTTCCTGTGTGACCTGATCTAGGTGGGAGCTGCTGCTGCAGGGGTTTGGGCTGGATGAGCTCTGCAGGTCCCTTCCAACCCCACCATGCTGTGATTCTGTGATGAGGAACATAGAGGTGTCATCTCCTTCCTTATGCTGCTGTGGGATGTGCTGCACTTCTCCCCTTGTTTAGTTGACAGGGTTGGAGTCCCAGGGGGCTGGTTGCTGTCCCCACCTCCCTTTCCCCAGGAGTCACATGTGCCTGACAGAGCTGCTCCATAACACTGCAGCTGCCACTCTGCCTCCCCACAGACCGTCCTGGCCTGATGAACGTGAAGCAGGTGGAGGAGATCCAAGACAACATCCTGCAAGCTCTGGAGTTCCACCTGCAGTCCAACCACCCAGATGCCCAGTACCTCTTCCCCAAGCTGCTGCAGAAGATGGCTGACCTGAGGCAGCTGGTGACAGAGCATGCCCAGCTCGTGCAGAAGATCAAGAAGACAGAGACGGAGACATCTCTGCACCCACTGCTGCAGGAGATCTACAAGGACATGTACTAAAGGAGCTGTTATTTATGAGAATGAAGCCATGGATACCTGACCAGACTCTGTACAGAATCAAACACAAACTTTCCCCCCACAGTCTTCCATTTCTCCTGCTGGAAAGTCTCTTTCCCCGTGAGCTGAGCGTACGGTACGTGGGGCAGGGCCCTGGGACGTGCTGCAGCTGCTGCTTGCTGGGCCAGGCCTTCCACAGCACACACTAACACCCTGACAAAGCAAAGCAGAAGCTGCTGTTCCATTACTGCAGTCCCTGGGGTCCACAGTCCTGGCAGTGAGCTCCCAGTTTGGGGCTGGGGGGATGCTCTGCTCTGCTCTGGGGGGTGCAGCAGCAGCAGCACTTACAGTCTGTCTTTATTGTCTGGTTCATATTGCACTCCAAAGGCAGAGTCCTGAGCTCTGAACTCCAGGACAGTGACATGGAAGGAAGTTGGTGTCTTTCCCACAGTAGCTGACTGGCCTGGCACAGCCCCCCAGCTGCAGCCTCCCACAGGGGTGCTGGGATGTGCCTCAGGGGAGCCCTTAGCTCCTGGTGCCCCGATTCCAGAGGGAACCTGCCCCTTGGCATCTCAATGTGAGAGAGGGAGAGGTGGGGAAGTGGAAGGGAAAGGGTTTGACTCCTAACCAGTTGCCTTCAGAGCAGAGGCCAGCATGTCTGTGCTTCCCAGGCTGTTCTGCACAGGCTGAGCTGCCAGAAAGGACTGTGGCAGGGCCAGGAGCAGGCCTGGGGCTGCCTGGGGGTGGGAGGCAGCTCTTGCCTGCAGCTCCCTTCCCAAGCCCTGTGGGGGTTCAGGGGGGCTCACGGGGCAGTGCAGGCATCAGAGGCTCCCCAGCAGCACTGGAGCAAGCAAATCCTCCAGCAGCAGCAGCAAGGGCAAAGCCATGGGCAGCCCACAGTGCTCATGGAGCCCAAAGGGTATTGTCCTGGCTGGGAACAGCCCTGCCTCAGTTTCCCCCCTGCCCAAGGGAGCTGGATTGTCCCTTCCTCTCTGCTCAGAGGGAGGAGCACAAGGATTCATTAATGCATTGGCTGCAAAGAGCTTTACAGCTGTGAGACACAGCCTAAATGCCAAGTATTTCTAGAAGGGGAGGGAGAGGATGGGATGCTCCCAGGGAGAGCCCCATTCCCTCAGCACAGGGACAGCCCCAGGCCTCAGGCTGGGCACAAACCCAGCTCCCTGCTGGGGCTGCACCTTGCAGCTTCCTCCAGCTGTGCTGAAGCCTCACAGTGCTGCCTGTGCCTGGGGTGGAAGCCCTGAGTGGGGGCTGCATCACCCAGGCTCTGGGAGAGAGGATGGGGCTCTGGGGACGGGGGTGTGTGCAGAGACCTGAGGAGTCTCTGCAGCTCGTGCTCCTCGTGGCCCCAGCGGCCTTGGGAAGATGCTGATGTTCCCAGGGAGGGGCTGTGGGAGCAAAGGGCTTGGCTTCATTTCCTTTTTCCCCTCTTCAGGGCAGCAGATTTCCCTGGTGCAATAACTCCTTTAAACCTCTAAAGGGAAAGAGCTCTGAGCTTCCCCTTCCAGTCACAAACCTGACCCTGCTGCCACCCTCCAACTCCCTGCCATGCCTCAGTTTCCCTGCCCTCTGCCCTCCCAGCCCTTTCCCCTCCCTACCTCACCGGGGAAGGGGGGTTACAAATTGACCATTTCTGAAGCACTTTGAAGCCTTCTTGGCACTGGAGACGTGGTGAGCTGGAGGGAGCCCAGGATCTGCCCTCCCCAGGGGTCCTGGTGGCATCCCCCCCGTGCCCTCAGCTGGGCACTGTCCTGCCCTTCCCTCCCCAGCCACTCTGACAACCCTCCAACTGAAATGTATATTTTTGCTAGAAGTACAAACCTCCAGGTGTTTTTATGGATAGAAACAGTGTCCACAAGCTGACTCTGACTCTAAATAAATGGGAACTCAAATATTTAAGGCCTTTGGAGTGCCAAGCTGTCCTCTGTGGGCCCTGGGGGCTGCCCCTGGGAGGGTTTGGGGCAGAGGGGGTGGGATGTGCTGGGATTTGCCCCCATTGCCAGCTCTTGCAGCTGCTCTGGTTTGCCATCAAACCTAAAGGCACCAAAAGCCAGTTGTGAGCCAGGGGCCCAGCCTCAGGGCTCAGTGCTCCCTGCCCCAGCTGGGTGAAGCTGGGCAAGGGGCTGAGCCCAGGGGTGAGGATGGGCTTAGGGCAGCCTGGCTGTGTGCTGGCACCAGCCTCTGCCCCTGCCTGTGTCTCAACACCTCAGAGTGTGGGGGAGCAGCTGCAGACCCTCAGCCTTCCCTCTGCCCCTCTGTTGGACTGTGCCCAGGGGCTGTGCTCTCACTCCATGGGCAGCCAGATGCCAGGCAGCTCCCTGCCCCCATCCCCCAGCAGAGAGAATGAGGGAAAAATACCCAGCCCAGTGAAACTGCTCCCCCAGCCAAGGCCCTGGGCAGCAGCCTCTGGGCAGCCCCCCTCCCCCACATTTATCTCCTGGGCATGGAAGAGCTCAGCTGCCCTGGCCGTGTCCCCTCCCAGCTCCTTGTGCCCCCTCCCCAGCCCCCTGACTGCATGAAAGGCTGGAGAGTCCTTGGCTGGGTGTAAACAGTGCTTGGCACCAGCTGCAGCAGCCCTGAGTTATCAGCTCTGCTCTCCTCAGAAACCCAAACCATGGCACTGCCCCAGCTCCCAGAGGGAAAACTCACTTGATCCCAGCCCAGCCCAGGACACCATCCAAGGCCATAAATAGCCCTGGGAGGTCACCCAGCCCCTCTTGGCTGCCAGGAGGGGATGGAGCCGGGCTCGCTGCTGGCATCTGGGGCGCTGAGGGCCCAGGGGGGTTGTCGGAAACCCCTGTGCAGGTAGGGCTTGGGGAAGGGGGAGAGGGGAACGGGGCTGGGAGCGGCTCTGGGGGGAGATAAGCAGGAGATGGGGCTGTGAGCTCCTGACTGCAGGGACAGAGCCTGGCTGGCTGCCTCTGGAGCTGGGGGGTCTGGCAGCACCCCAGCCAGGCACCCTCTCCTTGCCAGCCTCTCCTTGCCAGCCCCAAGCTGAGCACTCCTGCCCCTTTTCATGCCCCCCACGGGGAGCTGGGGGCTGCCCCAGCCCTCTGCCACCCTTGGTGCTCATCCCCAGGCTTGTGCAGAGGCTGCTTGAGCCTCCTGGTCCAGCCCGGCCTTGGGCTCCCTTTGCTTTGCCATGAGCCTGGAGATGAGGCTGGACAGGGCAGGAAGAGCCCTGGCTCGGGGCTTTGCCCACGGGGAGGGCTCCTGAGCCCAGACACCAGCCTGGGGGCTCCAAAAAGCTGTCCCCACAGCGGCAAAGGGAGTGTCCCGGGGCAGGGGGGGTTTTGGGGCTGTGTGGGGTGAGTGGGTCTGACCCAGCCTCACCTGGCAGGAACTTTGCCCGTGGATTCTGTCGATGGGGCCAGAGCTGCCGCTTCTCCCACGACAGAGGCTCAGCCCAGCTCTGCAGGTACTTCCAGGACGGGTTTTGCAGCCGTGGGGAGCTCTGCAGGTAAAGGGCAGCCAGGAGGGGGCCCGAGGCCACAGCGATGGGCGGCTGGGAGCCAGCAGGCGTGGGGCTGAGCTGATGGGCCCCCTCTGTCTGTCTGTCTGTCCCCGGGCTCCTCCAGCTACCTGCACGTCCAAGAGCAGCTGCTGGGGCCCCCCCGTCACCCTGAGCCCGCCGTGGGCCGGAGGGGAGCCGGGCGCAGCTCAGCCCAGCCTGTGCCCAGCGGCACCCGCGCGGCCGGCGGCTGCCCAGCCGTGGAGGCTGGGGAGGGACACAAGGCCCAGGACACGGCAGCATCAGGTAAGGTCCCTGTGGGGCCACCAGTGAAGCCTCTGTCCCTGCACGAGCTCGGGGAGCCTCAGGTAGGTGCCCGACTGCCAGGGGTGGTCACGGTGGAGCATCCTGTGTCCGCCCTCGACCCAAATGCTCCCGGGCAGGGCCCAGATGGGGCTGTGAAAGCTCTTCCAGCAGCGTTTTTGAGGTGGGGGTGGGGGCTGTGCCTGTGCTCAGAGCAGCCAGCCTGTCCCCTCAGGATGTGCTTTGCCCCTCTGAGAGCTCCCCTGCCCCCAGGCTGCCAACAGAGACGGCTGAGATCGGTACCAAACCCTCCTGAGCTGGTGATGGACTCAGGGCCACGGGCTGACCCTGCAGAGGTGAGCTTGAGGGGGAGAGGAGTGTCCAGTGGCTCTGCAGCCCCCATCCCCCTGTCAGGCTGGGGGCAGAGCCAGGGGGCTGCAGCTCTGCCCCACGTGCAGGTGCCCCCGGGGCCCAGCGCAGCGCCGCGGGCTCAGAGCCAGCCCATGGCCTGTGGCATCTGCATGGAGCACGTGGCCCAGAAAGCGCTGCCCCAGGAGCGGCTCTTCGGCATCTTACCCAACTGCAGCCACGTCTTCTGCCTCAGCTGCATCCGCACATGGCGGCGCTGCCGCGGCTTCCAGAGCAGTGTCCTCAGGTGAGCGGGGCCAGGGCAGGAGCAGCAGCAGCCTCTGCACCCCAAAACCCTCCCCTGCAGCTGCCCGAGGGGCTTTGGAGTTGAAGCAGCTTTTCCTTTGGGCCCTTCACTCACTGCCACAGGGACACTGAGGGGCTGCAGCGTGGCCAGAGCTGGGCACAGAGCTGGGGAAGGGGCTGGAGCACAAGGGTGCTGGGGAGGGGCTGAGGGAATGAATGGGGGTGTTGAGGCTGGAGAAGAGGAGGCTGAGGGCAGCCAGCAGCACTCTCTGACACTCCCTGACAGGAGGCTGCAGGGAGCTGGGGGTCGGGCTCTGCTCCCCAGCCAGGAATGACAGGACCAGAGGCAATGGGCTGCAGCTGCCCCAGGGGAGGTTGAGGTTGGAGCTGAGGCAGAACTGTTTCCCTGAGAGGGGTGTCAGCCCCTGTGCCAGGCTGCCCAGGGAGCTGGGGCAGTGCCCAGCCCTGGAGGGATCCCAAAGGCGTGGGGCTGAGGTGCTGAGGGCTGTGGGTCAGTGCTGGGCTGGGCAGGGTGAGGGGAGGGCTGGGACTGCAGCAGCTTCAAGAGCTTTTCCAGCCATAATTCCATGATTCTTTAGGAACAGGCACTTGGGAGCTGTGACAGGGACCACCCAGCTCTCTGCTGCCTTTTTGGGAGACCCACCTGCACCCGTTCCCTCCACGCAGGGCCTGCCCACAGTGCCGGGTCAGCTCCAGTTACTACATCCCTCACAAGCGCTGGGTCTCGGATGCGCAGGAGAAGCAGCAGCTCATTGAAGACTTCAAGGCTCGGATGGGGTAAGTGCTGGGCACTGAGGGCTGTGAGCCGCTCCTGGGCTCTGTGAGCTGCTCCTGGGCTGCTCCTGGGCTCTGCGAGCTGCTCCTGGACTGCTCCTGGGCTCTGCGAGCTGCTCCTGGGCTCTGTGAGCTGCTCCTGGGCTCTGTGAGTTGCTCCTGTGCTGCTCCCTGAGCACTGTGAGCTGCTCCTGGGCTCTATGAGCTGCTCCTGGGCTGCTCCTAGGCTCTGTGAGCTGCTCCTGGACTGCTCCTGGGCTCTGCGAGCTGCTCCTGGGCTCTGTGAGCTGCCCCCGGGGCTCTGCGAGCTGCCCCTGGGGCTCTGCGAGCTGCTCCTGGGCTCTGCGAGCTGCTCCCGGACTGCTCCTGGGCCCTGCGAGCCGCTCCTGGGCTCTGTGAGCTGCCCCCGGGGCTCTGCGAGCTGCCCCTGGGGCTCTGCGAGCTGCTCCTGGGCTCTGCGAGCTGCTCCCGGACTGCTCCTGGGCCCTGCGAGCCGCTCCTGGGCTCTGTGAGCTGCCCCCGGGGCTCTGCGAGCTGCCCCTGGGGCTCTGCGAGCTGCTCCTGGGCTCTGCGAGCTGCTCCCGGACTGCTCCTGGGCCCTGCGAGCCGCTCCTGGGCTCTGTGAGCTGCCCCCGGGGCTCTGCGAGCTGCCCCTGGGGCTCTGCGAGCTGCTCCTGGGCTCTGCGAGCTGCTCCCGGACTGCTCCTGGGCCCTGCGAGCCGCTCCTGGGCTCTGTGAGCTGCCCCCGGGGCTCTGCGAGCTGCCCCTGGGGCTCTGCGAGCTGCTCCTGGGCTCTGCGAGCTGCTCCCGGACTGCTCCTGGGCCCTGCGAGCCGCTCCTGGGCTCTGTGAGCTGCCCCCGGGGCTCTGCGAGCTGCCCCTGGGGCTCTGCGAGCTGCTCCTGGGCTCTGCGAGCTGCTCCCGGACTGCTCCTGGGCCCTGCGAGCCGCTCCTGGGCTCTGTGAGCTGCCCCCGGGGCTCTGCGAGCTGCCCCTGGGGCTCTGCGAGCTGCTCCTGGGCTCTGCGAGCTGCTCCCGGACTGCTCCTGGGCCCTGCGAGCCGCTCCTGGGCTCTGTGAGCTGCCCCCGGGGCTCTGCGAGCTGCCCCTGGGGCTCTGCGAGCTGCTCCTGGGCTCTGCGAGCTGCTCCCGGACTGCTCCTGGGCCCTGCGAGCCGCTCCTGGGCTCTGTGAGCTGCCCCCGGGGCTCTGCGAGCTGCCCCTGGGGCTCTGCGAGCTGCTCCTGGGCTCTGCGAGCTGCTCCCGGACTGCTCCTGGGCCCTGCGAGCCGCTCCTGGGCTCTGTGAGCTGCCCCCGGGGCTCTGCGAGCTGCCCCTGGGGCTCTGCGAGCTGCTCCTGGGCTCTGCGAGCTGCTCCCGGACTGCTCCTGGGCCCTGCGAGCCGCTCCTGGGCTCTGTGAGCTGCCCCCGGGGCTCTGCGAGCTGCCCCTGGGGCTCTGCGAGCTGCTCCTGGGCTCTGCGAGCTGCTCCCGGACTGCTCCTGGGCCCTGCGAGCCGCTCCTGGGCTCTGTGAGCTGCCCCCGGGGCTCTGCGAGCTGCCCCTGGGGCTCTGCGAGCTGCTCCTGGGCTCTGCGAGCTGCTCCCGGACTGCTCCTGGGCCCTGCGAGCCGCTCCTGGGCTCTGTGAGCTGCCCCCGGGGCTCTGCGAGCTGCCCCTGGGGCTCTGCGAGCTGCTCCTGGGCTCTGCGAGCTGCTCCCGGACTGCTCCTGGGCCCTGCGAGCCGCTCCTGGGCTCTGTGAGCTGCCCCCGGGGCTCTGCGAGCTGCCCCTGGGGCTCTGCGAGCTGCTCCTGGGCTCTGCGAGCTGCTCCCGGACTGCTCCTGGGCCCTGCGAGCCGCTCCTGGGCTCTGTGAGCTGCCCCTGGGGCTCTGTGAGCTGCTCCCTGGACTCTGTGAGCTGCTCCTAGGCTGCTCCTGGGCTCTGTCAGTTGCTCCTGGGCTGTTCCTGGGCTCTGTGAGCTGCTCCTGGGGCTCTGTGAGCTACTCCTGGGGCTCTGTGAGCTGCTCCTTGGCTGCTCCCTGGGCACTGGGAGCTGCTCCTGGGCTCTGCGAGGTGCTCCTGGGGGCTGCGAGCTGGTCCTGGGGGTCTGTGAGCTGCTCCGTGGCTGCTCCCTGGGCACTGGGAGCTGCTCCTGGGCTCTGCGAGGTGCTCCTGGGGGCTGCGAGCTGGTCCTGGGGGTCTGTGAGCTGCTCCGTGGCTGCTCCCTGGGCACTGGGAGCTGCTCCTGGGCTCTGCGAGGTGCTCCTGGGGGCTGCGAGCTGGTCCTGGGGGTCTGTGAGCTGCTCCGTGGCTGCTCCCTGGGCACTGGGAGCTGCTCCTGGGCTCTGCGAGGTGCTCCTGGGGGCTGCGAGCTGGTCCTGGGGGTCTGTGAGCTGCTCCGTGGCTGCTCCCTGGGCACTGGGAGCTGCTCCTGGGCTCTGCGAGGTGCTCCTGGGGGCTGCGAGCTGGTCCTGGGGGTCTGTGAGCTGCTCCGTGGCTGCTCCCTGGGCACTGGGAGCTGCTCCTGGGCTCTGCTCCAACTGCCCTTGTGCTCCCGTAGGAAGATCAGGTGCAAGTTCTTTGTGCAGAACCACGGGCGCTGTCCCTTCAAGTCCGACTGCATCTACCTGCACGAGCCGTGGGACGCGCGCCCGGCCCCGCGCCAGAAGCCACCCAGCGCCCTCGTAAGTGGGGCAGCGTGTGCCAGGGGCTGGGGCACGGCACGGGCTGGGCATCGGCCTCAAGCTTCTCTCCCGTGCTGCAGGGCCCTCCCTCGGAGAGCTCTGCCAAGGAGGATGAGGAGCTCTGCGTGCTCGAGTGGGCTCTCAGGCTGACGCAGATGGAGATGGACTTTCAGTTGTTGAGCTGTGGCCACGAGATGCTCGTCACCAGCTCCAGTGACTCGGACTAAGCCGTGGAGTGCCCCTTCCCCGGGGGGCCGGGTGCTGGTGCTGCAGGGGAAACATCTTTCGATGTGCTCAGCTGCTCCAGGCAGCGGTTGGAGGTTGCAGGGAGAGCGCTGCACCCCAGCAGGTCCCGCACGGCCGGGGGGAGGCAGAACCGCGGCTCCGCGGGGCACAGCCCCCCTTCGCTCCCGCTCTCCCGTGGGACACCCGGGGGGGCCGGGGCAGGGTGCTGGGGGCAGCGGGGGGTGGGGGATGGGTAACGCGCTGCGGGGCCCTTTTTTAACTGCTTTTAGCCAAATCCGCCGCTTATGAAATAAACCGCTCGGTGTAAGGTCCCGCGGGCTGCGGCGGCTCCTTCCCCGTCCCGGGGGGGGGGTCACAGGCTCCCCCCGACCCGGGGGCTGCGGCCTCGGCTCCCAGCGCCCAGCGGCGCCACGCACAGAGCGCGCGCGGGGCTCATTTGCATAAGTGGCGGGCTGAGGCTCATTTGCATACGTGGCGCGCTGCTGCTGCTGCTGCTGGTGGCCCCGGGCCGGCCCCTTCCCGTCCTCGAGCCGCGGTGGGTTTTCGCCCCGGGCTTGGGGAGGGGGTGTGAGGGAGGGTCCCGTCCCGTCAGCAGCCGCGGGAGGTTTTGCCTCAGGCCCCCGGGAGGGCAGAGAGGAGTTGTGGGCGGGGGGAAGAAGCTGCGGGTGAAGTGGTGAGGGAGCCCTGGCCCAGGCTGCCCAGGGAGGGGGTGGAGGCTCCTGCTCAGGAGGTTTCCAACCCCACCTGGACACGTTCCTGTGTCCCCTGAGCCAGGGGAAGCTGCTGGAGCAGGGGCTGGGGCTGGGTGAGCGCTGCAGGGTCCTTCCAGCCCCCACCACGCTGGTTCGTGCTGTGGGTGCAGGGGCCGGGAGGAGCTCGTGGCCGATCCTCGGTGATGCTCCTGCAGCCGCGGCCCCGCTGTGCGCAGCGCCCGGGACCTGCGGGTACGGATCCTGCCCCGCTGTGCCACGCGCCCGGCTCCCGCCAGCTCGCTCCGGGGTGGCTGTGAAGCAGCGATGGAGCTGCCGCGCCCGGCCTGGCTGCGGAGCCTGGACACGCCGAGCCGCCTGCTGCTGCACGCCCTGGGCTCCGGGCCCGCGGGAGCACTGGCCGCCCTCCGCCTGCTGCAGCGGGGCCGGGCCCGGGGCGGCCCGGGGCACAGCTTCCCCTGGCAGCCCTTCACCGCAGCGCTGTGCGCCGAGGAGCCCGCGCCGGACGGGCTGCAGGGGGCCCTGGCCGTGTGAGTCGGACGCCTTCCCGTCCCCGTTGCTCTGGGGGGGGGTTTGGTGTGTGGCCGGACGGCAGCAGGGAGCTGCCGCTCTCCCAGCCCGTCTGCAACCCCCAGCCGAGGCGTTTGCTGCCTCCTGGGTTCCTGTTGCAGAGCTGCTGAAGCCTCGGGGCTCTGCTCTCACACCCTTTTGTCTCTCCCCTTTGCCCAGGAAGCCGCGGCTGCTGCTGCTGCCCGTCGTGTGCCAGAGGAACCTGCTGACCCTGCTGCTGGTGCTGGGAGCTGTGGTGCCCAGGGGCTGTCTGGGTCAGCTGCTCCAGGCCCTGGGGCAGGATTCCCACGGGGATCCCTGGGTGCAGGCGCTGGGGGAGCTGCTGCAGCAGGGACCAAGGGCAGAGCAGAGCTCCTCAGCTCCCACTGCCCTGTCCCCCGGCTGCCAGCAGCAGCTCAGGAGCCTGGGCAGGAAAATCAGCCAGGATAAAGGAGAGGGACAAAGGAAGCTGAAGTGGTGCCTCAGCAAACAGCCCAGAGCTCCTGGGGATGTGGCTGAGCCGCTGCTGCGAAGGGGGAAGCGTAAGAAAACGCTGGAGGAGAGTCTGGAGTTGGAGGAGGAGAGAGAGGGGAAGAGGTTGCTGTTGGAGGAGGTGCTGTGTGACTCCCCAGGAGCCCAGGAGCGTGTGGCAGGGGAGGAGAAGGAGGTGCCTGGAGACCCTGCAGGAGACAGATGTGCTCAGAGCCCTGATGGGGCTGCTCCAGGAGGCTCCCAGCAGGATGCAGCCGGGCAAACTTCCCAGGCAGAGCCGGCAGCAGAGGTCCAGTCCTTCCTCCAGGTACCAGGCAGCCTTTGCTTTCCCTTTGGTGTTGTTTTCAGGCTGGGTGTGGGGAGGAATTTCTTTGCTGCCAGGGCTGTCAGGCATTGGAAGGGGCTGGAGTCACCGTCCCTGGAGGGGTTTCAGAGCTGGGTGGGTGTTGCACTGAGGGCAATGGGCTGGTGGGTGATGGGGCTGGGACAGAGGCTGCACTCCAGGAGCTGAAAGGTTTCTTCCAGCTGAAACTATTCTGTGATTCTATGGAGTGTGATTTCAGTTCCTTCACCTCATTGTCTGCAGGTGCATGGACCAAGGCTGAAAATGCTGCTGCAGAAGGAGCCCAGTGTAAGTGGTTGTTTCTGTGTTGCTCCTGGAGCTGGTGCTGTCAATGGGCTCAGAGCCTCCAGAAGGGATGAGAGAGGAGATGGGGCTCACAGGGATGTCTGGGGGGGGTAGAAAACCCCCCAGCACCCTCTCCAGGCCACAGGTACTCATCCCTGCCCCCCTTTTCCTGGTGGATGATGGGCAAGCTGTGCTGTCAGTGCTGGCCCAGAGCAGGGGGGTGAGTCCTGGAGCTGGGGCTGTTGCTGGGGGTTTATTTGGGGTGATGCTGAGGAACTGTTGTTTCCCTGCAGCACTCAGAGCTGAGTGTCCTGCCTGAGCTGAGTGGCCTGAACAACTGCTCTCCCAGCCAGGTGAGCCTGGGTGTCCCTGCTGTGACCTTTGCTGCCACCCCCCTGCCACCTTCCTGCTCTCTGCCCCCTGCCACTCCCCTGACAGCCCCTGCCCTCCCCCTGCCTGCTTCCTACTCTCAGCCCCCTGCCCTCCTTTGCCTGCCCCCAGCCTCTCTCACACCCCCTGCCCTCTCTCACACCCCCTGCCCTCCCTCATACCCCGTGCCCCCACAGCTCGAGGGGCTATGCTCCTTCCTCCAGCTCCCCACGTGCCCAGAGCCCCTCCTGCTGCGGTTCTGCAGCTGGCTGCTGCCTCTCAGCCTCGACCTCAGCTACAGCAACTCAGCCATCCTGGCACAGCAACTCTTCCTCAGGCGAGTAAGTTCCGGGGCAGCAGAGGTTTGGTGCCCCGTTGCCCTTGGCTGCCAGCCCTGCCCAGCCCCTGCCCTGTGCCCGCAGGTGCTGGCCCTCAGCCGCCCGCCCTCCCGCCTGCTGATGGCCGCCCTCACGTCCTTCTGCTGCCGGTACCCGCGGCCCTTCTGCCGAGTGCTGCTGCCTGCCGTGCTGCAGGAGCCTGCCCAAGGTGTGTGAGCTCCTGGCAGTGGCTGGGGGAGCTGCAGAGGGGCTGGAGGTGGCAGCCAGCAGCCAGGGAAGCCCCAGCTGCAGGGTGCTGGCTCCTGGGAGGCGTCTCATCCCCCCAGCCGTGTGTTGGGATCCACAGAGGGAAGGTGCTGGCTTCATCTGGGCAGCTGAACGCCTGGAAGGCAGCGTGGGGAGTGGGTTTGGAGGTGACTGGAATGGAGAGAGGGAGGCCAGGCTGGTTTCCAGCAGCAGCTCTCCCACAGGACAGCTGCCATCCCTCCCTGGAGGAGAGGGTTCCCCACAGCTCCTGATGCTGGGGCCAAAGCTGTGCTGTGGTGGCTCTGCTGGCATGAGGGGAAGGTGCTGCCTGAAGCCCTGAACCCCTGTCCCCTCTTCCCAGGGACAGTGCTCAGTGAAACCCTTGCTGCAGGTGGGCCCAGTAGAGTTGGGTTATCCTGAGCAGGGGAAGGGGGCACTATGTGGTGTCTGGGTGCCTCAGCAGGGGGGAAGGGATGCTAGGAAGGCTCAGGCACATCCACCATGGATTGGGCAGCCTCTGGAGTCTCTTCCCCCTTCTGCTTTGCCCTTGCAGGCAGTGAGCAGATCAAGCTGGTGTGTGAGCTCGTGGAGGAGTGCCTGGAGCCAGAGTGTGTGCCACTGGTGCTGAGGTAAGAGATTTCAGAGGGGAGACAGCTCAGCTTTGGGCCTCGAGGCTCTGTCAGGCTCCAGATGCTCAGGAGCAAGGCTATGTGTGCACATCCCACCTCCTGCTCACTGTCCTCTGCAGCCAAGTCCTGGAGCTGCCCTTGTCAGAGAAGCTGCTGCCAGTGATACAGTCGGTGCTGGGGCGCCAGGTGAGAGGAGCCTCCTTGTCCTCACGGCCTCGTCCCTGCTGGCTGCTGGAGCAAGGGCCAGCTCCTGGTTGTCTTCCAGGAGGTGCTGCCCCCCGAGCTCTTTGATCTGCTGCTCCAGACCCTGTGCCAGCAGGCCCCAGCCTTGGCCACGCTGCCCAGCTACACCAAGCTGGTGACGGCTGTGCTCACCACGTACCAAAGGCAGGTGGGTCAGACCCTGCAGGTCAGCTGCTGAGCTGGCATCTGGGGCTCCAGATGAGCCAGGACCTGGCCTGGGGTTCCTCAGGTGGGCTGGTGGCAGTGCAGCTCTCTGAGCTCCTTGCTTCTCTATGACAGGTGACCCCAGCCCAGCGCAGCAGCCTGGCTACTGCTCTGCACCAGAGCAACACAGCAATGACAAAATCACTGCAGGCCCTGCTGGAAGGAGCCAGGTGAGGTGGATGCTGTGCCCTCCAGGCTGGGGTCTCTCTCCTGGGGAATGGCAGCCTCAGTATTCCTGGTCTGACCCAGGACGAGAGCTGTCAGAAGCTGTGCTGGAGTGTGGTTGGCAGCAAGTTTCGTAGAGTTAAAGCTCCCAGCATCTGCTCATCTGCCAGCAAAATCCCACCCCAGCTCCTAGAATCACAAAACCCGCCAATGCTGGGGATGGGAAGGGCCCTGCAGAGCTCATCCAGACCCAGCCCCTGCTCCAGCAGCTTCCCCTCACTCAGGGGGCACAGGAACGTGTCCAGGTGGGGTTGGAAACCTCCTGAGAAGGAGCCTCCACACCCTCCCTGGGCAGCCTGGGCCAGGGCTCCCTCACCTCAGCACCAAAGGACTTGCTCCTCCTGTGCCAGTGGAACTGTTTGTGTT
>WBNH01003110.1:0-102090 GCA_013401255.1 Urocolius indicus | reverse complement strand
CTTGGCCTTGTTGAACATTAGCTTCTTTTGCCCATGGTTTCCAAAGACAGTAAATTAATGGTCTAGAATCATACTTTCCTTTCTTCTCTTTTGCAGCACTTGGTTACAGGTTCATACAATAGATTATACCTACTCTGACTATAGAGTTTCTATGGAGTCTTCATAGCAGATCTTGAATCTTCATAATTATCTCTTATTACTGCCACATTACATTTGCAAAAACTCATCAATATAGTCTTTAAAAATATACAATGGAAATTCGGGTGCCTAACTATACATGTACTCATGATATATGTGAATGTTAAAGGCACTACAGCTCCAAACTTCTGTCTTACATTATGAACTGTCAGTGATAGTGTATTCCTGGGTTATAATGGCTTACTTCCATATAAAATATTTTTTTTTAAATCATGAAATCTTTCAACCATTGCATCGTTTACTTTCATCTTGTGCTTTCCAGTAACCTCTTCAGATTGTTTTTTTTGTTTTTAAAAAGCTTTTAGTAAGCAATGCTATACCTATTCAACAAGAGCAACAAAATCCATTTTACACAGCTTTTACAACAAAATCCCAAACTACAAAGTTTCATTAAGACATTAGTGCATACTGCAAACATAAACCCCATCCTTTATTGCCATTTGTACTAGACAGCCTGAAAGTGTGATTTCAAAGCTGTGTGATACCAGACAATCTGATTGATATATGCCAGTGAGAACTGTAGTTTTTGTAAAGAGATCATGTTTGTAACTTTATCTGCTTTATAACAGCTTCTTCATCTGGCTACAACTTGCTTGCATATTTCAAATATGGCAGTAAATTTTAATATCTTAGTATGAAATGTAAATGATGCCACAGCTGATAATGTCAAATTCACTCAGTTTCCTTATTTAATTTTCTTCATGCTAAATAGCTTAATGCTATAAGACAGTCTACTTCAGCAACAAATAGAATAGTATTTCAACTGTAACATGAATTTTTTTCTGGTTTAAAATCATAATTCAAAGCTACATTCAGTGTGAGTGCCGTTGCAGTTACTACTAACTATATGCTGGTCATGCTTTAACACTTCCCTATCCTTTCTTATGAGACGCATTCCATCAGATAGTTTTCTAAGAAAGAAAAGAATGCTGTATTTGAAGAATATGAGCCAAGCTGTTTTTAAATGAGAGACAGTGAGTTTCTAGCATTTGAAATCTCTCTGCATTGTCAATAGTCTCTTCTCCCATACTCATTTTCCACACTTCAAATTAAGAATATAGCTTTGGTTTCTGCCTGCTTTAATTTCGACAGAATTTGAATTGTAACATGTACTATCACTGACCCAATAAACATTGTTTTTATTTCAATATATTAAACAAATTACATTTTTATTAGTGATTTCTTACGTCTTGATTTGTTGGTTGTTTTCTGTTATAAAATGTTAAATCTGAAAATGACATGTTGATAACCTATTACCACTACTTTCACCTGTGTAAGGTAAACAGTGGAAATTAAATGATTGGAGGATTCTGCAGAATTACTATAATGTTTCAAGTTTGATGATTCAGATGGTGCATATTTCTACTGCTTTCAATCGGCCCCACATCCACTAACACTGTAAACCAGGGGAGAATTTGCTGTATTCAGAAAGCAAGAAATGCTTGCATTCTTTTTGCCTTCTCTACATACATATTGAAAAAGTAGCACACTGTCAAGGCAGGTCCAGAACATGAAACTAAGACATGACGTTTAAAGCCTTGAGAAGGCAATATTACAGTGACTGAGCTCTGCATCCTGGCCAATTTTATTAGCTCTCCTGCTACCAAATCAGCAGCAGTGTTAGACATATTTATGGAACAACACCCCTGTTGAATGGATAGCTATGTAGTCCTGGTGCTCTCTTTTTAGTGCTGAGGTTACGTAATTGCTGAGCAAAGCAGTATTCTTTTTCTTAATATTCTTAGCTGGGAAATAGAAGTTTAAATAATTTCTGTCAAAGGAGCGTTGTAGCCCACTCTAAATTCTGAAAGTACATTCTAAAGCCTCCAGTTTACAGGTGGCATATTCTTATCATGATCAAAATGAGGACAAGGGAATAATTTGCAAAAAAAAATAAATCATAAAATGGTCACATACTTTGGTCTCCGATTCACGGCAGATATTGTAATGACAGAAACTATATGGTCTTTTTCTGTAACTATTTTAAGATTATAATGAAATTATAAACTCCTCCAACCTCTCTTCAACCGTTTATGTAATCTATTTTTTAAACTATTGGAAAAGAAATCTATGCAACTTCGAAGAAATTGCAACTATACCTTCATCCTGAAATGGATGGCTCAGAAATGCTTTCCACTCACTATCACCTTCTGTAAAGTATATTGAGAAAGAATTATTCTAGATTTACATTATTGATACATAACTACTAACTGTATAGGACTGTGTTCTTCAAGTTTTCCAAGCTGAGTTCTTGAAACTGGAAGATACTATACTATCCCCAGCATTATAATTTTTTTTATTATATTTATTTGCACACTTTCTTATGCTTTAGAAATGATCTTTTCCTTGGAGCAAGCTCTAAACCTCATAGTCCATCATCCTGCACTAAATACAAATAGCAGTAAATACAAATAGCAGTGAGTACTATTCTACATTTTATCTTTACCATCAGAGAATTTAATAGGACTGAATAATACCAGTATTCCTGGGACTCACGACAGTTGAATTTTAGTACGTATCTGATTTGATTTGTTTTGTTGAAAGATTAAATATCTTCTTGATCTAATAAAGATATAAATTTTAGTTAAATACCGTTACTTTCTGAGTGTAGCTTTGTTTCAACATTCTTTCCCATTGAAGTTATTTCCAGTTATTTCGGTCTTTTAATAACCTAGATAATGTGATTTTTACAATATTATTTGAAGCATCGCTATATAGAACCTTACCCTGTGCATACTTCAGCTCCTTAATTTAGCAGGACAGAAAAGCTTGCAAGGTGGTTACTGTCAAGCAAAGCTAAAAAAAGAAAAGCTAGTCCTTGACCAACTTCTTGTAATTTCTAATTACAGGGAAGAGGAGGTGATCTTTTTCCATGGACAGAGGAACCAAAACTTCCACTGAGTTGGGAAAAATTTAAGAACATTTCTCACATTATATTTTATTAAAGATCACTTCATTTGGAGCTAGCACTCATCTTAGCTAAGACTATTTTTTAAAGGTTGTGGCAAAACTAATTTTAATTTACATGCAAAGACAAAACAAGTACTGATGTTCAATTTGATTCCATGCACAATGCATTAAAAAAAAAATGAACTAAAGACTGAGAACAGAGAACTATTTCAGAGCATGTAACGATTGTTCTTTAAGAAGAGTTTATAAACTTGAATTAAACCAGTCACTTAGTAAGGCCACTCAGTAGCATCATAATAAACTTTGTAGCCCTTATATTGGACATCATTGCACTACACTTTTTAAAAGGTTTTTATAAAATTTATAATGTTTTGAATGTTAATTCCTATAGAAGAATTTCTGAAGTACTAATGACATGAAGACAAAGATTAAGAGATCTAAAAAAACAAATAGCAACCAAAATCATGCAAGACGCTTCAAAATCAAAGTCAAACCATCCAGCTGGTTATATAGCCTTCTTAGAAAAATACAAGATTCTTCTACAGATTTATAAAGCAATGTGAATATAAATACCACATTTATGGTGTTTATGTTTTTCTCTAAGATACCACAAACTGGCTTTTTGCCCAATATTTCTATCTGTCAAGTACTGCCATGCTTCAACAAATCTTAACTTTATCCAAGTACTATCATGATTGATTTGTCATTCTGATTTTATTGGAGTATCCCTTTTTCCCTTTAAGAGATTTTTCTTTTTTCTTTCTGAAAACTGAATTTCATTAAAGGAAAAATACTAAGAGAAAACCACATAAGTTTGCCAATAATTATACTGAATTAAACAAAAAACACATTTTAAAGTTTATAAACAATTTGGCTTTCATGTCTTCCTAGAGATTTGGAATGAGGAAAAGCAACTCAAAACCCAATGAGGAAGAGTTTTCTTTTGTTTTGTTTTTTCTGGTACAAGGTCTTCCTTAGAAGGTTGGAAAAAAAAATTAGAAAACAAAAAGAATTCCGCTGAAAACCTCGATAGTGAATGAAACATAATGACTAATGGTGCTCCGGTTACCTGGGAAAAGCTTAAAAAGATATTTCTAGATTCAAGTGTAAATTTCAGGTATCCTTGAATAATCATTGGTTTTCCTTCATTCAAAACTCATGTTAAAATGAATGGAAAAATTGTGTTTCTAGAGGTGAACAGGATAAAGTTGCCAGCACAACTGATGGAGTAGTTGTTTAATCAAGAAATTGCAGCAACTGAGAACACTTTAAAACCGAGCCTTTTGAGTTGTGAAAAAAAATCTTTCCACTTCAAAATCAATAAAATAATTTTCAAAGATTAAAAGAAAGTATGTAAAGCTGGAAGAAAGTGTCATAATTAGGTGTTATCAAAAAAGCTCAGTTACTCCTTCTTCATGTAGAGATGAAGAAACAAGTCAAGTAAGCAGTAGATGAAGTAGTTCCACTAGCTACTGTAAGTGGCTTTAATTTCAAAGTAGATTGACTTCTTTGCCTGCTTTTTATAAAGATGAAGTTAGAGCTTTCTGAGTAATGTAAATTTCTTCCCACTAAAGACTGAAATATTATGAAACCTTCCATGGCAAAACATACAAAAACCCCCTCAAAATCTTAAATAGAATTATTTTATCTGCTTGTTGCTTATCTGAGAGGTTTCTTTCACTTTAGTTTTACATGCAAAACCAAGTAGACATTAAGGAGATAAACACTGAAGTAGTCAGCCATTCACTGTCTCTTCCACTAGCCCTCATGCTTAGTAGTAAATGAAAGAGATGAGTGCCTCAGTTCCCTGTATTTCTTAGGGTCATAGTGGAGCTAGGTACTGAAGGTTCCAAGGGGCTAGTGATTTGACCTCTAGCCCTTGCCTTCATATGTCTTATATGTAAATTCATCTCCAGAAAATAAACATGAAGAAAATGTTTCAATTTTCCAGATGGAAAACTTAAATTTTACAAAAAATTATTCCTCTACCAGGAATAATTCCACCTGAAACAGCTTACACAGCTGGACAGATCACTTCTTCCAGATTCTGTTTGTCTACACCAGAAGTAAAATATCTTTATCTTTAATAAGAAATTCTCAGCAAGTAAGGCAAGTAAGACAGATAGAAACTGTTTCTTTCAATCCAGCCTTTCCATATTGTCCTGAAATGTTTTGCTTGTTGAAGGGAAAGTTCAGAAAGTTCTCTTAGTGCAACAAACAAAAGGCATCATATAAAGTGAAAATATTATTAAAAAAACAATGAGGTCAGAAAAAAAAGCCGAAATGAGATATTTCAGAGAGAAGGAATCTGAATGAACTGCTTTGCAAAGCTGCAGCTGATTTCTATTTGTTTTTATCCAACAGTTTCAATACACATAAATAAACTATGACTGAACTGAAGTTGATTTTTTTTCCCTCTTTACAAACAGACTATCATCTATTTGGAGAGTTAAAAAAAAAAAAGCAGGAAAGAAAATACAGTGTTTATTTCTAGAGGCAGAAACTCATGTCATATTGTTAATTAAAACTCAGGACCATGTATAGACAAGCCTGTTTCAAAGAGAAGGTCAGAGATAGCCTAAGTAAAAAAATGAATAGCCCACATTAAAATGTTAATGCTCTTTCTAAAATGCACAAAACCAAATACAAACTCATTTGGTGACATTTCCAGAATTACAGCAAAGATTACTACAATAATCTGTTAGCTATATGTTTTCATCTGAAACAGAAACTAATCTTTACTGAACAAGTTTTAAAATTTCTAAACATTTGAGTTTCTACAATCTTGAGCAAGCTAGACTGAGCTTTTTAAAGAATATTTGTGACTCTTTTCTTTCAGGTAAACAGACCAAGAGCGGAAGAGAGGAAGTTTCCTGGCATCAGTTGAGACTGGAATTGTGGAAATTACTTCTGGGAATTTAAAAGCCATTGTATGACAGAAAAAAGTCACACACCATATGATATATAATTGCAATAACTCTAAACTTGTCTCAGATTTTGTGCTTGCAGTCAAGTTCAGACAAATTCTGTTTCCTGAATATAAGGTTATTGTAGTTGTTGCTCAGTATATAATTTTGACTCTAAATGTTGACACCTTCATCAGTGGTTGAGCCTGGACTTTTTCTTTATATTGTCTGTACATGTGCAATACTATAGATATGGAAGTAGAAATCCTTTACTGTATGTTTGGTAGACTGTATGTGTAGGATATATGTGTTCAATATGCATAAATAGTATTGAAGATTAATGACAAAGTGGTATGCATCTTTCCAATTAGCCTAGTTCTTTTCAATGCATCTTTGAAGCACTCTATTTTCTCTGGGACTGCAACTCAGTTTATATGAGTTACTATGTTAGTTGGGGGCTTTACAATTCATTTGAGATATTCTACAGTAATTGGACAGTAAAAAGGATCTTTTGTGATTTGCCTGATCTGGGGAAACAAGTCCCTGAGGAACCAGGAGGTAAGGCTTAAAAAGCTACTTAGGGCCTCAGACAGAAATTCTATCCAATGTCAGTTTCTACGTATGAGATTTGTAGGATTTAATAAGGTCTTTTTCCTTGAAACCTTGGATTCCTTCTAAGTCAAATCCAAACACAAATCCTGGGGAGCAAAACTGTGTAAAATGAAACATCAAGGATGGTTGAGTGAGGCTGCCGTAGGCAAAACAAAGGTGATGTTGAATGCTTTCCACCAAAGATTTTGATGAAAGTTCATCTGAAATGCCTGTCAAATTATATTCCTTCTGTTCTCTAGCACTGCCTTTTTTCGATGTTTTTTTAGTAAGTAATGTGTTGTTAATTTCTCATGATTTTACTATGATTTTACCACAAAATATACATGTTGCCCACTGCCATGGCCCTGAGGCAACCCACAAGGCCATTGTAACCCCCTATGGCTGTCACCTCCTGCCTCAACAATGTCCCAGCTATGCCAGTTTCCAGCTACCCACAGCTATGCCCTGCCGTAGGCTCACCTGCATATCTATATCCTAGCCTGGCCTTGGCCCATCCCAGTCACCGAGGAGGTGCCCAGTGCCCAGGACTGGAGTTGTCCCAGATGTCCCTGGTTGGCTGCTCCTTGCTGCGGTTGTGGGACAGGCCCTGGCTGACAGACTTTGCCCTGACAGGCCCACAGAATTCTCCTGTTGCTTCAAGAGAGACATTCATCTCTTGCTGCTCACTGCCACACACAGTAGTTTTGTGCAGCCAATTTTGGTAGCAGGGAGTTACAGAGGAAGCTTCTTTAAACAAAGAGCTGCCAGAAGCTTCTCTTATATCTGATAGAGCCAATGCCAATTCACTCTAAGATGGATCTAGCACTGACCAATGTCAAATCAATTAGGGATGGAGGTAAAACCTCTGTGAATTACATATGTGACAAGGGGAAGAAGTTGCGGCACAGATGCTAAAACTGCAGCAGAAGAAGGGAATGAGAATGTGAGAACACCTCTATAGACACAAAGGTCAGTGGACGGGAGGGAGGAGGTTCTCAGGCACCAGAGGAGAGATTCCCCTGTGACCTGTGGTGAAGACTATTGTGACGCATCTGAACCCCTGCAGCCCATGAAGATCCACAGGATCCACCCTCAGCCCATGGACGACAACACACTGAAGCCTGAGAAAGTCTGTAACCTCATGAGAAGCCCATACTGGTGCAAGTTCCTGGCAGGACCCAGGAACCTGGGGCGAGAGGAGTTCACACTGGGCTACATTTGCTGCAAGGACTTGTTACCCTGTGGGGGACCCATGCTGGAGCAGTTCATTCCTAAAGGACCATTTCTTCATGGGTAAGACCCACACTGGGGTAGTTTGTGAAGGACTGTAGCCTATAGGAATGGCCTATGTTAGAGAAGTTCATAGAGGACTGTCTGTAGTGGAATGGATCCCCTTACTCTACCAAAGGAAGTGTGAGGAGTCCTCTCCCTGAGAGGAATCAGCAACAAAGACCATCTGTCTGTACTGAACTGACTGTAACTCCAAATCTAGTCCCCCTGCTCTGCTAGTGGGGAGGAAGTAGAGACCTAGGAGGGGTAGAGGAAAGTGTTTGAACATTCAAGTTTTGTTTCTCATTTCCCTACTTTGTTTTTATTGATTGTTGATAAATCAAACCATTTCTCCTCAAGTTGAGTCCTTTTTGCCCATAATAGTAACTGTTGAGCAATCTACCTGTCCTTACCTTGTCTCCTGAATCTGTTGTCATATTCCTCTCTTCCCTGTCCAGTTTAGGAGAAGGAGTGATAGAATGACTTTGGTAGTCACTTGGCACCCACACAGAATTAGATCACTGTACCACTTACCTCTTTTTCTCTAGTAAAAGACAGTGAAGTCATACTTTGTTTGAAAGAAAAACTGCTACTAAAACTCCCATGCAATGGACTATCGATGTGCTGAGATACTAATGGACAGCCTTTCAGGGTTAAAAATGGAAGTTAAGTCTGCAGCTAACATAAACCAATGTCAGTTAAACTGCACTATTTAACCCCTGTCTTGCAACAATAGAGGCTTCTAATAGTCTAGTCATTTTTGTGGCTCCATGTAGAGCCAAAGAGCATTTCCATGGCTTTTCCCTTACGTTCAGTACATTTCAGAGTCTTAAAAAGCTTTTCCAGACAACATCTGCTTGATGAGTGATTTGTCCAGTTATGTAATCTCTTTGGATAGGTGCTGCAATCTATTTCCATATCCCTCAACATTAACCAATATATCATCTAGTACTTATTTTATTTACCGTATTCCAGTCATCCAAAGATATTCTTTTTAAAGAAAACAGATATCCACATCTAAAGTAAACCTGTATTTGCAGAAGCTCCAACTGTGAAGACGAACCCAAGCCAGAGATGTTCATTAAGGACTGCATCTTGTTGGAGGGACCCTGTATCAGTAGAAGCTGTAGCTGCTGGGAAGAACTCACACCAGAGAACTTCATTTAGGACTGTGCCCCATGGTAGAGACCCTATATTGGAGCAGGAGTGCAAGGAGTCGTCCATCTCTGAGGAGAGAGAAACAACAGAGACCATCTGTGAGAGACTGACCACATCCCCCATTCCCTATCCACCTGAGCTGTTGAGCAGGGAGGAGGTAGAGATATTGGGAGCAGTGAGCAGGGCCCCAGAAGAAAGGAGGGATAGGGGAGGGAGATTTTAAAGTGCTGGTGGTATTTTTCTCATCATCCTGCTCTCTTTTTGCTTTTATTTCATTCTGTTTCTTGTAGGTAGTAGAATAAACTTTCCTACTTTCCTCTCTAAGTCGAGTACTGGAACCTGTTTTGTCTGGAACTGTAATTGGCAACGAACACTCCCTATCCTTGTCTCAATCCACAGGGTCCTTGGTTATCTTTTTTTCCTCCCATTTCCCTGGGGCCTCTGTCATCCTAAGGAGAGTAGAGAACAAGAGACTGTCATGGTGCTTCATTGCTGACTGGGTAAAACTATGACATATACTTAATGCCTTCTTTGCCTCCTTCTTCAGTATTAAAACCAACTCTTCTCTGAGCAATCATCTACCATAGCTACAAGATCCAGACAGGGGACAGACTTAAGCCACCTTAGTGCAAGGGGAAATGGTGTGTGACCTGCTGCTCCACCTCAACACACACAAGTCAATGTGGCACCAGAAGGTGCTGAAGGAGCTGGTGGAAGTGCTTGCCAGGCTACTCTTCATCATCTACCAGCAATCCTGGCTCACGTGGAAGGTCCCAGTGGACTGAAGAATGGCAAATATGACACCCCTCTACAAGAAAGGCTGAAAGGATCATCCTGGGAACTACAGGCCCAGACCTTGGTGCTAGGAAAGGTTATGGAACAGATTATCCTGAATTTCATCCTGAGGCACATACAGGATAACCAAGGGTTCAGGCACAGCCAATCTGGCTTTATGAAGGGCAGGTCCTGTTTGACTAGTCTGACCTCCTTCTATGACAAGATGATCCACTTAGTGGATGAGGGAAAGGCTGTGGGTGTGGTCTTCCTGGACTTCAGTAAGGTCTTTGACACAGTCTCTTGCAGCATCCTCCTGGAGACACTGGCTGCCCATGGCTTGGATAGACCTGATTCGTGCTGGGTGAAAAATTGGCTGGATGGCCAGGTCCAGAGACTACTAGTGAATGGTGTTAAGTCCAGCTGGCAACCAGGCACCAGCAGTGGTCCCCAGCGGTCAGTGTTGGTGCCTGTTTTCTTTAACATCTTTATCAATGACCCGGATGAGAGGATTGAGTGCACCCTATTTAAATTCAGAGATGACACCAGCCTGGGTGGGTGTGTAGACCTGCTTGAAGACAGGAAGGCCCTTCAGAGGGATCTAGACAAGCTGGATTGATGGGCTGAGAACAATTTTGTGATGTTCAACAAGGCCAAGTGCCAGATTCTGCACTTAGGCCACAACAACCCCATGCAACGCTACAGGCTTGGGGCACAGTGGCTTGAGAATTGTCTTACAGAAAAAGACCTGGGGGTGCTAATCAACAGCCAGCTGAACATGAGCCAGCAGTGTGCCCAGGTGGCCAAAAAGGCCAATGGCATCCTGGCTTGTACCAGAAATAGTGTGACGAGCAGTGTGAGGGAGGTGATTATCCTCTTTTGTGGGTCTAGGTTTTCACTTTTTTTTGTCATTCAAATTTGTAAATGTAACAATAAAAATTATAGTTTTTTGTCAGAGAAAAAGAAATTCTAGTTGTTATATTACTATATTGTGGTTATATATTACCATGCAGATTTAAGTATTATATATTACTATGTAGTTTTATATTATTAACCATATGTTTTAATATCAGAAAAGTAGAATATATACATTATTACTTACAACAATATGCAAATATACATCCAATTACTGATTTTTCTGAAGACATTATAAAACTTTTGAAACATTAAATTTAAAACATTAGTAAAGCCAAGACAAGCAAAAATGCATGTCTGACTTCAAAGACAATACTCAAAAACGAAAACAAGATTTATGACTATTTGTTATAATAATTCCTATTGATACACAAGAGACACTTGGAAAATGTTAGTCTGCTTTTGTTCTTTGGATTTTGGCTTTTGGGTTTTTTTTTTAGACAAGTGTTTATGCATCTTTGTTCTACTACAAATGGATAATACTATATTTCACCCTTTCTGATTTTACTGCTATGCTTCTAAGTCTCAGATACATACTGATTAATGTGCCTTTTTGTAATTAAATTAACTATATACTAGCAAAGAATCTCAACATACTAAAAAGCCTTTTAAATTTGTGTGTTTTCATTTGCTTGTCAATTATTAATGTCACAATTCAGTTCCTTTTTCAGTTGCTCATTGATACAAGCCATGTATTATTAAAAAGAAAAAAATGTGTTTATAAAGAGGGAAGGAAAAAAAAGAATTACAAAGATTAAAGTGGAAACTGGCAAAGACAAAGAACTTTCAAGTTTCTTTGTTTCTCATGCCACTGAGATGCAATTCCATCCCTCATTTTTCTGTTTCTGAGTCACCTTTAAGATCACAGTCTTCTTGTGATACAGCTTTGAAAAGCATCTCTTTAAGAAAGAAATCTACTTGTAGTCACGTTACATATGGACTGTATTTCATTTCCATTATTCTATATTAGAAAGGACAGTTCTGTGAAAACAAGATTTCTTTGTTTCTGAAAAATTAATATACTCTAGCTGCTTTCTCTCACCTGAAATAATAATCCTTCCTTTGTGACATCACTCTTCATTGTTGTGCTATGGTTGATGCCACAGTCTGAGATTCTGACTTTAGGTGGGAATAAATAGTAGGAACAGAAGGAATAATAGAGATTGAAAAAACCCTATGTTTTCAAGATCTTAAAACATTGTCAACAAAGGTATGCAGAAATGAGATTTTGATCTGAACTAGGATATCTTGAAGAAATTAGTGGAAATCCTAACATGGATCTTTCATGAACATCTGTAGTGTAAATCTGTAGTTCAGTCACTGTTCCTAATGCCACCAGATGTTACCAAATTCATTAAATAATTCCCCAACTCTAATATTTCTTATGGCACTTCAGCCATTTAATTTAGGAATGCCATAGAAAAATCACTTCAAATGAACACTTCTGGAGTGACTTGTAACCTCCATTATATTATACAGAAAAATAATATACAGATATAATACTATCAACTCACAATTAATCACTGAAAGCACCATCTTGTACTAGTGTAGACCCTACCTCTACACTAATGTTAAATTCATTGGACATAAAAACAGTGACTAATTCAGGCACATATGGTAGGATAGTGTGAGGGAAAGGATGAGAAAAAGAACATTCAGTTAAAGAAAACTATTCAGTAAAATAACGTGGACTGGAATTTGACCTTCACTAACCTTGAGTATCATTTTATGAAGTTTACTTTATGTATTTCAGCATAATTTGATTATTTAAAGAAGTTAATATTTTAAACCTCTATGTTTGTATTATTGACAAGTATATATATGTATAAAACATATTAATAATTTATGCATATTTTATTTTTTAAAATTATAAAATATGGATACATAAATATATATCCATAATAGTATATATAAACATGTTGACATTCTGAGTTCTTCTTGGTTGTGTATATAATTCTCTTTAAATGTGAACTTTCTTCATAGTATCACAGAATCACAGAATATAAAGGATTGGAAGGGACCTCGAAAGATCATCTAGTCCAATCCCCCTGCCAGAGCAGGACCACCTAGAGTAGGGCACACAGACACAGGAACTTGTCCAGGTGAGTTTTGAATATCTCCAGAGAAGGAGATTCCACAACCCATCTGGGCAGCCTGTTCCAGTGCTCCATCACACTCACAGTGAAAAAATTCTTCCTTGTGTTTGTTTGGAACCTCATGTGTTCGTTTGGAACCTCATGTGTTCCAGTTTACACACATTGCCCCTTAAATATTATGTAAATGAGAGTAGTTCCATGATCCTTAAGTCCCTTGAAAATAGAAATCTGTCCACTGAATCATCTTTGCTTCTTCAAGCACAAATATGATTTAAAAAAACATTTTCATACATAGCTTTTAAAAATGCTCTAGAATATTAATATAACAGAAACTTGGATAGGCAAAATAATGTGGACTGTGAGATTAGGAGAAAATTGGAAAATCTCAGAGAAAAACTGGTATGAGCTTATATTTCTGCCTGGAAAAGTTTGCTTAGTTTCTACCTTACTTTTTGCTCTCTGTGAGTTATTTTTAAGCAGGAACAAAGTACTAAAATTAAGCTGTGTCAAAAATTATTTCTGAAAATGGAGGTAACATCATCTTCTGAAGTTAAAGACTAAAGGACATAAGTCATACAACAAATTCAGTTGTTTATGGCACAAATTTGCTGATAAAGTATTTATGTCTTTTGCAGAGACCTCATAAATTATGGTTAAAATTTACTTTATGATCTTCTATGGGTAACTAAAATAATAATATCTTTCAAAAAAATTTCCATTAAAAATTTCTCAGAAATTGTTATTCTCTATTCTGAAATCTGTCTGAAAAAAATAAACACTTTTAGGACCTGATGGCATTTTAAAAAGGAGGATAGTTACACTGGTATATATGCACATATTTTGATGTTTTAGTTCTGTTATAGAAACAATAATAATTAAAATATTTCATCAACTTTAGTTTAAAGTTGGAAACAAATCATATTTCAGCATGGTAGAATAAAAAAGTCTTTGTTTTTGTTTTTTTTTTTTAAACATCCCAAGGCTGCTTGGGCTGTTTACTACATCTTTGAACTAGTAAGATAGATCAGCGTGTCTTTAGTAATACATAGCAGTAATAAAGGTGGAAAGTGCTGGCACTAGCACTGCTTGAAAATGAAGCAGATTATGTCAGCTGAACAGCTCAGGGCCTATTTCTGAAAATAGAACCCTGGAAGTGAAGAAAAGACCAAACCAGTTTTGGACAAATGGCTAGGCTTGTTTCAGACAGGTCACTACTATATTGCAAGCTAATTAACTGTGACATGAGATATGACTGGGTTTCTGTCTACAGTGGGAGCTGTCTATTTAAAGTGTCGGTGCATGAGTTCTCTACATGCTGACTGGCAGGCTAATTTTATGATATTTACTACCACTTCACTTTTTCCACCACCCAGAAAGTAAATTCGTAGTCTCTAATGCAAAAAATATCTAAAAAATATGAATCAGGTTTTTTTAAGAATTTAAAATTTCATTTATTAGGAAATTGTCATAAGTGCATATTATAACACAGACTTCAGGCCTGAAGTGGATCAGATTAGTCAATTTTCTAGACAGTAGCACAGAATGCAGTTTTTGTTCCCACTCTATATTGTGGAGAGGGTCTTTTGTGATGATGAAGATAAAAGAGTGGATTAGTACAACTTTTTTCTTCTTCCTTTTTTGGGGACAGCTGAGATTCCAGTACTTTGAACTTCTCTCTGCTGTGTATTTTTTTGGAGAGCCTAGAAAAGTATTCTTTAACTGAAAAAGTGTGTTGAGAGATGTCATGGTTTAGGTCCATCTAGGAACAAAAGAATCATCCTTAAGTACCATAGACTTTGGAACTCCCTTCAAGGACAGAGAGAGCTCAATTGCCCTTTATGGTCCCAGACAAAACAGACAAGGCTACTCAACTCCGGGAAAAAAACAGAAATTAATCTAATCCACCAACAACCAAAATATAACAAACAGAAATATCCAACGGTAAAACAACAGAGTAGGGCAAATTATGAGAAGTGCAACCAGACCCAGGCTCAGAGCCCTGAGCTTAGTGTCATTACGTCCTCCCACCCAAAAGCATGCCAGGGTCTGGCAATGGGAGGTGCAGTCAGTGTATTCTTGATGTCTCTTGCTGCTTATCTTGCTTCTGAGGACAAGGACTCCTCACCAGTCTTCCTCTGCTACTTTGAGGGGTCTCCCACACACCAGGAAGCCCTGCACAGACCACTCTGACAGAGCACTGTAACTCCGTTTTGTTTCCTTTGGGTCAGAGTCCCAACTGCTCTCCCCTTCTGACCTTGAGTCTCTCTACTTCTTGCTGAGGGTTGCAGGGGTGTCTGTGGTCCAGTATTGCTCCTCCTTTCCCTGTTCTCTGACTGCAGGGACCGTGTGATTGCTCCATCTTGTCCCACTCTCTTGTCTTCTCCTACACACTTCACACTTCTGTTCTTAAATAGTGATCGCAGAGGGGCCAGGTTGGCCTGGCTGGACTGGAGGTGAGTCCAAAGCCAGAACTGGGGGAAAGTCTAAGAACTGTTTATGGGGGCTGCTGTCCTTTCCCCCATTACTAAGCAAAAACGACTCCTTAAAAATCTATGACAAGAGAACAGGAATTTAACCTGTCTGTTTTCATGTAACCATCACCTAAATAAACTACTGTCCATTACTATTTTATTACTATTACATTTTATTTCTACTGTGTGGGAGACACCATAACATGTCAGCTAAAAAACATTCCCTCCACATATGACCGTCCTGAAAAAATAATCTTAAATGGAAACATCCTAATTCCAAATTTTATCTGAAGCACTGGCTCCATCCTTAGATTTATTCCTATCTACAATTTATTCTTTGATGTTGACCTGATATTACATGAGAGATTCAACCTTCAAGAAATAAATCAACATTCAAATTCTAGGATTTTTCATTAATGACACCCTGTGCAACCCCATCTCCTTCCTTCAACCATGTAAAAATTGATCAGCCATGTCAGACCGAAGTTAAAGCATAAAATACTACCTTCTACAGAAATGTTGTAGTGTACAAAGAATGCTAGGTGAGCAAAATGGTACAAGATTAGAATTCCTGAAAAGAACATATTTTCCTGTAGTCTAACTAGTGACTAGTGATCAGGTGGCAGGAAGATGTGTACAGCCACAGTGTGTGCAGTAAGGCAGAGAAGAATCCAGTTGACTCCTAATCAAGTCTAACTCCATGGGCCTTTGGGCAGTCTCATGCATGATGCTCTCACAATTCAGCCCTTTTATTTTTTTTTTATTCCTACTGGAATAAGAAACTCAAACAAATCTTGAATCGTAGAGTGGTACATATGCTATTTATTCTAGACAACTTGAATTATATGTTTCCTTATTTCCTTGGTAAACTTCTTGTGGGAAAATGGTTGCATGAGAAAAAGCACCTAGATGTTTTGCAGCTGACTGAGGAATGTGTTAATCATAGCACACAGCTGGTGTAGCTGGGGAGGCAAGGCCACACTATCTTTGACTGATGCAATTATACAATAACAGGTTGTTTTTGCAGTGAGAAAGGCATGGGAAAAGCAGGAGGGACTGATCCTTTGTATATGCACCAATTAGGAGCTTAGCTTTGCACTATGTATGAGTTAATTAACTAGAGTATAAATATTGGGTAAGCACGATTAATAAACGAAGCATACTGATCACTCATATTGAGCGACTGTGTCTTCCTTCCGTCGGCAACAACTTCTATTAGTTTTCACAGTGCATATAAATAATGCACCCAGAAGAAGATTATGTATTTTGACCTTTTTTATAACATGAAGTAAACATCCTTTTTTAAAAAACTTAGTCTTGTAACTAATATATCAGAACTTCTCTGAAGAACTTGTTCAAATCCTTCAAATGATCAAATGGTTGCTATTACTTTATCCAAAACACAAAAGAATCACCAATTATAAGAAGGGTCTCATTTTCAAATCATTCTCCCTCCTACAGTCCAATTTCCTGGGTTATCGTTGCCTTCAATTTGTCAGATGTTCAGCCTAGTTGTATGATAGCTTTACTTTGAATTTTAGCCATGAAGTAATGGTGGAACCTTCTGCTATTTGATTTTTTTGTGTGAGGCTGACTGTCCCATTGATTCTCTAAAGTGCTTTTAGAACTCTGTGAGATTCTATTGTCCTCTATAGGGATGTAAATGGCTTAAAAGGATTGACAATCCCTTAGGAGGGATCTCACATGCCTGACAGAAAGAAACTCTTTTTTTTTGAAATCAGAAATTTTTTGTATTGTTGGTGTTTAGTTTTTTACACTTCAGAAAATAATTGTTGCTCACTCCAAATTCTGGCTTGTATGTTGTCATTCAATAAGAAACTTCTTTTTATACCGTATTTTTCATTTGATCACTTTATTAGTATTATTTGGTGTTGAGACTGAGGTATCTTGGAGAATTTATAGTACCGCTGTTAAATCACAATTAATGCATAAATTCTGTGTGTGTGTGTGTGTGTGTGTGTGCGTGTGTGTCTAAGCTTCTGCGAGTCACAAATTGCTTCTTAAACATTGAGGAGTTCAGCACCCCATTTATAAGCATGATTACTCCTGTTATTTAGATACTGCCTGATAATCAATCCCGATCATATTGCAACTTCACTGAAGTCACTGGGTTTTTCTATTCATACAACAGTAAGTTTACCTTCCATCACATGGAAGTTTTGTTAAGAAGGAATAAGGCAGGTCTGTATTCTTTTTTTCCAATAGAATTAGAGATAAACTACTGTTAAAGAGATGATAATAAGATTGTTCAGGCACGAAGAACTTATTCAAAACAATTAATTTACGTACAAGAAAAAATATGGTCAGTCTACTAAGCTAATTTAAGGATTACACAGTAAGAGAGACAGCTAGAAACAAAAAGGCAAAACGCATTAAACAGAAAAAAATAACAGTACAGCCTAGCCAACTGATCTTATATATGCAGCTCTTGAGAACCCATATAATATTGCAATGTCAATAATAATAATAATAATAATAATAATAATAATAATAATAATAATAATAATGTAATATTGGAATGTTAGTCATGGTTGCAAACCACATACTGGAACCTTTAAAACGTTTCAGTTTTGCTGAAGTTTTTCCAGGCTTTTAAAATATGTTTTGCTGCATTTTGTTGAAATTGACTGGACTGTGTTTCTATCTACATCACCTAAATCACCTTCTGTTTATATATTTTGGTCTCATGACAGAATATTTTTTTTCATTTCTTTTTTTTTTTTCCTGTAATGTGTAACCTATTTAAAATGCAAGTAATACCCTAATCTACTCAAGTCATTTGCTAGTTGTCTGTGATTTTGTATATTCAGTGTATCTTGGTATAAAACCAAGAAAACACAACTGGTTCCAATAATTTTTTGTTATCATCATCACTGAAATATAGTTTAATTTAGAAAATTGTGTTGAACTAAACTGTCTAGCAATGTTATCAGAAAAGATAAACCACATGGAACCAAAAACTTGCTTTAGGTATATCTAGACACATCTACTGTATTCAGTGATGACGATTAGCTAACTTATTAAAGAACAGCTGAAAAAGGAGTACTATCAAATTTCACTACATTCCAGAGATCTGTGAATGAACTCTTTTATCCATGTTTCTTTCTGTCTTCTGTTCCATTTTATCCTTGCTCTTCACTCCCATTATACCTTGTTTCAATGTCTTTTTCTTTTTCTTTTGTTCTTCACATTTAGATGTTCTTGCCTGAATATCCTCCCCTTTCATCCTAAAAATTAATTATTTTTTAAAGCCTTTAAAAACATTTTTAAAAGCTAAGATTGGCATAATTCACATCAGCTATATCTTCTCTTTCTCTTCCTGAAAATGATTCTTTTTATCTTTCTGTTTTGTTTCTTCATATCCTAAACATTTTGGAAGAGGGCCCATTTTTTACACAATAAGAGATTACACAGTGGTGCATTGATCCCAGCTGGAGTCTTTAGATGCTAAAGAAACACAAATAATTACAAAGCATTGCCATATGCCTGATCTCCAGCAGCTGGGATCTCTGGAAGAAGAGCTTGATGCTCCTGCTCTCCTGCTTGTCCAATCCCGCAGTCCAGCCTGCAGCAGGGCACAACGTTTCTGGACTCTACTCTTCCTCCTATGCCAGCAGTAGCTATCAGGCAGTTTCCACAAGCTTTGAAGCACAGCTGGGAAAGGACTACAGACCTACACATTCAATGAGTCTGTAGGTTTCCCAAGGACGATTCATCTGTGCACAATTATTAAATATAACTAGGAAAATAATTTTTTCTTATAAACGTTATCAGTCTATGAGACATTGACAATCCCTGTATCTGATTCTGAAATGACATGTAGCTTAGACAAGCTTACATTCTTTGCTTTTAATTGTAAATGCTGAATTTGTAATTACTGGTAGTGTATGCTACATATAACCTTGACTCTCTCAAAAGGTGAAAGATATGTTTAATTTTGTATTTCATGAGTCTTGTCCTGAAAAGCATTTTAACACATCATTTGAGGTTAATTGAGTGCTACTGTCTTAACTCCCTTCACATCAATAACCTGAAAATAAAGGCCAACTCACTAAACTACAGACAGCAAGTCAGAACAATCAAAACAATGTTTTTCTCTGAAGAGCTGAACAGTAAGTCTCCTGTAATGGTAGCAGCAGAAACTGTCATATTAGGAGCATTTGTGGACTTAGTATCTGCCTTCAGATGTGAAAGTACTAGAATAAAACGCAATGCTATGTTTGAAAATAATACATCTTTCCAAAAGCATATTTAATTGTCTCTGATATAGATGTTAAACGTTTAACATGTTTATCTGATTTGTTTGAGGCATATGTCAATACAACCAAAAAAGGAAAATAGATGCATGTGAGAAAATGGCAGTATAAAAATGTATGTATTTTTGTGGAGATTGGAGGTACGATGTTGCTAATAAAACTATTTAAATTATATCTCTAATATTTATCTATGAAAGCAATAAAAACAGATCATTATTTATACATGGAAGTGTAACCCATGCTAATGAACAAAAAAATACATATTCATGAAGTATAATGTAACCTAATTAATATTATTTGACAAGCAAAGCTTTTGAAAAATATCCTAAATCTAGACTACAACAGCACAACCTTAGAAGTAAAGGATCAGCTGAGATTTTGCACTTTCTTTCATTAATTTTGTTTACAGTTATTTATAAATACAGCTTATGCACTAATAACTGGGTTTGTTATTGAAAAAAAAAAAAAAAAGGAGAGAAATAAAGCAGAAATGAATGTACAAGTCTCTACCACCAGGCAGATTGATCTTTTCTCAGAAGCAATGCCAGTTTTACAGGGGAACTATTCTTAGCAACAGAGCCCTTGAGATTTGAACTCAGGTATTAAAAACCTGTAGTCTTCTTTAGAAATGTTACCAAAGAGTCTTCAAAACCTCAGTGGCTTACATGGTACATAAATGTTACTCTCTTTCCCAGCAGTTTCAAGCTTATCTACAAAACCGTGCTTCCCTTTTTCTAATTATCTGTCCCTTAGTATCTTTTTAAAGAGAGACTGACTTTCTTCATAAGTTATGTGATATAGTATGATGCCATATATTAAAATAAAATACAATTTAGAAATACAAATCTTGAGGAAAATTCAAGAGAAGTAATTAGAAGTCTTAGTAACCAAGGTCTTACAGAATGTTTGTAACATAAATACATTGTATTTACTGAGAAATATGAAAGATTTTTATTAGCTCTATTTTACTTGGAGACATTTATAGTAAGTTTCTGTTTACCTAAGTCTAGAAATCTGAAAGTGATGTGCTTAGCTAAAGCTAGCTCTTGTCTCTCTTTGGGGATGGTAGGCTGTATGTCTCACCATGGAGTAATTCTGTCTGTCTCTTCAGGTCTATGTGTCCTTGAGACAGGATAAGACAATCTAATACCACCAAGACACTGAGAGTATCTGGGATAGTCTCATCCAGTTCATTCATTTTCTTGATCCAGCTTGTGCCACCATATCCATTAATCAGACTGTCCTGTGAGCTGTTGCAATGGACTAATCCAGCACAAATCTACTGAGAAAAATTTAACAGATAATTTTGTTCTGGATTTGTCTGCAATTATTTAAAAATACATATATCCATATGTATCTGCATATAAATGTGTATTTACACATGGTTAGTAACAAGTTACTCAACAAACATAAGGGAAAAAGAAGCAATGACTTTATATCTTTTCCTAGGTAATGCTTCACAATGCTTCAAGGATGAGCAAAATAATTTGATCAGTTTTTTCATATTATATGGAGAGCTAAAGAAAGGCCTCTAGATTGTTACTGGGAAAGTTAAAAAATACTTTACATAGTCACATATATTTTTAATAGCATTTTTTTCCCCAATTGTTAAAATATGAACCATCTATATTCTTGGCATTGCAGAATACTTGTACAGACTCATGAAGGCAAAAAACAAGTTGAGTTTATTGTAATCTGCAGTATCAGGATAATTATGTCATAGGCTATTAGTAAAGTACTTATTTCTTCTGAATGTATTAAACACATTTTAATATATTAAATAGCTAAATATATTCTTTATTCTATACTACAATATTATCATTATATGTTTATATAATTCTATATGGTTTTATCTTATAATAAAATAAAAATAATGAAATGCTATTACATTATTATATTATATTACATTATTATTTAGCATGGACTGAACTTGAGAGAAGTGCAAAATTCCAACCATTCATTCCAATCATCATTCCAAGATAAGTAAAGTACAAGACTGGAGAGAAAGCCTGGATAAAGGAAGACAGTTATCTGAGACAAATCTTAGTGTGGTTGGGATTGTCAGAAAGATCTATTGTTGCTAACCACAAAGTGAATCTTGACTAAAGATAAAATTGAAAATAAAAGAACTGTGAAAAAGACCAAAGTGAAAGAGAATCTAAAAAGTACACACAAACCAACATAACATTAGATGTTACCACAAAGAATATAGTCAATTCCCTTTCATAAGAGAGTGAAGATAAGAAAGGTGCATCATTGTCACAGCCACAATCTCTTCAAAGATGTTAAAATAAGGTGGAAATGTCTTCTAACATGTCCAACAGGAGATATGTAGGAAAGAAATTAGAAGATATTTTTCCTTCTATGTACAAAGGCTATGTTAATATATGGTTTGGAGTTTTTTGCCAATTCTGTAATTGGTAGAAGGTTTTGGTAATAGGTTTTGGTTTTGGTAGGAGGGCTGCTGGTGTGCTTTCTGTGAGAAGCTGCTAGAAGCTTTGTCTATATCTGTCTCCAAGACAAACTTGTCACTGGCCAAGGCCAAACCAGTTAGGAATGGTAATAATGACTGTGTGATTAACATATATGAGAATGGGGAAAAATGTTAATGTGCAGGAGTAAACTGGAGAAGAAAGGAGTAAGAATGTAAGAGTGGCAACCTTGCAAACACCAAGGTCAGTGGAGAAGAAGGGGAGAAGGTACTCCAGGCACTGGAACAGAGACTATCCTGCAGTCTGTGGTGCAGCCCATTGTGAGGCCCTGCCCCTGCAGCCATGGAGGCCACAGGGGAGCAGAGATCCACTTGCAGCCCAGGGAGGACACCACACTGGAGCGGCTGGATGTCCAAAGGAGGTTGTGACCCTGTAGGAAGCCTGCATCGGAGCAGGTTCCTGACAGGACCTATGAACTCATAGACAGAGAGGAACAAACACTGGACCAGGTTTGCTGTCAGGACTTGTGATCCCATGGGAGATCTATGCCTCTGAAAGATTGCATCTTGTGAAAAGGACCCACACTGAGGAAGTTAGTGGATAACTGCTCCTGCAGGAGAGACTCCATGATGGAGCAAGGGAAATGTGTCCTCCCCCTGAGAAGACAGATAGATACAATCTTGAACTAATCATAAACCCCATTCCCTCTCCCCTGCACCACTGAGGGGAGGAGGTAGAGATCGGGAAAGAAGGGAGGGGTGAGGGAAAGGTGTTTTATGATCTAGTTTTTATTTCTCATTACCATTCTTTACTTTGACTGGTAATAAATTAATTTTCCCAAGTTCTTTTTTTTTCTCTTTTTCCTGCTGCTGAGAGATCTCCCTGTCCTTATCGTGACTTGTGAGCCTTTTGTTACATTCTCTCTTGTCCAGCTGAGAAGCAGGAGTGTTAGAGCAGCTTTGGTGGGCACCTGGCACCTAGCTAAACTACTACACATCAAATAAGTGTGGAATCACTGCAAAGGTAAAGGTGAAGGTAACAGTTAAAAGTAAAAAGGAGACTAATGCATCACAAATATGTGAGCTGCCTCTGAATGTCTCTGTAAAGAAACCACTGAATAAAAGCTTTCCTTGAGCTCATCTTACCTGACAGTTATAATACTTTATAGTAAAAATCCCCAAACAAAATACCCCACCAACTGAACAATCAACAAACAAACCAAGGCCACATCAAGACTAACACTTTGAGATACTTCAAAACAAAATATCTGTATGTCATGGTTTGACATGACTGCCACTTCTGGTAATGTGGAAAGGGCTGTAAATATGGCTTCTGTAAGAAGTTGCTCAAAACTCTCCCCAGCTCTGATACGGGGCTGAGCCAATTAGATGCCTCTATGATCACTTTTTAAGGAGAAGTCAGAAGTAGTGTTCTTCCTGTTCCTTCTGGCCCTTCTTTTCCGGCTGGTGGTGGTGAAAGGAGTGGGAAGAGAGAGAGAAGCAACCATGTTAACTCCAAGGTCAGTGAGGGAAGAGAGGAGGAGGTGTGCTGGAGCAGAGACTCCCCTGCATTCTACGGAGAGGACTGGTGAAACAGTTATTTTTTATTATATTTCAATAATGACTCCTCATCAGGGACAGCAACTCATTTTGCTAATGACCCCCACATCAGGGGCAGCGACTTACTTCATTAAAGACTGTGCCAGAGGCAGCAACTATGGCTAGAGGAGGCCATGTCCCGTGGGAGGGACTCCATATTCACAGAAGCTGTAACTGTGGGGGAGAATCCACGCCAAAGAAGCTTATTAAAGTTATGGTGAGAAGACGCTGCATCCCGTGAGAGGGACCCTGTATTGGTAGTTTTAGCTGCTGGGAAGAACCCATACCAGAAGCCTTCATTAACTGTGTCCCAGAGGAGGGAATCCATATCAGAGTAGGGGAAGAATGTGAAGAGTTGTCCTCATCTGAAAAGAGAGAAGCAGCAGTCTATCTGTTAGAGATTGACCACATCCCCTATTCCCTGCCTCCCTGAGTCGTTGAAGGAGGAGGAGGTAGAGATATCAGGAGCAGTGAGCTGGGCCCAGGAAGAAAGGAGGGAATGGGGAGGGAAACCTTAAAGTGCTGGTTGTAATTTTATCCACCATCCTATTCTCTTTTTGCTTTTTGTTCTCTTCTGTGTCTTGTAGATGGTAAAATAATCTTTCCTACTTTCCTCTCTAAGTCAAGTATTGGAGTCTATTTTGCCTGGAACCATAATTGGTAGTGAGACCTCCCTGCCCTTGACTCTTTCCACAACATCCTCGGTTATCTTTTTTAATTCCTGTCTCTCTGGGACCTCACCATCCTGATCAGGGTGGGGGCGGATGGGGGGCACCGAGCAAGAGACTGTTGTGGTGCTTAATTGCTGGCTGGGCAAAACCACGACCCTGTATCTAGACAGAAGACTTAACTTCTGCACTGTGTATCACCTAGACTTTCTCCATCAGGTCCTAGCTGTAAAAACGTGAGCTTCAGAACTCTCAGGGTCAACCTTCCTCATAGGTCTATCTCCTTGTGGTACTACTCTTCAGTATTCACCTTCCTTGTATCCTATTGCCTATGACTCTTGCTTTGATCCATTTAAGACCAGTGTAGATGGTTTCTCTGTGATGTGACATTCATTTTTTATTACTCTTCTCCCTCCAGGAAGTTTTGTAAGATTTAGCTGTGGCTAGATTCATCTCTTGCTCAGGCAGTAAGTACACATTCTTTAAATTTAAGATTCCTAAGCTTTACAGCATCCGACATGTTGTAGATTACGTTGCACCAATATTTCCTGAAATCCATTTTCACTGAATTATCAGCTTTGTTATGAAGTGCACCCATGAATAATTGGATAAAATAATAATAGCACAGACACTGTAATCATTCTGTGGACCTTTCCCTAAAAATTAGGATTTTTCCCTAAAACTAACTTTCTTATCTGTCTCTGCTATGATCAGTTTTAGGTGTATAAATGCAGTTTGAAAATCTATCTGTAGTCCAAATGCCCAGAAGATCTGAAAGACCTAAAAAACAGATATTACGGAATAGAAACTAGTCTTAAAAAGATAAGTAAAAAACCTAGAAAGAAGACATTTCAAAACATATAGTACATTTCTTAGGTATTTCAGAACCTCTCAGAAATCTCTCTCTTCTCAATATATATGCTTAAAAGACATGTATATTTTTCAAAATTAAAGCTGAAATTTATTTTGGTTTTCTATTAATTATTTTTTTATAATCTGTAAAAGCAGAATGATAACTGTAAAATTAATTTCTCCTGCCACCAGCTGGCCTGTCATTAGTATGCATATGTCATCAAAGCGACATGGCTCTTAAGATGTATTAATATCTTAAGAACAAGCATAACATAGTATATAAGCAAAATTATATATTTTTAAAGGATGTATTTTTCACTCTAAGGCCAACTGACATTAAACAATATATTCAATATTTATTTTTTTCAGGATGTTACCTGAGGTGTATCACCACAGTTGAGAATACAACTAGTGGTTCACAAAAATTCACTAATGTGTTTCAACACATTGCTTAATTTTTCAACAATTTTTTTGCCATTATTAATCTCTTTATTTTTATTCTGTACTTCAAGATTGTTGTGGTGGTTTAGCCTAATGTCCACCCAGTCGTAAAATCAATCCCCCTCCTAAAATGGACAGTAGAGAGAGAGAAATATAACAAATGGCTTGTGAGTTGAAATAAGGACGGAGAGATGACTTGGCAATTAGCATCATGGGCAAAACAGGGATAAAAAGGGTTGATTTATTAAAGAAACAATAAGAGCAAGGAGATAGGAAATAAAACCGTCAAAAAAACACCTACCCCCACCTCTCCTCTTCCGAGGATCACTTTCCTCTCCTGCCAAAGACATGGGGGATGGGGGATCAGGATTGCCGTCAATTCATTACAAATGGACTTTGCTGCTGCTGCTTCTCAGGGGGAGGCCTCCTTACACTTCCCACTGCTACACTGTGGGGTCCCTCCCCACGGAGACAGTCCCTCACGAACTTCTCCAGCGTGGGTCCTTCCCATAGGATGCAGCTTCTCACGAACTACTCCAGCACGGGGCCTCCCATGGGGGCAGCTCCTCACACCCTGCCCCAGTGTGGGTCATCCACCGGGAGAACAGGCCTTCAGGGACAGACTGCTACAGCTTAAGTCCCTCACAGGATCAAAAGTCCTGACAGCAAACCTGCTCCAGCATGGGCATCTCCTCCACAGACTCCTCCATGGTCTACAAGTGGGTCTCTGCTTCCCAGTGGTCCTCCATGGACTGCAGGGGGACAACCTCACCACATATCACATGGGAGCCTTTTCAGTGCGTAAGAACCCTCCTCCCCCTCCTTCTCCACTGACCTTGGTGTCTGCGGACATGTTTTCTCATTCTGCCTTCCTGTTGCTGATGCAGTTTTGCAACTGCCCAACAACTTATTTTACTTCTCAAATGCATTATTCACAGAGGTGTTACCTCCATCACTAATTGTCCAGGCCTGGGTCAGGTGCAGGGTCCATCTTAGAACTGACTGGCCCTAACCCTGTCAGCTACATGGGACGCCTCTGGCAACACTTTTTGTTTAAAGAAGTCACCCTGTAGCCCCCTGCTCCCAAAAATCTGACCCAGGCAAAACCACTACAACTGTTTAGAGACATATAGAATCAATCGGATTGTATTCTTTCTCATTTATGATAAATGTGATTTTGAGATAACTGTTAAATATTAACTAGTTTCCCAGTGCAAACTTTTGTTAAGCCAACTATTTACAAAGTTTCACATCATGCTATATTATTACAAGACGTTACTTTTAGTAATAGTGACATTTGTCAAAGAGAATCCACTACAGAATGCATTACTGATTAGGGTTTTGTGAATAATTTGCCACAATGGATGTATTAAACAAATTTAGCCTATTGTCTGCATGTGGATTAGCTTCCAATAGAAAATAAACAAGCAAGCCAGAATATTCTTGAATATATTTAGAAACATTCAAATGATGTATTTTCAGGCTTTACTTTTGATTTTGTTTAGTTTGTATAGTTCTCTGCAGCTTGCACGTTCCTGGACTGTTTGTTATGGGCATGTAAAACACTAACTTACTCGTTATCTATTTCTAAATTGTCAGTTATATCACTTTTAAATTTTTTTCCTTAGATGAATGCAGAAAGAATTTTATAGGACTGGTAAAGCTTTCATAACTATTTGTCTAAAACTCTTGCTTTGTAAATATTCATTTGCATCTTTGAAATTTACTTTCTGCTAATGCTTTTGCCAGTAAAACTCAATCCTTCAAATATTCCTGCAGAAAGATCACCGAAAGGTTGCACGCATTGTAAAAGCAAATTCAATCAAATGTTGATTGAAAATCTTGCACTGTATTTGTTCAGGTGTGTTAAAAGAACATCTCATTCAAGTTGTTCCAAATATATTCCCTAAGAAACTAAACATTGTGGAATTATTTTTATATTTGAATCTTGTATATTCTGTATTAGTGATATTAAACAAACGCATCATATGTTTAGAAGTTTTTTTTGTTTTGAGCCAAACCATGTCATAAATATCTGATGTTGTGTTTTTAAAATCTTGTTTGCTTAACAGCCCACAGAAAAATTTAATGACAAAGTATTACCTGTTTTTCTAGTGGAAATGAGAAAATGTCTAACCTTTTGCTATTTGTTGTCTAGTTTGATAATTGCCAGTGCATTTTTCTTTATGGTCCTTTATTGCTGTATCCACGTGTCTCAGTCTTTGACTCAGGCACTAATACAATGATAAGACCACAGTGAAACTGGAATAGTTTATAGCAAACACTTCAACCTGCATATTCTTTAAATGACTTTACAATGAGCATTAGTAGAAATGAAATTATGTAGAAATCAGTAGTCTAGCAGACTACATTGTTTTTCATAAAGTGGAAGTTTTACCTTACATGTACCATAATTTTATTTCATAAGTACCATAGCCCGCTTGACACCTAATGATAAGAGGAAAGGCAGAAAACTTCACATACAGTTAAACTTCAAATTAAAGTCATATATGCTGTGCCAATTTCATTTTTAATTGATAGGAAAGCTGAAGTTCTCTCTTAGTACAAAGCACTCTTTCTTTTATTGTTCCACTTGTCTGAAGTATGAAATGTTCCAAACCATACATAAAAACAAAGACAAAAAAAGGAAGTATGGATAGACTTTTTGTTCCTAGAGTTTACAAATTGTCAAGAAAAATATTTAATGAAATTGAGATGAGAGTGTTCATGTAATACTTGCAACTCTCAAAGTAGCATGGCTTAATTGTATAGTTGTATTAATAATTTTGAGGAGTCTTTATTCCAACAATAAGAACATTTTAACATTTTACAATTTTTAAAGCAGAGCAAAAACTATTATTAAGAGAAAACAGCATAAATTTCTTTTATAATTTTATGTTTTTAATAGAGTGAAACCTTAAAAGTAGCATTTATTTTTAACTTCTTAGGGTAGCTTCACAAGATGCAAGCATTCCACTGTGATAATGTGCATTTGCAGTAGGTGCTATAGAAATTGGTAGGGATCTCTACTTCAGCTACTTTGTGCCTCAGCCTTAATGTTATTTAAATCTTGGTTTTATTGAATGTTAATAGAAAGGAGAGATATGTGACAGTGTGCTGTTTTTGTCTTCTTAAGCATGTGAATGTGGGTGGTATTGAAACAGTAAACTCACATTGTTTATCTAAAGTCTAAAAGATTCAGAGGACATGCTAACAAAGGCTGAATATTAAAATAGAAGATGAAAATTCTCAAGAATTACATAAACTGCAAGAACTTAAAAAGTTGGATAAATATTTATAAAGTACAAAGTTGAAAAATGCAGTCGCTGGAATTCAGCTGAAATATCCTGTCAATGTTTTTCATTATAAGCTTTTATATATTCAGAGTGCTTCTCACACCTGAGATCTAAACAAGAACAGATATTTTCTTCCCTCTAGAAAGATTTTTTTTCTCAGCACCTGAAAGGAATAACTACCAGCTAAACTATGGCAGAATATCAATGTTTCCTTAAATATCTATCAACTTATAAAATGGTAATGTCTTTAATGTATGTGCTTCTATAATTACATTTCAAAAATGTTTTCATGCACAAACTGACATTTTCATGTACAGCTTAAACATTAGAAGGCACTCACAATTTGTTTAAAGTGAAAACTGTGCAAAAATAATTCTGAGAAGAAATGTAGTGGTTAAAATGAAGTATTGTTAAATGGATCTTTTAATTACAGAATCACAGAATGGTAGGAGTTGGAAGGGATCTATAAAGATCATATAGTCCAACTGTTCTGCTAAAACAGGTCCATCTAGATCAGGTGGGTTTTGAAAAACTCCAGAGAAGGAGATTCCACAACCTCCCTGGGCAGCCTGCGCCAGAGCTCCTTCATCTTCAGAGGAAAGAAGTTTCTCCTAAAAGAAGTAAAAGTGGAACTTTTTGTGTTTCAGCTTCTTTCCATTATCCCTTGTTCTATCACTGGATGCTACAAAAAAAAATGTTGCACCATCCTCTTGACACACATATTTTAAATACTCGTAATTGTTAACGAGGCCCCCCCCCCCCTTCTCCTTTTCTACAAGCTGAACAATATCAGATCTCTCAGCCTTTCCTCAGAAGAAAGACACTCCGGTCCCCTGATCATCTTGGTGGCCCTGCACCGGACTCTTTTCCAGAAGTTCCCTGTCCCTCTTGAGCTGGGGAGCCCAGAACTGGACACAGGACTCCAGACGAGGCTTTACCAAGCCAGAGTAGAGGGGGAGCAGAACCTCCTTCAACCTGCTGGACACACTTTTCTTGATGCATCCCAGGATGCCATTGGCCTTCTTGGCCACAAGGGCACATTGCTGGCTCATGGTTAGTTTATTGTCAACCAGGACTCCCAGGTATCTCTCTGCAGAGCTTCTCTCCAGCAGATAACCCCCAGCATACACTGGTGCACGGGATTTTTCCTCCAGGACTTTCCTTTGTTGAACCTCATGAGACTTCTCTCTGCTCAACTCTCAAGCCAGTTGAGATACCCCTGAATGGCAGCACAGCCTTCTGGTGAATCACTCAGTCATGGGATGTGTCCCACCATGTCTCTGTAACAGCAAAGAGATCATGACCCTGCATTCTCACCGACATCTCCTGTTCCTCCTGCTTATTCCACAGGCTGTGTGTTGTTGTAGAGGCAATGCAGATGCCGACTTGAGCAGACAAGTTTCCTTGCATGGCTTCTGTAACGGAAAGTCATCCTTGACCAACGTGATAACCTTCTACAATGGAATGATTGGTTTGGTAGATGAGGGAAGAGCAATGGATGTTTTCTATATGGACTTCAGTAATACTTTCAATAGTCTTCTGTAACATCCTCATAAGGAAGTTGATGAGGTCTGGAGAAGGGTCAATTAGAAAGTTAAGGGACTGGAGCATCTCCTCTATGAGGAAAGGTTGGGAGAACTTCTCTAGGAAAGAGAAGGTTCAGGGTGTAAATCTCATCAATGTGTACAAATATCTGTCATAATGATGACAAAACCAGGCCCTGGTAATAAGACAGGATGTTCCCTCTGAATAACAGGAAACACTTTTTCACTGTGAAGGTGACAGAGCACTAGTACAGGTTGATGAGGTATTTTGTGGAATTTCCCTCCTTGGAGATATTCAGAAGTTGTATGAACATAGTCTTACTCAAGCTGCTATAGGTGGTTCTGGTAGAGCTACAGATGTGGACTGGCTATCCTGCAGAAATCATTTCTTACCATTCAATCACACTTCAGTTTCCAGACACTATGTAGAGCATACCTGAAATACATACCTTTTCATAACTTTTCTCTTCAGAACATATGGCTCTTAAAGTATATTTGTAATCTGTATAATACCATTTAAGTCCTTGGTGCTGCTGAAGATGGAACATGTCTTGATAATTTATAAGAAACAAACATAAAAAACAAATATAAATATATAAAAATATAGAAACAAGAATCCTTAAAGAGATCCAACAGTCCTGACAGAATTACTAAACAGTTGGGTTTTTTTGTTGTTTTTTTTTTCCTTTTTGTTTGTTTGTTTGTTATTTTTTTATTAATTCTGGCTTAGTGACTTTGATTTTATAGGAGAAAAACGCATATTATTCCTTTTCACTTTGATGTAAAATACTAGCTGCTAGTTCTTAATCTGTAATAGAAATCTGCATGATATAGCAAAGAAGTAAAGAGAAAGGTATTTTTCAGAAATCTTCATGATCTCTTGATATACTAAGGCCATTACACCCTCTGGTAATGTTTAGCACAGCCTCAAGAATGCTCTAAAATCTGCTAGTTTGTGAATGTCTCCAGAGGCCCGTATGCTGAAGTACAGAACAGTCAAGCTATGCCTTTGACACTTCACATGTAGGAATGAAGATGAAAAGGACAAGATGAAAACAAATATCAAATAGATAATACAAGCACCAAACAACAAATTATTAGACTATATTAGAAGGAGGAGTACTGAAAAAAGTTACCAGGTCTGCCAGAGAACTAGTCAGAGAAAGGAAGCTACTAAGGAGGAACACAGTACCAGTAAGGAGCTAAATTTTCTTAGTCATCACCATGTACTGGGTTTAATGAATTGCTTTCCCTGGACTTCATTTCTAATACTAAGGAAGAAAGACTTTTTAAAAACAAAACCAAAAGATGTTTATACAAGTAAATAAATTTATCGTCAAACATTGCTAACATTGTTGGTTTTTTTGTTTTTTTTTTCATTTAGTGTCATTGCTCAGCCAGCAATGAAGCACCACAACAGTCTCCTGCTCGGTGCCCCCTATCCAGCCACAATCCTTGTTAGGATGGCAGAGGCCCTGTGAAATGGGAGGAAAAAAAAGGTAACCAAGAATATTGTGGATTGAGACAAGGACAGGGAGGGCTCACTGCCAATTATGGTTATGGGCAAAACAAACTCTAACTACTAAACTTAGAGTATAAAGTAGAAAAGTTTATTCTACTGCCTACAAGAAACAGAACAAAACAAAAAGCAAAGGAAGAAAAAAGGATTAGGATGATTGATAAACTTACAATCAGCACTTTAAGATCTACCTCCCCAATCCCCCCTTTCTTCCAGGGTCCAGCTCACTGCTTCTCATATCTCTACCTCCTCCCCCCTCAATGGGTTGGTGGGGTAGGGAATGGGGGATGTGGTCAGTCTCTCACAGATAGTCTCTCCCACTTCTCTCTTCTCAGATGAAGATGACTCCTCACATTCTTCCCCTGCACTGGGTCCCTTCCCCAGGACACAGTGCTTAATGCACATCTCTGGCCTGGGTTCTCCTCCACAGTTGCAGCTTCTGCCAATATGTCCCTCCCACGACACAATCTCTTCTCACCATAATTTTAATGGACCTCTTTGGCGTGGGTTCTTCCCTACAGTTACAACTTCTGTGAATATGGGGTCCCTCCCACGAGACACAGCCTCCTCTGGCCATAGTCAGTGCCCCTGGCACGGGGTCTTTAATGAAGTGAATCTCTGCTCCTGATGAGGTGTCTTTAGCAAAATCATTGTTTCACCAGTCCTCTCCGTAGAATGCGGGGGAATCTGCTCCAGCACACCTTCTCCTCTCTTCCCTCACTGACCTTGGAGTCCGCATGGTCTCTCTCTCTTCCAGCTGCTTGCACCACCACCAAGCAGGAAAGAAGAGCAAGGACAGAAGAAGGAAGAAACAAGAAGAACTCTCCTTTTCCAGCTTCTTAAGAAGTGATTGTGACTCAGTCCCAGAAGTGGATCTGGCTCCTAGCTGGGGAGAGTTTCAAGCAACTTCTTACAGGAGCCATCTTCACAGCCCCTTCCCCATTACCAGAAATGGTTGTCATGTCAAACCATGACATTTACTTTCTGCATAATTTAAGGAAGAGGTTTTTCAGCTTTAAAGAAATTAGATTTTGTATTAAAATCAGCTAATTTCTTAGAGTGAAGTAAGTGCTGAAACTCTATTTTAAAATGTTAAGGATGATTCATGCAGCTACAGATCATTAAACTCTACTTATACACTCGGTGATATTGTTTGAAATTGTCTTTGTTAAATGTCAGATTATCAGAAAATTTGGAAAGTCATTAAACCTCTATCTGTTGTTCTATTCTTTACAAGAAGAAAATTGTGCTTCAATAGCCTTTTATTATTCTTTGCATGAGAGTAAGCAGCTTTTCTAGGATTGACCCTGTTTAATAATGTTACTCCGTTGCTTAGAGTTTGCAGTTGGCCAAACATAATTTCATAAAGAGAAAAATATATTAAAAAAATATAAAAATCCCCTGAATTAAGCAACTTAAAGGAAAACGGAAGAGAAGGAGGGCAAATGGAAATAGGCACTTTTATCAAGTACCTTTACAGCTAAACCATTCTCACAGGATATGGCAGACTATATTTGTCTAACCCTTCCAGACCTGCCAGTGAGACTGTGATACAGTCCCATGTGATTCCTGCTAGAAAAATATTTATTCTCCTGTTACAATAACTGCAATAGAAGGTTAGATGTTATTCATCAGTTTCCATTGTTGTCCAATTAGAATTTTCTATTATTTTGACCTGTTATCATAGTTTTTATTTCAATTCTGATTCTTTTATGAAATAATTTTTGTCACTATAATTTTTTATTCTTTTGACATTGATTTGTCATCTGCTCCCTGTACTCAGAAGCCACAGATCTGATGATGCTCTGTGACATGTTGTGGTGTTTTAGTCCAATATCCACCCAGTCATAATATTACTCCCCCTCCTAAACTCGACAGGAGAGAGAGGAATATAACAAACTGCTTGTGAGTTGAGATAAGGACAGAGAGATCAAACTCAGCAATTAGCGTCACGGGCAAAACAGACTCAACTTAGGGAGAAAAAGGTTTGATTTATTAAAGAAACAATAATCTTAAAACACCTCCCCCCACCCCTCCACTTCCCGGGACTCCTTTTCCTTCCCCACCAGCGGCACAGGGGATGAGGAATGGGGGTTGCAGTCAGTTCATTACAGATGGACTTTGCCGCTGCTGCTTCTCAGGGGGAGGCCTCCTCACACTTCCCACTGCTACACTGTGGGGTCCCTCCCCACGGNTCTCTGCTTCCCGGTGGTCCTCCATGGACTGCATGGGGACAACCTGCTTCACCATGGTCCTCACCACATATCACAGGGAAGCCTTCTTTTCAGTGCCTAGGCACCCTCCTCCCCCTCCTTCTCCACTGACCTTGGTGTCTGCGGAGATGTTTTCACATTCTCTCTCCCTGTTGCTGCTGTAGTTCTGTAACTGCACATCAACTTCTTCTTCTCAAATATGTTATTCACAGAGGCGTTACTTCCACTACTAATTGGCCAGGCCTGGGTCAGGTGCAGGGTCCAACTTAAAACTTACTGGCCCTAATCCTGTCAGTTTACAGAAGAAGCTTCTGGCAACTCTCTTTGTTTAAAGAAGCCACCTCTCTAGCACCCCTGCTACTGAAAAACCTGGCCCAGGCCAAAACCACTACACATGTCTCTGGTCAGAACTGCTATTTTCATAAAAGAAGACTCTTTTTCCAGCAAATTAAATTAGACACATTTAGCATGTGCTACTTGACAGTTATTACTTTGACTTTTTAGAATTTTTTGATCGATTATGCTAAAATTATATTAAAAAAATTTTAAGGAGAAAGCAGGAGGCAGAATCAACATTGACTGTTGCTAACATCACATTAATTGATTATCTTACCTGCATTACTAATGGTAAAGTCAAGAAGAAATGTATTACAAGGAAACAGCCATTTTCAATATGCCTTCTAGTCTGTTTCTTTTAATCTATATTTATCTGACATCTGTTAGTGATATTGCATTAGAATGTTACATTAGAATGTAATTTTCATTGAATAGACAAAGAAAGTTTTGAAAAATTTAAATAATATTTATTACATTGTCATACTTTTTTTTATTAGTATTGTCACTTAACTCAGAATTGCACTGCTAACCAATATCAGTTCTATCAAACTGTTTGAACATTTTGCTTAACAAAAACATCATACCTTTGGCTTTTCTTTTTAATCAGCAAAAACTGACATCAGCACTCATCCTGAAAGACTGATTAACACCAAACATACCATTTTTCTACCTCTTTCTACAGATTTTCTAACAGTTTGGTGACCTAAAGGTTAACTTTTTTTTTCAAGAGGTAGTAACCACTCTTCATTTTGATCTCCTTTTGTCCAATCAGTTAAGCTTATCTAATACATATATTGATCTAGCACTATCACAAAGTAACAAATTTAAAGTTTTGGGTCAAAATTTTCTTTTCTTCTGACTGGGTCATTTATTTTTTTAAAAAGTATCTACAAAAGATACAGCATATACAGTAGCTGAAAGGAAAGGAGAGAACTTAAAACTTTTAATGGGAATCCAAGCCTTCTATTGAGAGGTTGGACAGGTCAACTCCCTTAACAAGACAGATAGGAAGTATTCATTTCTTTTAAACTGACATTGGCAAGGACAAAATGTGAAATAGTTTTATTAAAAGCAAAGATCTAAATTCCCACAAAAGCAGTCATTAAAAACAAGACTGTGATACAAGAATAGCAGTCAAACACAGTGCAATTGGCATTATAATTCGCAACAGAAGCTCGCTGAATATAGTCAGATGAATGATATAATTTCCTATAATTAAATTACTAGACTCCTCTGGTAAATGTTATACTTAGAGCTCCTTGCCTCATTATGCCTGACTCCTCTAATAGTATTTACAAGAAACATATTACAAAATCTGAAAGAGGTGTTGGATATTTTAACTTAAATAATAGGCATTTTTAATCCAGCTAAACGTTTTTTAAAAATTCCTCAAAATTTGTGTAATGCTTGGCAACCTTACAAGTTGTGAAATATTTATTAATCTATTTGATAGATTTTTAGTGAAATCCCTTTATAAGAGAATCAGAGAAGATCTTGGAACACTATCCATTTTTTCCAAATGATCTCAACCATTTCAGGAAGTTGTAGCTTTCCCACCATTCCTCTATAAACATGCAAACATTGTCATGAAAATAGTAAGAAAACTTTGGGCTTTAGTTTGGGAAATAATGCAATTCTATATCTTGGTTTCATCAGATGCAATTGTCTCTTTGTTCTACAGGTGTATTACCAAATGCAGCAACTAGATTAAGGACAACCTATAAATATACCTTACAGATAATAATCAAGTGAAGCTACAATTCATATTCTTCTAATTCTCACTGAAGTAATTTATTGTTCTGTTTCTTTCAAGTCTTGATTCCATGTAACATATTTATCCAACAGAATTGTCTTTAGGAAAGGATTATTACTTTGGGCACCTCTGGAGTCACTCAAATGCTACACCGAAATTACAAATGTTGACAAATCTATATGAACTCACAGACCACACATATCCTTATAATGCTATTATCTTTTCAATATTCATGAGGATTTCCTTCCAGCTTTTGAAGAAAAAAATATTTTTCCAGCCATCATTAGAGGACAATGGAAGAAATGTATAAAGAAGAGGCCACGGACTGGAATACATAACAGAAGTTCAGGTAAACAGAAAACTATTCAAGGATAAAGGTCCAAATCTTTTCTTTAAACTCACGCAGATGTTGATGGAATACCTTAAAGAACAAATTTAAGCTAAAATAAGATAGGCCAATGACTGCCTTTGGCAACTGCAAACTTTAAAATTATTATCTTCCATAAAATGGACCCACTATTTTAGTACTTCTCTGTTTTTTTCTATCAACAAAGATAAGATTTTACCAGTGAATTGCCTGGGGAAGTATCCTGAAACAATGTGAATATCAGAGTAAAATACATTTATATTTATCTCAGAGATTGCTTTCCTTCATAGTGACTAATACCATAGAAATTCAGAATTCAGGCAGGTCATACAGATTTCTAGGTTGAGAAGTCTTGTGTTCATGTCAAAGTAAGCTTCAAAATTTTTGAAATATAAAACATAAATTCCAAATCAAAGCATTTCAATGCATTCATATTACACACATGCAAGTTATCTGTTTACCTCAGTTTGGTGTTTACTGGACTGAAAGCTGACCATGTGTCCACTGTTACTTGCAACTTGCATGTCCCCCTTTACTAAACAGCATAGTAAAACTAAAATGAGTCAGGAAGGCTGGGGAATTATCAAAGCCAGAAGTAGCTTTGTAGAAGGCCATATTAGGTAAGGAATCTTTAGCTTAGAGAAAAAGTACCCAAAGGAATATGTTCTTGATGTATACAATTATAAAAGCCATGAATAAGGAAGCTAGGGAGCAATTAGGCACTATTTTTGTAAAACAAAAACAAGGAGCACTAAATGAAATTATCATCTAGAAAATTTTCAACAAACAAAGGGAAGTGCTTTTTCATGCAGTGCATAATTACATTGTAGAATTCATTGCCGCAGGATGTTGTGGAGGCCAAAGTTATAAATGGATTCAAAAAGTGATTAGAAATATGAAAAGTGGTCTATCAAAAAAAAAAAAAAAAGATATTCTCTATGACTCAGAAAATACTTCCACATTGGAATTATTTGGTCTGTTCTTAAACTCTACTGTTCTTAGGCATCTACTACTGACATATGTCAAGGAGAGGAGACAAAAGTAATTGCTTCTTTCTGCGTGTGTATGTTTTTTCTTGATATATCTGCCTTGAAACTCTTGGGTGGAAAAAACAGCAAGTGGCAGGCCACCACTGATGTAAAACATGCCTTCTCATCCCTCTGGAGGCCCACATCACAAGATTCATCAGACCTCTGTCAGATGCAAGAATTTGGTATACAGTGTTGGTCTCAGGCAGTATGGCTGTTCTGCTGCAACTAGAGAAGAATAAATAAAGCAGATACTACTTGCCCAGAATTTTTTGCCAGATTTTCCTAACAGGCCGTTGCAACCACTGTGTTAACATGGCTAAATGGTACAAATCTTATTCATTACATCTGAATGGCCGGCATCCTCTGAGGATATACAAAGCTTTATCTAAACACACAGAACTTTTCTGAAAGTTTTTTCAATAGCAAGAAGGAAGTGCAGGATTCAACTGAATATTCAACTACAATTCAGTCCTTTGAAGTGCTTTTATTTGAACCAAAACTCATTGTAGTGCATTTGAGACTTTCAACCTCCTTCATCAGACTTTGAGTTAAACCAGCAGCACTGCTAAGCATTATACAATTGAAACAGCCACTTCGCAGTCAGTAAGAGCTGCTTTTGTCATCTGAAAAAAAATTATTTGTTTAGAGATTAGCTTTCACTACTAGCACATCTTGTGCCTGGATTTATTTATGTGTTTTAAGGTGCACCATAAAATCTAGAATGAAGGCTATTTAAAATGTTTTTTCTTTTTAAATGAGACAGAGCAAGACTGTTCTTAATAAAAGATTTCTGCATTTTGTATTACCCAAGGATTTTACTTAAGCTACTTTTTCAAACAAATCTAAAAATGTTTCATCAATTTCTTAAAATGGACTTGCAATTTTTTATCCCAAGCTGTAGTCCTCATAGGCTTGAGTAGACATATGTTGATCTTTCTTCCACAAATAATTTCTTCTATCTAACTCTTTGTTACTCCAAATATAATTTGGAACTCCTCACTCTCTCTATATATGTCATTGAGTAACTGTCCTTACAAAATGTGGCAGAGGGGCAAGGCCATTAAATAAATTAATCACAAAATTTATGACTGAAGGTAAAGCTATCACTTTAGGAGGTGCCCATTTACTGACACAAAATTTTCCTGATTTCAAAGCAGATGAATTGTGTATCAAAGTACTTCCTAATCTCGTCTTCGAAATTATCTGTTACTTGGCCTCTGCCTTTGTTGCTAGGCTCTCAAATCAGCAAAGTAGACTTCACAAGAAAGCCCAGAGGAGGCAATCATAATTTGCTTTTATGAATGTATAGGTGAGATGTTAGATACTGGCTAATTTCATCTAGTGAGATGCAAGGGAGAATGTTGTATAGCTATGGCAACTGACACGTGTATGAAGCAGAGCTTTTCAGTTTTGTCTGGTAAGGTTAAGATGTTATTAAAGATATCAGTTAAAGAAAAAATATCTGAAATTATTCAGAATGATTATTATTCCTTCTGGTTGATTTTGTGTGAATCTGTTTTACTAAGTATCATTACATAAATTTAGCAACTGAAAACAAAACTATGTATTAGACTCTTTTGAAGAATGCAGATCAGGTTCATCTCTCTTCAACTGATAGTTTTGTGCAGATTCATTTGACATTTGCTCTATCTCCCATAAGACAATTTTATCTAGATTAAATAAAGATGTCTTTGAAATATAGCGAACAGCTTCATGGGTAAGAGCTGGACTTCGACAAAGACAACCTTTGTAAGTTGTACAATACAATATCTCTGTTCTGTTCTTGAGGAAGATTCTGGACAAGCAAGCTATGTAGAATAAACTTGCAGGAAATCCTACAACTTTAAGAGGAAAGAAAAAATGGAAATATATATCTGCTTCATCTATTTTTTAATTTTTTTTTCTTTTAGGGCTTTGAATCTGTGAGCTTCTTGAATATTGTAAAAAAGGTAGATAATGTTTTAAAAAACATGTTATGCATAGGAATTGATGTCTGTGAGTGAATAGTGTTGTCTGGTGGATGAAATGTGTATACATACATGTAAGTGCAAATTCTCACAAATACATTTACAATAAACTATGGAATAAAAAAGCTACATATATTTCTTCTAAAGGTTTAAGTTTCAATGAAGTTTCATAATGGTGATTGTACTGAACATGATCCTATTCATTGTCTTATTTTTTTTATACACATAAATCTGCATGATCTTTTTTTCCAAAAAAAATACCTACTTGTCTGCTTCTAATGAAGATGATCTAAATTCTGCCTTGTACTTCTATAGCAATACAAAATAAATGGTGTCAGGTTTTCAACATCAGCTTGCACATTATTCTGCAATCATCCACACAGTATTAGCACACTTTCTGGTGCAATTTTGGCCAGAACAACAAGCACTGTCCTAGTATTTTCTGGGCTTTGGCTTTGGATAGAGAACCACTTTTAGTGTTCAGCTTGAATGTGGCCATTCCATTTTGAAGCACTAGAAAGCTTAGTTATCTCAAATTATTTCACCTCAGGAACAGAAAAGAAAGCTTTGATCCAACTTATTCACGAATCAGAAAAAGGATGTGGTTCCAGTTTATGTATTTGCAACTAATTACTAATATGACACATGATTTATTTTCATTTCTAAAAGAAATATATGTGATAGAAAATCTAGAGCAGAAAAGACAAATTCTAAGAGAAAAAAATATTAATATAGAGCGTAAAATTATGAATTTTCAAATGTCTTTGCAACTGCAAGAGTTCAGCACAAATGTGTCAGTCACCATGTCCAGAATGTGAATCCAGATGAGGTACATCAAGCCAATTATGAACTTAACTAGTAGGGATCTAGGCTTGTGACTTTATCATGAATTTTAATAAAAGGAATTGGGGAAAAGGGGAAAGTTTCCTAACAAGGCAATAGCTGCCATAGCTGAAGAAATCTGCTGCTTTGTTTTGTAGTTTTCGAAAGTGGTTTTAGGGATTACTTCAAAAAAATATCAAACAGCTTTACTGATGGATTTGTTGACTGGTTATCTACAGCTATCAGAAATCCTTCTATATCGCCCTTCTTTTTAACCTTCAAGTCTTGGACATCTGTGGCTGCGGGAATAAGATAATAGTTAAACCGAAGAGTTTTCCCAGTCTTCTAATGAGAACATCAGCCTCCAGGTGCAAATTAGAATGGAGTCTGTCATGGTTTGGCCCAGCTAGCACAGCAGCACCACAACAGTCTCTCAGTGACCCCATTCACCCACACTCTCGTTAAGATGGCAGAGGCCTCAGTGAAATAGGAGGGAAAAAAAATATCCAAGGATGTTGTGGATTTAGACAAGGGCAGAGAGGGCTCGCTGCCAATTACGGTTCTGGGCAAAACAGATTCCAGTACTCAGAGAGGAAAGTAGGAAAATGTATTCTACTGCCTACAAGAAACAAAAGAGAACAAAAAGCAAAAAAAGAAGAGAGTAGGATGATTGAGAAAAATTACAACCATCACTTTAAGATCTCCCTCCCCCATCCCTCCTTTCTTCCTGGGCTCAGCTCACTGCTTCTGATATCTCTACCTCATCCCCCTTCAATGGCTCAGGGGTGCAGGGAATAGGTAATATGGTCAATCTCTCACAGAGGGTCTCTGCTGCTTCTCTCTTCTCAGATGAGGACAACTCCTTGCATTCTTCACTGCTCTGATACGGGGTCCCTCTTGCGGGACACGGTCCTTAATGAACTTCTCTGGTGTGGGTTCTTCCCAGCAGCTACGGCTTCTGTGAATATGGGATCCCTCCAATGGAATATGGCTCCCTCTGGCCATAGTCACTGCTCCTGGAATGGAGTCTTTAATGAAGAGAATCACTGCCTCAGATGCAGGGTTTTCAGCACAAGGCAAACGAATCTCACTCTTCTCCACAGGATGTAGAGCAGCACATCCCATCCTCTCTTCCCTCACTGACCTTGGATTGTGCATGGTAGCTTCTGTCTCTCTTCCAACTGCTTGCACCACCACCATCTGGAAAAGAAGAGCAAGGACAGAAGAAGTAAGAAACAGGAGAAAGTCTCCTCTTTCAGATTCTTCTTAAAAAGTGATCATGGAGGCATCTAATTGGCTCAGCCCCAGAAACGTGTCTCGCTCAGAGTTGCAGAGAGTTATGATCAACTTTTTACAGAAGCCATCTTTACAGCCCCTTCCTCATTACCAGAAACATCAGTCATGTCAAACCATGAAAGAGTCTTTTTTTTTTTTCCAAGCTACATACACTCCTTTCCAGAAACAACTGAAACAAAATATTTCAGGAATGTCATTGTAAGTCATCACTCAACCATGTGTTGTTTTTTTTTTCTGTGGGGCATATGATGGTGGGAGATACGGTGTGGAAAATTGGAAAAGTTGGAAAATTTATGGGAAAGACATCAAACCTCAGACATATTTTTACTGAAAAAATCTGATATTTTGTAGGGAATTCTGAAGACAGTTTCCAGTCTTTTCCTATGCAACTTTCAGGTTGAGTTTTTATTTGCATTTACAACAAATCTCTTTGCAATCATTTTAATGATGAGTTTACAAGAAGCATTATTGAATCTAAGATATTAGATTTAGATTTAGATATGCAGTCATAGAATGACTGCATATTCCTGTGTAATACTTACGTTTCTATTGCTCATGTCAAATAGGCAGAGTTTTGCCTTATGTCCTGCCTATCTTCTGTTACAGCAAATTCTAGAGCTCCTCAAAAGCTGTGAATAAATTCAGTATTAAACAACATGGAAAAGTGGTTAGATTAAACCATTTATTTTAGTAGCATTCATGAACTGATACTATTCAATTTACAGCTTATCAGACTGGACATATTTTCATCATATTTCATTTACATTTGAGAACAGACAAAAAAAACCATTGTGAAAACAAACACACATTTTTGTGTAGGTATTTCCATTTGTGATCACAGAATCACAGAATGGTAGTGTTTGGAAGGGACCTCTAGAGATCACCTAGTCCAACTTCCTTGCTAAAGCAGGTCCACCTAGATCAAGTTACAGTTGAACATATCCTGGTAGGGTTTGAAAAATCTCCAGAGTTGGAGAGTCTTCAGCCTCCCTGGGCAGCCTGTGCCAGAGCAATGTAAATCTTACAGTGAAATAATTTTTTCTTAAGTGGAATTTTTTGTGTTCTAGCTTTTGTTCATTACCCTTTGTCCTACACAAAAAAAAAAGTGTGTAGGACACACTCATCCTTTTGTCATGTACCTTTTAAATACTTGTAAATATTAATAAGACCCTTCCACGCCCCAGACAATCTTCTTTTATCCAGGTTGAACAATCCTAGATACTGCAGCCTTTCCTCATAAGACACTCCAGTCCCCTGATCATCTTGGTGGCCCTGCACTGGACTCTGTCCAGAAGTTCTCTGTCCCTATTGAGCTGAGGAGCTCAAAACTAGACACAGGACTCCAGATGAGGCCTCACCAGGGCAGAGTAGAGGGGGAGCAGAACTTCCTTCAACCTGCTGGACACTCTCTTCTTGATGCATCCCAAAATGCCATTGACCTTCTTGGCCACAAGAGCACATTGCTGGCTCATGGTTAGTTTATTGTCAATCAGGACTTCTGGGTCTCTGCAGAGCTGCTCTCTGGCACGTCAATCCCCAGCCTGTGTTAGTACATGGGATTTTTCCTGTCTAAGTGCAGGACTCTGCACTTTCACTTGTTGAACCCTATGAGGTTCTTAGTAAGTACAAAAATTGACATTTCCCCCCTATTTTGATAATTTCTGATACATTTATTCCTTATTGTCTGCCCATTTGTGTCCAGATTGAGACAATATGCTTTATTTCCGTTTCCCAGTCTAGAGTACTTTCCTCTAGGTACAAGCTGGAACATGGGAGGTTCTGAAGAAACACAAGGAAAACTTTATTCTCTGTGAGGATGATGGAGCACTAGAACAGGCAACTCAGATGGGTTGTGGAGTCTTCTTCTCTGGAGACATTCAAAGACCATCTGAATGAGTTCCTGTGTGACCTGCCTCAGAGAGCAGGTGGTCCTGCTCTGTCAGGGGTGTTGGACTAGATTATCTTTCGAGGTCCCTTCTATGATTCTTAAGCTGTTTGAGGTCTTGTTGAATGGCAGCACAGCCTTCTGGTGAATCAGCCTAGATCTTATAGTTTGTGTTTTATAGTTTGAAATACTGAAACAACAAGCAGAGAGAGTTGAAATGACATTACTTTGATCAACAATGTCATTCTAAGACTTTGAATATTCCATGCACTAGAATTAAGAGTGCTGTCTGATTAGTCTGTAAAGGTTATCCTGTGCCCAGTGTCTGTTCCTCTCAGTCTTCTGATGTTGGAAATTCAATTGCTTCAGTTATCTTAATTCAGAAATGGGTCATCAATCTCCAAAATGGAATAGAAAAGTACTAACCTGTAATAACTTGTACCTACAGATAGAATAGGAATTTCCATCTTTGATTCCTGCCTCTTGCAACTCTCTCAAAAATTTCAAGTGTATAGTTGTCTTCCCTTCATAATCTTCTTAAATTCTGCCCTCTCATAAGCAGAGAAATCTCATCTTTTTCACATTTCATTTAACTTTTGCAAACACCCGACTGGATAGTCTCAAATGTCATGACTTGGTTGCCTGTAGAAACTGCATGTGGAAAGCATATTCTTCACCTTTGACTGGAAAAAAAAACTCTTTAATAAACATGCCTGGTGGTTTAACCTTGGCTGGGTGCCAGCTGCCCACCAAAACCATTCTGTCATTCCCACTCCTAAGCTGGACAGTTGAAAGAAATGTAATGAAAAGCTCACCAGATGAGTTGTGGACAGAGAGATCACTCAGCAATTACTGTCATAGGCAAACTAAACTCATCTTGGGAAGAATTGGTTTGATTTACTAATGATCAATCAAAATCTTACCCCTATCCCTCCCTTCTTCCCAAGATTTTGCCTCCTCTCCATCGGTGGGACGGGATGACAGGGAATGGCAGTTACAGTCAGTTGCCATTGCTTCCTGTCAGGGGAAGGACTCCTTCCACTTCCCCTGCTACAGTGTGGGGTCCATCCCACAGGAGATAGTCCTCCAAGAACTTCTTCAATGTAGCTTCTTCCCACAGAGTGCAGTTCTTCATGGATTGTTCCAGCGTGGGTCACTTACCAAGTAACAAGTTCTGAGAGAAAATCTGCTCTGACATAGGCTCCTCTCTCCACAATTTCCCAGGTCCTACCAGAAACTCAGATTCTCTAACCCTGAAGACCAAAACTGTTTCCAAAAATGAAATATACTAGCCAGTTGGAGGTTGGAAGTAGACCACGTGAATCTTGCACTTACAATGAAAAACATCCTTACTGCAATTGGATTTTCTGTCTCTGAACTTGGCCAGGTTTATTGGCACAAACACAACATTTTCTTCAAAAAGGATCAAAGCCATATTACATTATAGGGAAAGAATATAAGCTACTTCTGTTGAACACCAGCAAGCTCACAAACTCGAGTTAATTTTGACTTGTATGTCTCCAATTGTCGTAAATTTTTGGGATTTGTTAAACTGTCCTCATAAAGCCGTGAGATAACTTTGAATTCAGAAAAGATTGAAGGTAAAGCTCTTGAAAGGATGGGACATGAATTCCAGAACCAGAGTTTACTATTTCCTTTCTTACATATTCTTGCAAGCTACTTGGAAGTTTTGCCCCTATTCTTGTTCTCTTCTTGCTTCTATGATGGTTTTGTTTTCTTTTTTTTTTTAATTGTTGCTAGAATACCTTGATTATGTATGTATATATAAAACATACATGCTATGATATTTTAAAAGAACTGAGCAATTATGATGTTTTGTTATTTCCATAAAAAGCAAAGTATGGGCAACGAATTTTAGTGAATTATGCAGTAAACATTCTGGATAGGATATTTCAGGTTGTACTAATTTGGTGGCCTCTCTAAAAGGCAGGTGGCAGAACACTGTTGAATTCTTCTCTTTCCTTATTTAGAATTATTTTTTTCAACTATCACTAAAAATTATGTTTCTTACATTTACTTCTCATTTTTCTCCTTTTGAGGAAACACGTTTAATTTTGCATGCAACGAATTAGCATTTCTGAATACAACACAATTTTAATTTGTGTGTCGTTAAATTTTATTCTAATTTGCAATGATACGGACTCAGTGGACACATGATTAGGGGATAAAATGAAATCATAGTACATGTACAAAAGTCAGTAATTAGGAAATAATATAGTATTTCACAAAGTGAAGGAGGTGTTGAGTAAGGATACAGTTATAGAGAAAAGAAAAGCATTGTATAAAAATATTTGAAAAGCTGAAAGCAGAATGACCTACCTCAGTGCTTCTGAAGTAAAAATAAAAAGCAATCCTATGCCCCTAATCTTAAATATCCTATATGCTCATCAACAAATCTTTCTGATGTGTAGGTAAACACAAAATGTCTACGAGATTCAGAAGGTCTTGTGGAGGATACATAAAAAAGTCAAAAGTCTTTGCTGCACTAAACAACCATGAAATGGATTGTCATCTCAAACAAATTTGTCATACTGTCTCTGATTAATAATCAAAGTAATATTTTTATGTAATCAAACATAAATGCAGATTGTAATTAGCTCTTTAAGGAAATGTGCTTACATTCACTTTAAGAGGAAGTACTTACATTGTCACTGAAAATTTTAGAACATGTAGGAATACAGCATTCCCTGGAGAAATTATAATGCTTTTAGTATAATACTATTTAGTTAAGTGATAGGAAAAGAAACATAAAAGAAAGATAAAACTATGTAAATGGTGGTGATTGAGACAAGGATTTTTAAATAGAAGTTGAATAAACAAAATGAAGGAATTGAAAATGTAGGCTGAAAAAAGTATTAAATTCCTAAGGAGGAGGTATAAGTGTGACACAACTATCATCATGAATGTATAGCATTAGCCAAAAACTAAAGCAAAGGAGATTCTAGTTGGAAAGATGCATGTGCTTCTATTTTATTTATAAGTATTATTAAAAAATTAAAGATTGTATTTTAGAGTACATTTTTAATTGCTTTAATAAGTAGGCCTTGGAGAGCTTTGCCATGGTCCAGCCTAATTGAAGGTTTGAACTACGATCCACAAAATTAATCTGAGCACTTTTTAAACTTTTTTATTTAAGTCTCCACCTTGTCCCTTGCTCAAAGCCATAATGTGATAGGAAAACTTCAGTCACACAAATGACAGGGAATGACTAAGGAAAATAAATAGACAGTTGGATGATGAGCAGAACTTCCTTAACTGCAGTTGCTAAAAGGCAACTTTGTTTCCTTATTTATCAACATTAACAAATACTTCCAGCAATAACTATTTTATGGGTGCTTTTATGATGTCTCATGCAAGTGACACAGTAAATAAACTTCAGAATTGTCACTAACTGCTTCAGCATTTTCACTGTCAGCATATGCTCTATCAGGCAAACAAGACAGATGATCTACTATGCACCACCATAGCTGCATTTCCTGTGTTAGTGTCCCCTCTCACACATCACAAGCTCTTCATAGTATTTCATAAAGACAGGATAAAGTATGCATTTGCCTCGATGTATCACCCATCTGCTCTAGAAAAAATATTGGTGCATGTGTCAAGATTTTTAAAGAAGTATTAAATGAAGATTCACCTGATGAGGCTTGTGCTCTCTTCAAGAACAGATACTCTTTTAGGAAAAACAAAAGGATTGAATATGAAGAAGGAAGAACTTTTTTGGAAAATCTGTTGTGCCAGCCATCCTCTTGTATCTAAAATATCGCATTTTATATTTTCAAATTCTTCAAGCAACTACACTGTCAGTATGTAGATGAATCATGCAGCAATGTAAGCTATATACAGGTTATGTATTTGGGGAAAAGTCTTATTTACTACAGCACAGTTACAGACTTCAATAGAAGAAGCATTAGGCTATCATAGGGCAGAGTTTCTCTTATCAGTGAAGATTCTCTGGCACTAAAATTGGAGCCTGAAGATTGATAAGAAAAATAATTTAAAATCAATTTTTTTATCCATTTCAGTAAAAATGGTAAAAAAAAGACATATATTTAATAACTAGTAACTGCTGTGATGTTGCCATATTTTACAAAAGGTTTCTTTCCTACAAAAAGATGTTGTCATATTAAATGAAAGCTACTGTAGTTCTTTAGTCTATTTATGCTTATTGTGTAAAAACTTTTACTTAAAGTAAACATGTAGTACTCAGTATGGTTTTATACCATTCATGTAAGGAGTGTAAAGTTGGAAAAAGACAGATGGTCACACTATTGTACTGTTCTCTTGTACATACTTTGCTTCAAATGTCTACAAATATATATTCAGTGTTTAGGAAAAAGGATAGTGTCATGGATTCACATGACAGCCTTTTCTGGTGGGAAAGGGCGGTAAAGATGACTTCTGTAAGAACATGCTTGAAACTCCCCAGCTCTGAGCCAGACCCACTTCTGGGACTGAGTCAATTAGACACTTCCACAATTACTTTTTAAGAAGAAATTGAAGAGGAGGCTTCTTCCTGTTTCTTCCTTCTTCTGTCCTTTCTTCTTCTTTTCCGGCTGTTGGTGGTGCAAGGAGTGGGAAGAGAGAGAAAAACAACCTGAGAAGAAAGGAGGGATAGCAAGGGAGGGGAGATCTTAAAGTACTGGTTGTAATTTTCTCATCAGCCTACTCCCTTTTTGCTTTTATTTTGTTCTGTTTCTTGTAAGCAGTAGAATAAACTTTCCTACTTTCCTAAGTCGAGTACTGGAGTCTGTTTTGCCCACAACTGTAATTGGCAGTGAGCCCTCCCTGTCCTTGTCTTAATCCACAACAACCTTGCTTATCTTTTTCGTCCTATTTTGCTGGAGCCTCTGCCATCGTAATGAGGGTGGGGGTGAATGGGGAGCACTGAATGAGAGACTGTTGTGGTGCTTCTGTGCTAGCTGGACAAAACCATGACAAATAGATATCAACAGTCTCCATTTGAAATGAGTGAATATGTAATTTTTCCCATTATTTAGGAATAGGAGTGTACACTTTTCACCTGACCTTTTTTGGGGGGGTTGGTTTTTTTTTGTTTTGTTTTTTTTTTTTGCTTAAAGGAAGCTAAACTTCCTTTTTGTTTTCATTGATTGGTCAATTGGTTGGGTTTTTTTTCTGTGTGTGCATGTGTGTGTGTGTGTGAGAAAGAGAGAGAGAATGTATTCCAGTGCTGTTAGTATGATATGGAAAAAGTTTTCTTGCCTTGAGATCACCAGTGCCATAGAGAGCATTAGCAATAAAGACAAAATACTTTCAAAATGCACTATAGAAAATGAAACAGCACTTTTTGTTATTCATGTATTTAAAAATGTTTCTACAGGATCACACACTCTTTCTGAATAGAAAAAGTAACAAAAAAAGTTTGGATTTTGTTTAAAGAATGAAAGCACCTTTCTGCATAAACCCTGGAGTATATTTTCCAGAATGAGCATTTTGATCTAGTAAGGATGGTGCACTAACTTCTGGTGTGAAAAAAAAATTGCATGCATTCTTCAAAACTTGGTGGGTTTTGTTGTTTTGGGTGGGTTATTTTTTTGATTTTTTTGGGGTTTTTTTTTGCAGATGAAAGGGAGATGTGAAATAGCTAGAGTGTTGTAAGTCAAGAATGTGTGTGAAACACAGTGCTTGGAGTGACTAGTAGAAGTAAACTCTATCAGTGAAACGAGAAGAAAAAAACCCACAGTGTTACCTTTTGTATATAATTAGTTCTTAACACCCATCTCACTTTTTTTTTTTTTAACAAGGAAAGAAATCTTTTTTTCTTCCTTAAAAAAAAAGATGGAAAACATGTTCAAACACATCCTGTCATAGCTTAACTGATGAATTTATTAATGTAAATTTACCACTAAATGCATAAACTGGAATTCATCCAGCCAGGTCATTTTGCAGGATGGCTTAAAATGTGTAAAATGAATTAACCGAGCAACTTATATAATGAACTAATCATAGACCTTGTTCTGTGAAAAAAAGTCAGTTACTCTGTTGGAGAGAGTCTATAACCTGGAACAAAACAAGAGCTGTAAATAGGTGAAGGTAAACATGGCTAAATGCTCTTCTATGCTTTTTAAAAATAACCTCCCAAACATATAGCATTTCTGACAGGTAAATCCTGTTCTAATTTAATTAGGATTTCCTAAATTGGTGTGAGAATTATATTCAACAGTGTAATATTGTCTTCTTCAGACTGGAGAAGACACAATTGAAATGTTCATCTATGGTGTCTGTGAAAAGAGTGGCACATCGCCAAGGCTCCTCTATCTCATCAAGTACATAATTATATATTTAGTTGATATGCAACACCTTGTATTGGATTTGCGGTGGTGCTGATTTTACACAGCAGCCCTTGTAGTGCCATGCCTTCCTGTAGCACATCAATGTTGTGGCTACTGTTCACGCAGCATCAGGGCTGTCCCTCCACCATTTTTCCCCCCCATTTTCACCAGTAGCTGTGGGTGAGTAGGATCCTGGGAGAGACCATGGCCAGGATACCTGACCCAGACTGACCAAGGAGATATTCCATACTGCATGATGTCAGCTCAGCAATATAAACCCGGGGAGAGGAGCAGGAAGTGGAGCGTGATTCATTCTGGCCTTCCAATGCAACTGTTACACATATCAAAGCCCTGCTTCTCAGGAGGTGGCTGGACATCACTGCTGATGTCACTGAAGTAAAGACCAAAAGCTTTCTTTGCTTTGCTATTTATTTATGAAACTGTTTTTATCTTAACCCATGAGACTTCCATCTTTTCTCCCCTCCCTGGCTTGCTGAGGATGAGGATGATAGAGCGCCATGGTGGGCACTTGGCACTTGGCCAGGATCAGACCATCCCAGGCTATTATAATTAACATTATGTTTCAAATGACTGACAGGTGTTTAACGAGAATATTCCTTTTCTTTACTAAGCTTTTGTCTTATTTAGTGTTGCTTTGTAATCTAATAACAAATTCTACCATATGAGACTACTGTCTCAAAGACTGGGTGTGACAAGTGAATGCAACAAGCATATATCGAGGACATGGCTGCTGAGACATTGTGAAAAAATGGGAGGTGCAGAGTTAGGCATTAGTTTCTGTTCTATCCCTACACGTTATATACATATTTACTGTGTTCTTGTTAAATTTCACTATATGCAACTTACGTATGCATCAGTGTCTGAGGTGCCTGCGTACTGATGCAGGTAGTATAGGGAATAACCATGCAGAGTTAGAGATCAGTATGCAATTGCAGGGCTACAGTCTTGCTGGGATCATGGAGACATGGTGAGATGTCTCCCTCACCTGAGTGTTGCAATGGTGGGACACTGGCTCTTTAGGAAGTACAGGAAGGGAAAATGAAGATGGTGAGTTGTCCATTATCTAAGAAAGTACCTGGAGTGCATAGATAGACCTCTGCCTGGGGATAGATGAGAAGCAACTGAGAGCTTATATGTTATTTTCTCAAAACAAAACAAAACAAAAAACAAAAAACAACAACAACAAAAAAAAAGCAATGAAAAAAAAGGAGACAGGTAAAAATAACATTAAAGCATGTGCCTGCTGTAGGTCACCTGAGCAGGAACAACACGTAGATCAGGCATAGAGGATGACTGAACATGGGCACAGGTTGCCGTGACAGTTTGTGGAATCTGCTTCCTTGGAGATACTCTGGAATTGTCAGGACCTAGCCCTGGGCAAGAGGCTGTAGGGTTTGAGCAGAGGGTTTGGACCTTTAATATCTCTTTCAACCTCAACCATTGTACAACTCTGTGATTCTGCTTTACACCAAAGGACTGTTTTTGAGGGATAATAGTGTTGTAGCAGCATTTTTACAGAGAACTCAAAAACCTGTATTCCTCTGGAAAAAGGCCTAAAGTTAAAAGATTTGTTTCTCATAGCTTGTGATTAACCTGCTCTACTTTATTATTAATACAATTCCAAATGTAGAAACCAGTATGTGTTTCCATCTTCTGATCCATCTCATTAAATTGTGTATAACAGAAAATTAATTACAAGCACCTAAACAGACCTTTCAAGGGCAAATATAATATATTAGCGCCCAAGAAATAGAAAAAGAAAGAATCTTAACAAAAATCATCATTCATGGCGAAAAAAGTAATATGTAGTTTTGCTTAGATGTTAGACATTTTACCACTGTGGAAGTTTAAATAGCTCCCTATTAGACAAAATTACTTATGCTTTTTCTGTAAAAGATCAGAGAAAAAAATAAAAGCCCATCATACCAATAAAAAACATTAGTTTGTTGGGAAAATTCCAGGCCAAAGCTGCTTTACCTTTTCTCCAGCAGAAGATTCATGCTGAGACTAGAGGTGTCTGATTGACTCATCATCCCTGCTGGAAGCTTATACTCTTCTGCTAGTCTTGACTTGTACAACCTCAAAATAAGTGCTGATATTTTACAATTCATGACACAAAGAAAAATGAAAAATGAAAATGGAATATGTGATTAGGAATATAATTTTCAGTCACCACTGTCTTCTAAATGCTTTGACTCCTGGTACTAGCAGTTTATAAGTATATATATATTGTGTTGGAATCCTTTCTGTTAAAAAAGACAAATAAGAATCTGGGGTTAAGCAATTTTTTTTTCCCTTCTTAAGTGATGTGCAAAATGAGAAGAAAAAAACAATTTGAGTGTCAAGTAATTGTCTTCCATCAGTGAATAAAGAGTATAATATATAATGTAGATCTTTATAAGCTGTGACATAGCTCCATTATCACTACTAGAATAATAGTGGATTTATGTTAACTGCTACAGTTGTATATCAGGTTAAATTTCAACAAGATGACTACATGAAGTGCTGTAATTCTACTCCATTATAGAGTTAGGAAGGTGCAAAGCTATTTAAAATCTGTAACAAAATAAATCAATGAGTGGATTATGTGTACTTTTTACTAATTATAATTAAAAAAATGCTGTACTGTATAATCTTTAAAGCACTACTTTGTTTATAAGGTCTACATAATGTTTGGTAAGTTTGTAATACTGAGATATTTCTTTAGAAAAAAACAACGCTAGGAATGTTACTGATACAGACAAACAAGTGGGTTCTTGATCATCATTATATATGCAGACATTTGAAGCTATTTCTCTAAAATATCTGTTTCTGACTGGTCAACTCCATTAGTATTCAGGTTCCGTCTCTTCTCACTGTCTGTCATGGTTTAGGAAGGAGCTGCTTTTGCTTGGTAACAGGGGGAGGGGGTTGCAGTGAAGACCAGGTAAAGAGACTTTCCCCTGGGTCTTGAGTTCACACCCACCTCCGGCCTGGCTGGGCCAGTCTGGCACATCTGCCATCATTATTTAAAGATGGGAATTTGAAGTGCTTAGGAGGAGATGGGGGAGTGGTTCAAGATGGGGGCGACCATGTGGACCCCACAGTCAGAGAAGGAAGAAGGAAGGAGGAGCACCAGACCAGAGACCCCTCTGCAACCCGGAGCAAGAACGCAGGCTGTGCCCCTGCAATTTATGGAGGGCAATGGCAGGACTGAGAGCCACTGGCAGCTCTGTGTGAGTGCATGCGGATGGGCGAGAGACTGTGTGAGGAAGTGGCCATGGAGCAGGTCATGCTGGAGAGCCTGTGGACCGCAGAGTAGACCCACACGAGAGCCAGAGAGGAGCTGCAGCCTTTGGGATGAATGCACATCAAAGAGGCCTGTGCAGGGCTGCCAGGTGTGTGAGGTATCCCATGGATGTGCAGGGAGGACTAGTGCAGAGCTCGCCTGCCCTGAGGAGAGACAAACAGCAGAAGCTATCAGGAATAGACTGACTGAAGCCCCCATTCCATGCTCCCATGAGCCATTAAGTGCGGGAGGAGATAAAGGCACTGGGATCAGGGCTCTGAGCCGGGGAAGAGAGGAGTGGAGGGGTGGGGAGAAGGTAATCTTAAAGGGCTGGTTGTGCTCTTCATCGTACTACTCTGTATTGTTTTGTGTTGGTTATGTTTTGGGGTTTTATAGTTTTGTTTTAGTTGGTGGTGGATTAAATTCTCTTCTGTTCTCTTCCCCAAGCTGAGTAGCCTGGTCTGTTTTGCCCATGACCATATGCAGCAATTAGGCCTTGAGAATTAGCAATTCTCAAGTCTTTGGTACTTGAGTCTAATCGTGGCCTTTTGTCCCTGGATGGGCCTAAACCAGGTGTCCTACTGTCACCAAAGATATTTGCCTAGCTAATACTGGCTACCAGGAAGTTTGTTATTGTATTAAGCTACTGTGTTACAAACATATAGTTCTTCTCTTTCCATTCTGTGGAGTGTACTTATTGATTTTTTGGAGAACTTGTTTAGAAGATATTTTGGAACGCTGATACTGCAAGAGCATTCCTATAAAGCTGGAGATAGCATAGCTACACAGTTTTAAGGTAGCCGTCTTCTAGAGATGGATAACTACGTACTTGAACTTCCCTCCTCACTTCATAATCCGCCACTGAATGTTGGCCACTTGCTTTGAAATCTTCCTGGACTCATTCTAAAAAGTTCTGTTGGGATTTGACATGACAGTTATTTCTGGTAATGAGGAAGGTGCTGTAAGGATAGCTCCTGTAAGAAGTTGCTTGAAACTCTCCCCAGCTCTGAGCCAGACTCACTTCTGGGGCTGAGGTAATTAGATGCCTCCATGATCACTTTTTAAGAAGAAGTCAGAAAAGGAGAGTTCTTCATGTTGCTTCTTCTTCTTTTCTGGCTGGTGGTGGTGCAAGGAGTGGGAAGAGAGAAAAACAATCATGCAGACATGAAGGTCAGTGAGGAAAGAGAGGAGGAGGTGTGCTGGAGCAGAGACACCCCTGCATTCTACGAAGAGGTGAAGCTGAGATTAGTTTGTGCTTTGTTAAAGACAGTGGCAGAGACTCGTTTTGCTAAAAACCCTGCATTAGCTCATTTTACTAAAGACCCTGTGCCAGGGACAGTGACTGTGGCCAGAGGAGGCCATGTCCCATGGGAGGGACCCTGTATCAGCAGAACTTGCAACTGTGGAAAAGAATTTATGCCAGAGATACTCACTATGGACTGTGTCCTGTGTGAGGAACCCTGTACCGGCAGAAACCGCAGCTGCTGGGAGCAACCCACACCAGAGAAGTTTGTTAAGGACTGTGTCCTGCAAGAGGGACCCCGTATCAGAGCGGTGAAGAATGCAAGGAGTTGTCCTCATCTGAGAAGAGAGAAGCAGCAGAGACGCTCTGTGAGAGACTGACCATATTACCTATTCCCTGCACCCCTGAGCCATTGAAGAGGGATGAGATAGAGATATCAGGAGCAGTGAGCTGAGCCCAGGAAGAAAGGAGGGATGGGGGAGGGAGATCTTAAAGTGATGGTTGTAATTTTTCTCAATCATCTTACTCTCTTCTTTTTTTGCTTTTTGTTCTCTTCTGTTTCTTGTAGGCAGTAGAATACATTTTCCTACTTTCCTCTCTGAGTACTGGAATCTGTTTTGCCCAGAACCGTAATCGGCAGCGAGCCCTCCCTGCCCTTGTCTAGCACACAGTCCTGTTTTATCTTGTTCATCCCATTTTGCTGAGGCTTCTGCCATCCTAACGAGGGTGGGGGTGAATGGGGAGCACTGAGCAAGAGACTGTCGTGGTGCTTCTTTTATAGCTGGGCCAAACCATAGTAGGTTCATAAAACATGAATGTACAAAAACAAAATTTAAAAATTAAAAAATTAAAAATCTGTATTCTGTTCTAGAAAGTTACAATTTTTATCTTTCTGTTCAGAGGGCTCCTGACAGTGTTAGAGATTCAGAACTCAGGATCCAGTTCACAACTGACATTACAGTCCATCTTTCAGCTGCACACATGGAAAGAAGAGGATTGGGCATGCCTTTTTCCTTTGGTGCTCAAAACTTGTTGAATATATTATTAAAATTGGGAAGTTTTTCCATCTTTGTCTTTCTTCCTTTTCTCTTTACCTGTCATATTATCATCTGCCTTCCTGTTAAATGGTAAGAATTCTTAGGTCTTTGTTAGAATGCGAAACAAATTGTAACCTGTATTGAGGTGCTGTACACTGAGACAATGCTTAAATTCCAGAGTAAAATTTCCTTCTTTATAGATATGCTATTTATATTTTAGACAATTGCATTAGTCAGTCTGACTGCGTTACTATATCTCAGAAATCGAAAATTTTATATATGTATCTATATATAGATATATATCTCCAGTAACTTTGATTTTCTGTGCTAATAAATGTGGAAAAGGCACATCTATTGTGAAGCATGCTATCCCAGCTCTTTTATTTTTATTTTTCACGTGTAATGCATAATTTCCTTTTCAAAGAGAGAAAAAGCACTTGATATTTCCCTTCCTTTCCTGGTTTAATTATTATTATAAATATACTCTTATTCCATACATTAAATAGAATGCTGGTTCCAAATATAATTGAGTTAAGGGCTTTTAATACTGGAGTGAAATACTAGACAAGACCAAAAACCAGAAGTCAACATAAGATTTCCTGTGAAGTGGTGCTTCAGATGTATTGAAAAAATTCAATCGAAGTTCAGGATTCTTTCATTATTTAGCTAACCTTAATGTAAAAATGTGAGTTTATGTTTGTTTGTTTTTTTCTAGCTAGAAATGTGTGTCTGTGCTTCAATATATTTCAACTTAAATACCTTTATTTTTTCGTCTGATGGAAAATTTAATTAAATTTGTTTATCCTTCCATTCTTCACTACTAATTACAAAATGAAATCTTTAATTACTACTTATTTCTGTCACCACAGTTACTTTTTGAGGCCTCACCCCTCTATTTCTGGAGTTGATACTCATTTCAGGATTTATATATCACTAAATATTGTAAGAAAAGATCTGCTCATCACAGTTATTACCCAAATTATTTTGTTCCAATAGGTCTAGCATATGTTACTAAAATACAAAAATATTTATTTTACTTTCTGTCTACCTATTAGACTCTTAATTAAAGGATATATTAATGTTGTTATCTTAGCACTGTGAGACAATCCTTTGTCTATCTGTAAGCTCTGATTAAATTTCTTCCTGCCATAAGGGACTCCTTACTGCATCACAGTTTCCAGAGGTCATTTAAGTTTCACTTATGATCATCATTGCAACCTCCCTGTCTCTACTCTCATACTCTTAAGCTCCTGACATCTCAGAAAATTATAATGTACAATATAATGGTCATTCCTGTGGCTGTGCCATGTATCTTGGGTGGGTTGACTAGATGCAGCAAAACCCAGGACAGCAAACTACCAGAGGCAGCTGCTTTCTCTTGGTATACAGACTGACACTGGTGGACAATAATAAATGGTTTGAAGCATCATCCAGTGACAGCAGCAGTAACCTTTCCCGGAGATGTTAGTTATTACCATCTTTGGATGCATTTTTGAGCTCTAAGCTTACCTCCTGCTCCTCAGGGTAATCTTATTCCTTCGAATTTATGTAATTTACTGTATGAGCAACAGTCTGGATCTAGGACTTTCCTTAGCAGTAAACAGTGACTCTCCAAACTGCATTTTGAGTTCACGTTCAATAAACCTTAGTCTCTGTGTGATTGTCTTCAGGTTATGGCTAACAGATCATGTCAAAACAATCTGTACAAACTAGCACTCTGTATCTTCAGACAATTACTAGTATCATTTCCTCTCTCTTAAAATATTGGAGTTTGTTTTTCTATCAGACACCAAAAACTTAGTCTTCACTCTGAGTTTGACTTTGCATCAAATATTCTTGATACCATGCACGTCTCCATGTTCACATGTTGCAGTATTCTGTCTCTACTACTACAGAAAGTATCAGACAGAAAAAAAAGTTTAAAAAAAAGTCTTAGTTATTTTGATATCTGCAAAAATCCTTATTAATTTAATTGGTATTTTTCATTGTAGTATTTTACTGTTTTTTTGACTTTGGATTTCTCTGCCTCCAGGTCTCCTCTCAAAATATAGCTTTGAGGATTAAGTGTTGACTCTGTTTTGTGACCAAATGTAACAAAAAAAAAGCCAAAACTGACATGACAAAACTGTCTCTCCAAACCCCACTGCAGCATCTAAATATTTTATATACTCTGTGCAGGAAACACAAAGCAATGTAAAGTACTTTTACTTGATGGTTGTGAATTATGAAACAGCTCCTAGTTTTCCTGGAACCCTAGGTGAAATCTAAGACTCCTTGCCAAGTTGTGTCTTGTAAATAAATCAACTCTACCTATATAAGGAGAACAATTTAGACAGATGGCCATTTAGAATTCAATGTCTCACTGCAGAGGACAATGACAAAAAAATGGAGAAAAGATTATATTGAGGAAAAATCTTATGACAAAATAAGTAATTCTGCTTTCTTTAATGGACTATGAATTGAAAGTGCTAACTGAAAGACAAAGATAGATATGTTATTAAAAATTATGAGAATAATTAAGGTAACATTTGATACATTCATAGTAACAAGATGATAAGTAAACATTCTTGAATTCTTTGTAACAAAGCCAGTTTGTATGTAAAAGTGCACTCTAGATGATACTAATAAAGTCTCTCAGTAGACTGGCAACCTAGTTATAGCAATTGCTTGCCTATCCATATTGAGTGAAGTCTTAAATAGTTTAGGTTGCAAAAGGCGTTTAAGATTATTGTGTCCAACTGTTAATCTAGCACTGTCACATCCATTAGTAAACCATGTCCCTAAGTGCCACGTCTATATATCTCTGGAGTATTTCCAGCAATGATAACTCAGACACTTCCCTAGACAGACTGTTTCAGTGCTTAATAACCCTTTCATTTAAAATATTTTTCCTAATATCCGATCTAAACCTCTGCTGGTGCAACTTGAGGCCATTTAATCTTGCTCTGTGACTTGTTACTTGCGGGAAGAGACCCACTTTGCCATAACCTCTTTCAGAAAGTTGTTTCAATTTTGTTGTTAAAATGGATCATTTCTTGTGAACTCTTTTGTCTCTCACAGAGAACTATTATTTAGACATATATAATTTATCTATTTTATAGCTTCTAATCAGTTCTATTGCTATAGTACTTAAAGCCAGAATATTAGTAGAGGCGTAAGCCCTCCTTGACAAGAGCTTTCTTGATTTATGCCAGAATTGGACCTTTTGTTCTTCATTTCTTTTCTACCCTCTTACTTCTGATGAAAGCATGGAAGAAAAAGTGTCTCAAAATTGAGATTTCAATATTTAGTTGACTTTTATTATTTTTCTCTATCCATATCCATATACACATGTATGTATATGTACAAAGATATGTTGAAGTAAATGTTTGGTTTTTTTTTTTTCATAATGCTAAATATCACACTAAACATATAGGGTTTTTCTGGAATCTCTACAGTTAAATATTTCCATTTTACACTTTATGAAATATTACAGGATTGGGTAGGTAACTTGAAAATAAATAACTCAAAACATTGATATAAGATTATTAATGTAATGGTTAGTATAAGATAGAAGCTTAAAGTTAAGAAATTTGCCTCTCAGTTGAATAGGAGATAAGTCCTTCAAAATTGAAGCTTCTACAGCAGCTCACATAAGAATAAAACAAAAAAACAAAACACAGTATGCCATCTCCTTTGTGAGGTTACACCCTTCTCCCATATGAAACAATAAGTTCTGAAGGAAAAGACATTATGACAAAGTTATCTTTAACATCCCAAATACTGCCTTTCCAAAAAAATGTACTAATGTTACAATATCATGTCCTAAGGCCTATGTTCCATCAGATCAGTGTTTCCTTCCTACAGAATAAGTGAAGCATTCCAAAACAAAAGAAGTGTCTCACTTTTTAAGGGACAGATGAATGTTATGTCTCTTGATGGAGCTTTGAAAGAGAGCTGAGAGCAGAGGCCACCCTTAATTATGTAAATTCAAAATAGTCATGTGACTAACACATGCAGTGAAGTCTCAGAAATGTCATTTTCATTTCAAAATGCATCATAAAACATGGCTGAACATTAGTCAGAAGCCCACTCCAACCCAAAAAAACGAAATGAAGAAAAAACTTCAGAGTAAAAAAGAAGAGAGGTAATTAATGTAATAAACAAAGACTCCCTGAAAAGATTTTTTTTTTCGTATGGATTAGATTTTTTTCAGAGAATGACCCCAAACTTTGGGATATCAGAAATATTCTGGGTGTAATAAAAGACATCCAGCCCTGTTTTTGTTTACATCAGGCTTCCTGTTTATCTTCAAATTAGAAATAGACTGAAATGATGCAATTTCTCATCATTAACTTACAAACTTTGGTCTTGTCATGGTGTTCAATTATCTCTTACAATAAAGCCCTATTAATATAGAGAATTTCTTCCACTTCCCTTTGTAACTGGTTTTCCTCTTGTGAAAACTGCTGGTTTTCATACTTCTTCGGTAGCTTTTCAGCATTTATGGTATTTTAAAACAATTTTGAAGTAAAGTCAACACAAATTTTATCAAGATATGCATTGGTAATGGATATCCAATAATTATGTATAACTTTTTATTACTTAATACCAGGTAAACCATGTGCACATATTTACATTGTCATTAAACAGTATGACTCTAAATAGATAATTTCAGAACCACAACATTCTGTAGCTGTCATGGCTAACAGCAAGAATGAACATGTGGTCCACACAACTTCACTGCAGGTGAACCCAAGCTGATGTGATGCTGCTGCCTGACAAGGGCTTTTCTCAGTCTGATCCCACTGCTATTCTCATTGATAACTGAGAAATTAAAACTGACCCATGTTAAATCCATACCTTTGACTGCAATTATAGATATGTTCTTTTTTCTATGAAGATGTACATCCACAGAGCAATGTAGATCTAATTTATCTCCTGGTGTTCCAATGCTGACAGAGAGGCTCAAGGAAGAGACCATCAGTTATACATACACATAAGTTAAACCAAGTTGTTTAATTTATCACTGTACAGGTATGGTATAAAGATATTACACAGAAAATATTGAGTAAGGAAGTAAATTTCTTCAAGTTCTGGATCTCCTCAGTATGATTGAGTTTTCACATTACATATTATTAAATATTATTTCCTGAAATTTACTACATGTTATTTTCCTTATCTCACTTTATATCATCATGTCTTTCATTAACTTGTACACGTGGAATTACAAAGGAACTGAGTAAAGAACTCTGATTCTGTAAAACATCTAAACTCATTAATACTGAAGCTCTGCAAAATATTCTTGTTTTAATTCATACAAGAACTATATTTTCTAGTGGAATGCATTTAGTATGCAAGATTTTAATTTTTATTGATATCTGGAAAAAAACATATATTGAAACATGAAAATAGTTGGTTTATTTTGCATTTTGCAAAAACTACATTAATATAGAAATATAAAAATGAATAAACCCAAGGTTTTTAATTCGAGGAAATGCTATGTTTATAGTTTTATGCTAACAAGGAGTCATCCAGTTAGGTAGATACACTTTCAACCTACTGAAATCTAGGCAAGCACCAGAGCTACAAGTGTTGTTACTAAGTTTCTTCCACAGGTGATAGAGATGTAGGGAACAGCCCAGTCTACCTGAGATTTGAACTATCTTTCTTACAGCATCCTTCTAAGAGCCTTAACTATATAAAATAAGTAGGGAGCCCTAAGTTGTAGGACTTCTACTTTAGCTACCTTTGGGCTGTGCCAAAGTTCAATGCAAGGAATATGTATAAACACAAAGTACACCATATGTTAAAATTTCTGTTCATCACCCCGAATTTTTTCATTACATGTACCTTATTCAGAATTTCTAACTTGCTGTTAAAGAAGCACATGGAGAGGGAGAACTTGATCTGCCATTTCTTCATTAACTGTTATAGTCAGAACAGAGGCACAAAACAAAACCAGTTGCTGTAGAGGCTATCAAAGTACAAAGCCTGGGCATTTCTATCAAAATTTGAATAATGAAGTGATTTCATAATTCAGAGACAATCTGGAGTTGAGTCTAGGTTTTCTGCCAAATGAACAGCTTGGCAAGGGTATGGGTTGTTAATTTTATGTTATCAGATGTCTATTAAATATTGAGCATTTAGCACTGTGAATTTAAATTGTGCTTTACAAATAGTTAATAAAATACCATGCCCCCTGCCCCTGTCTGAGGTCAGACTATAAAGGGCATAACAGAACATGAGATATTACTTCAGCAATAAAAGAAGTGAGGAGATAATGAAGAAAAGAAAGTTGGAAAAGAATAGATCTTTATTTCAATGAACCCTATTTGAAGGGAAAAAAGTGTCAACCTTGGCAGAGAAAAGAATTAAACTGACCAAAGTGCATCATGAGAAGAGTCCTAAAATTTCATTTGTGAGAAAAAAAAAAAAAAAATCAAGTGCACAGAGAAATGAACAGAGAAAGAGAATTTGTCTAAAACATCTGTCTCCGTCTCTCCTGATCAATTAATATAAGTCCTCAATTGTCTTCAATTTAGGTTCTTGTAAATAATATTGATTTTTTAAAGTCACTTTGTTAATAGCTAATATTTTTAATATATTTATAAACATGTTGAATATCCTATGATCAAAGTCAGATTATCAGCACTGACTTCTTAATTTTCTACCTCTTATTTGGTTATTAAGCAATTACAATATCTTACATTTTCTCCTTGACAGTTGAAATTTAATAATATCACTTGGAAAAACAAAATAAGTTAATTGGGTTGGGCTTTGCCATGTACTTGTTCATTTTGTCAAAGAACTGTTCTAAATTTATTAATTATTGCTTCCTGTTACAAGAACCAGATTTTTTTTTTATCCCCTGAGATTTATGAATGTAATTGTCATGAAATAAAAAGAAGACTGACAGTCAGATGTATTAAAAAAAAATTTGGAAAAGATATTTTGGATAATCAGAAAGGAAAGGTGAGATGTTTGGACATTTATCTCTAAGCAGTGCTGTGAAAAACCCTTTGACAAGGCCTGTACATTCAGTCTGTTTAAGATTGGAAAAACAAAGCTCTGTATTAGCAGTCTGAATCAGCTGATGGAGAGATATCTGAGTAGTTGAGCAAACGTAAGATTCTTCATCCATTGTTAAAAGTTGCTCTTGAGTAGCTAAGGATGGTGAGTTTTTATATAGTAAGATTCAAAGTATTTTGGGCATTGTTGTTTGGGGTTTTTGCTGCTGTTGTTTTAACTAAAGTGTGAGTGTACCATAAGAGGCTTTCTTATAAATCTTTCCTTACATGCAAATCTAAGTTATATTAACCAAAATAACTAGAATTAATAGGAAAAGAGTGGGGTTATTCTATGGTCGCATTTTCTTTATGATCTTCCAAGCAGATAAGGATTTAGGAGAAACAAAATATAAAGATTTTCACTTCAAATTCATTAAACGAAATTTAAGAAGTTAGGGGTTCAAAAGGAAAGAATAGTTATCATATGACTGTGCAAGACAGCAATTTGAGACTGAAAATGTTATTCTTTGAATTTGAGTGTATCTAAAAAGAACATTTAAAAATATCTAAGTAAAGCCAGCTTTTTTTTGGTCACCTTCAATTGAATAATCTTTAAAAGAAATATAATTTCTAATACCTTGTAGGACTGTTGGGAATTTTTTGGTCCATTTATTTTCAAAATTAAAAATTCTTAGTGGTTTCTCTGTTCATGTATGCTTATTATGAGGAAAATATACCTCCTAATAAAGTAGGACTGAAGCTCAGTTCTTTATTGACTGTAATATTCAGACACACTGACATAAAAGCAATTGTTTAACCTAATAATAACAATATATAACAGCATAAACACACTTTCTTTATATTAAATCCATTTAAAATTAAATGGTACTTAATCTTTCACTGTTTTTATTCATTTTCTTCAGCATATGAGTCAGCATTGAACTAGAACACTTTTCTATGTACAATCTTCTTTAAAGTGTGCTGGACAAGGAAAAGCCAAAATATCCAGCATACGTTAAATATAAATCGTGCTAATCACTTTGTCATGGCTGTTTGTTGTGTTTTCTTATAAACAGGATCACCTGAATTTATGGTACCAAACTAAATATTTTTCTTACTAGAACAGGAGTTTTAAGATCATCAAGACCAATCATTAACCTAACATTACCACATCTACCACTAAGCCATGTGGTGACAGTCCTTCCCTGGCCAGTCTGTTCCAATGTTTGATAACTCTTTCAATGAGGAAATAATTCTTAATATCCAGTCTAAACCTGCCCTGGTGCATTTTGAGGTAATTTCCTCTTTTTCTGTCACTTATTACTTAGGAGACAAGACCAATAGCCACCTCTCTACAACCTCCTTTCAAGTAGCTGTAGAGAGTGGTAAGATCTTCCCTGAGCCTCCTTTTCTCCAGACTAAAAAAAACCAACTCATATCACAGAATCTCAAGATAATCACTAGTTCTATGCTGTTCATTGGACAGTCTCCATCAAGAGCTTCTGCTGTTGCAATAATAATTAAAACAAAAGTGACTTTTGTAAATTTAACTGACTTAAATTCTTGACAAAACTGACTGGTTTGGATTTTTTTTTTTTCTTTTCACAGGGCGTAGCATGTCAGACTTATAAATATGGATAGATTGCTGATGATATGTTTAGATGAAAAATTTCTGTGTACATATATTGATTATTTCTTTCATACACACTAATCCATATTTTAACAAAGTTATTGCATACATGCTGGGGTAACTCCTCCAAAGTGTGCTTCATTGTTAGTTACCATTTTCAGGGTTTTTATACACGTCAAACAAAAGAACTACATTTACCAACAAAAGTATGCATAAAATGTCCTACTTTTAATTTTGCCCTTTATCTTGATTGGTACCTAAAATTTCCAAAATCTTTGTGATTGGTTAAGAAAAGATATCTGTCCCTTTGTTTTAGTAAGAGCTAAGGTAATAGCTAAGGTAACCTAGCAAATACATATACCAGGGTCTTGTAGCTAAGGCAACAGGTCCTTATCAGGTATGGTATATAACTCTTGCTGTTTGATCCTTACCTGATTAAAATGAATACTTACTTAATCAATAGGTGATTGAGTTATTTGCAATTGCTTAGCTAATTGATTGAACTATTATTAGGTGATTAACAACTGCTTAACAAGTGCTTAACTACTTATTGTGATAAGTTGTTAATTAAAATAATTGTGTATCTGTAGCACTTATGGGAGGGTGACTCAACACTTGTAGTGCCTCTGTCTTTCCAGTCACTGCAAGGGACATCAGAATAATTTGCTCATGTTAGGCATTAAATTTAATCCTTTCATAGCTGCTTTGGAAGTTATTGATTGTTTTGTCTATTTGGTATCACACTGAAGAGATTTGTTGGGTAGTTAGTCTAACTACACTAAGACATGTTTTTCTTTGTAAGAGTTCAAATTTATGATCAAAATAGTGTTGACAGAGCAGGGCCATTTTCATTATTGCTGGCAGTGTTTACACAACGTTAAAGCCTTTTACATTTCTTATACTTCCCACCAGTGACTAGAGGCAGACAATCATGACAGCTGACCCCAAGTGAGCAAACGGATAGGATATCACTCTCAGCAATAAAAGCTGGGAGAAGGAGGAGAGGGATGATGTTCAGAATTATGGCACTTCTCAAGTAACTGCTAAAAGGAATGGAGCCATGCCTTCCTGGAGATTGCTCAGTCAATGGGAAGTCGTGAATTAATTTCTTACTTCATTTTGCTTGTGTATGCTTTTCCTTTACATATTGAACTGCCTTTATAACAATGCACAAGTTTTGTCACTTTTCATTTCTTATTCTCTTCCCACCTCACTGCAGGGGGAAGCAGCAAGTGTCTGTGTGGGGCTAAGTTGCCTGCTGAGGGTAAGCCATGACATCTTGGAACATAAATTAGAAATATTACAAATACATCCAATGTCTTTACTGGTTGTCTTCAAAAAAACTGTGATTACTTGCAAAACCAGTCTTTGTGCATGTATTAGTCAATAAAAAAGAGAAGTTTACTAGTAGCTGCTGATGGATAGACATGTAAGATAAGGGAGGAAGTCTATGCAATCATTGGCTACTATATGGCAATCACTGGCTAGTAGTTACATGAAGAAGGGTAATTTTCTTGCTGTGCTAGGATCAAATCCAGACTGAAAATGAAGAATAATATCAGTGTGTGGGAGGTCATTGAAGGCTAGAGCAAAACTACTTCCTCAAATACTGTGAAATAGGAAGGTTATGGAAAAGGTCAAAACAGAATCAGTATCAGGTTTAAAATGAAGTTTTTTAAGAAAGTAGCAGAAAATTTATTGACACATATTAGAGAGGTGGGAAATGGAAAGAAATGGAGAGGAAATATAAATTTTAAATAAAATTCTAATGAAAAGGATTAACAGAAATATTAAGCATCCCTGACATGCTTAATAAATGTTATAAACATAGTTTTATGGGCTCATTTCAGCAATCTATTTAACTTCTAAAGTACTAGTAATTGTAATAGTAATAAAAGGTATGCCATGTATTTTCATGAATCTGTTCAATTTCTAAATGATTTCACTAAAGAAATACTTACTATTTTCTGCAACAAATATTTTCACATACAAGTACAGGTTGAGAGAGTGATAGAGAGAAACAGACGGATTGATCTTAGGCAAATTAAAAGTAGCCTGCTTACAATAAGAAATTTCTCTTAAGAAGAAAACTATGTTTTACCTTCTTTGGAACAGCTAGCAAAAATATTCACTCAAAATTTTTATGTTCACTTCACATCTCAGTGCTGATCTGGGACTATCCACACAAAAAGGATTGCCCAGCGGATGCAATATATGCAACAGATATCCATATTAAATTCTTATGGAATGATATTCATATATCATTGTGAAGACTGTTAAAAAGCAAAGGATTTTCCTGTTTTATCCATATCCATATCTTATGTCTTTCAACATATTTCAGCCTTACTCTAATGTCACTTCACTGTACATGGCTTTTGCAGTTCTTATCACTTTGGCTCAATCTATCAATCAGCACAATGGATGATGCTGAGCTCTTGTGAAACCTGGAGCTGTAGTCCACCTATGAGCAGATGCCATCAAGACCTATTTAATTTTAGTAAAAATGATACAAATTATCTTAAACAGTTTTTAAAATTAAAAGTTTTGCAGTCATGACTCCATTTAACTGCAAATGGCTTCAGACTGGTCATAGCAGTAGTTTTGAAGGCATACAGAGGTATAGAGGGAAAGGATAGCCTTCTGTAGATGGTAAATTTCTCTCCACAATAGCTCATTGCTTCAGTCTACAATAGCTCATTGTTTCTTTGCTCAATTGCAGGGTTCATACAGGCTTGCTGCTGTGCCATTTTGCCAAAGTCAGTAAATTCCAAGCATCATAGATACTCAGCAAACACAGCTCAGTCAATGCTGATTTCTGTTTGCTTCCTTGTCATTACTTGTTTGTTAATGTTTTTCCCAACCTGCAAAAGCAGAAAAATACGCAATATTTTTGTTAGACCTCTAATGCAATTGATTTTAAAGTAGTGTTTCTATACATTCTAACAAAGTGTAAAATAAAAATATTTTTAAGATCCTCAAAACAGAACAGCATATTAAAAATGTTGATTTGATTATTTGCTTAACTTGAAAAAAATTGCAGTGAATATTATTTCTGTATGTTGAATATGTTTTTAATTCTTTCAAGCAATCATATTTACTATATCATTTGGTAAAACAGGGATTTATGCTTACTTTCATCACCACAGAAAAGATAGATCTATAAAGGTAATAAATCTATAAGTGCTTCACAACCTTACACAGTCTTTATAGGATGAAAGATAATCAATAATCATAACAGAAAAATTGCATATGATTCATCTTTCAAATAAACTTTTTTCTTTATGACACAATGCCAATAGATGAGAATGTAAACGTCATGGTCAATTTTCCTTATCAAAATATCTGAATTTCAAAGGCTATTCATAAGGATTACTTTCCTAGGTGCAATTGATACTAGATGGATCTTCTATGTTCACTACACTTCACATGATGTCAGGTTGCACTATCCAATTATACAGTCTGTTGTTTGGTGCAAAGGACTTTTGACTGCAAATTTAACTGCATTTATACCTTTATTTTGACAGTGTTTTCTACTTCGAATTCATTAATGTGAGTGAGTACTAGTGAAGGCTTCTCTATCCAATGTAATAAATTGTTGCTGAATAATTCAGTAGGTTGAATGTCATTTTAAATAAGCAGCTTTTATTTTCTGAAATTACTATATCCCTATGTGTCAGACTGTTCCTGCTCAATCAGTGTGCTTGAGCTCAGACAGTTTCCAAGATATTTGTTGCCCTAGTGACATCTTTTGCAATATCACTTCAGGAAAAATATAAAGAGCCAAGCAGTCAGGAATTTCAAAGTATACATAGAAGTATCACTTCAGATAAGAGTTTCTGAATAAGGATTTTAGTTTTAATTAGGAAATTTTTGCTCTTCATTCTGGCCTCTAAATATGACCAAAATGCAATGGAAATGGTTTTGAAAATGATATCTTCTTTTTTATTTTCTCCTTTTTTTCCCCCTTGAAATTTCACAGAACTATACTGACAACACCACATGAAAAGTCACTCTATGTTTCTCACTTAGGAAGAGGAATTTGCTTTAGCTACTTAAAACCCATTGCCTGAAGGTATTGCAATTTTGGCCTGATACTACTACTCCATCTAATGTAAAAAATCTGCCACGATGATTAATGAGATGCTGAACAGTTGAATTGCGACTTAATTTTAACCAGAAAAATGGTCAGTCCCATTGAATGTAGACACACTTATTACTTGTGCCTGAAATATTGAAAGGAAAAATTACATAGAAATCTGATTTTCAAAATTGAAATTTTGTTCAGAATGAGACTATCAAGCTCACAGATTACAGAATAATTATTTTCTACCCAACGGTTTAAAATACAATGCAATTACCTTTAAAAATGTTTCTGTTCTCTTTTTTCTTGTTTATAAGAACACAAAGAGTTTGACAGTCCATATTTTGAAGCACATAGCATTAAATTATTTAGGAATGTTACATTAAATTAAAATATTATTTATCTTCATTTGCAATGAAATATATATTCAATGCAATTTCTTGTTTTTATTGTTTCTCACTCTACAGTTAATATTATTTGTATGACAAATTAAAGAGACATTGAAATATAGCAAAATATTACCTTAACAGATGCAGCTAATTTCAGATACTAATTTAATATATATTTGGTCAGAGTTCAATAATGCATGCTATGTACCTCAGAAGCTGGATTGGCGCATGTACATATACATTGTTATGGGATTATGTATTCTGGCATACTTTATTTTAAAATTAATTTATTATAGATTATTGAAGCATTTAAGGACTGAGGAAAAAAGGAAATCGAAACAATATATGAAAAATAGTTTGATGAATAGAAGTTTATTTGAGATTGTGTTAAAATATCAACATGTATATCAACTGATCTCAGTTCCAATAAACATCCTTGTGTTTTAGACTATGTGACACCAATAAACAAGCAACATTAGCACTAGATCGACATTTTTTGAATAATCCATTTTTAATTAGGTAAATGTAGCACTCTAGCCAGAGCACATTCGGCTAGACGTTACTGGAGAGGAGGTATATGTTAGTGAACAAGAGGAGACAAAACAAGTCATACAATCTGAGCAACTTTCCTACAAGGACATGAATTACAAGAGGTTTTGATCAAAATTACTGACTTTAATTAAGGTAGGCAGTCTACACCCAGAAATTAAAACCTATGTACATTTTTGTAACTAAATAGAATTTATAAATTATGTTAGACACAACATCAATACAGAAGAAATGTCCCGGCTTCAGTTTACCTCTCATGGGGAAAGGCTATATAAACTCTGAGGCTAGTATTTTCATCATCTGTGTTACAGATATGCTTGTTGGTTTGTTGGTGCGTAATGTACTTGTCAGATGCCACCATACAGTTAGACAAACTGATATCTGTTTAAAACACATGACAATGACTATTTTCCCAGAGATAAAGTCTGATGGGTAAGGGGAGGAAGATGACTGGTCCACCTTTGGGTCTTGTAGTGTGAGTCAGTCATCTGAGATTTGTACCATATCCAGATGTGATACCCTGGGAGTGAGTTGTGTGAAGTAGCACAAATGTAAACAGATAACATAATGAGAGGTGGATTTTCAACTCTGAGCCTTTTAGGGTCCTTTGAAAATTGCATTTGTTCTGAATTAATTTTTCACTAACTCTTCCCAAGTTAAGCAGGATTTATTCTACAAACAAAATAATGCAGTATATGTATTAATACCACAGTATAAAACCTAGAGGTAGAAATTACCTTGAGATAGATAGTTAACATAACTAAATACAGTCCAGAAGCAAAGCAATCTATTTTAAGTATTAAAAATATCTGGAGATTTTAATTTTTCATTAGACTTTTAGAGTAATTTCAAGTAGTGTTCAGAAAAAAATGCCTCCTGTTAAAACATATGCACAAATTGAAAGGATTTAATCTCATTTAGAAATTGAATTGACTATGAATTATTCATTGAATTTCATAATTTGTTATAGACAGGTATCAAGACAAAAATGTTTGTTTCAATGCATTACAAGATGGACACAACTCACCCCATGGAGTAAACCAATTTTTATATATCATTAAAAAGCCTTTCAGTTTTAAATAATTAATATATCTTGACATTTTATTAAGCTCAGTAAAAGGTTTCCCAGCTCATATAACCCCTTAAGACTATTGAGAAAGGACATATATTAATACTACAGTATAAAGAGATTTTGTAATGCAAAACTGGACTACAAAATAGTTCAACTCAACCAGTAAAGCAATACAATTTGATTTGTATGAGATCACAGAATTTTAAGGGCTGAAAGGGACCTCGAAAGATCATCTAGTCTAACCCCCCTCCCAGAGCAGAACCACACAGGAATTAGTCCAGGTGGGTTTTGAGTGTCTCCAGTGAAAGAGACTTGACCACCCATCTGGGCAGCTTGTTCCAGTGCTCTGTCACCCTCAGAGTGAAGAAATTCTTCCTTGTATTTCTTTGGAACCTCTTGTGTTCCAGTTTGTACCCATTGCCCCTTGTCCTGTCATTGGACATCATCGAGAACAGCCTGGCTCCATTCTCCTGACACCCACCCTTTATCACAATAATGAGGTCACCCCTCAGTCTCCTCCAAGCTAAAGAGCCCCAGCTCCCTCAGCCTTTCATCATAAGGGAGATGCTGCACTCCCTTTATCACCTCTGTAGCCCTGCACTGAATTCTCTCCAGCAGCTCCCTGTCCTTATTGAATGGCTGAGCCCAGAACTGGACACAATATTCCAGATGTGGTCTCACAAGGGCAGAGTAGAGGGGAAGGAGAACCTCCCTCTACCTACTGCCCACAGCCTTTCTAATACGCACCAGGATACCATTGGCCTTCTTGACCATCAGGGCACATTGTTGGCTCATGCTCATCCTGCTGTCCACCAAGACCCCCAGGTCCCTTTCCCCTACACTACTCTCTAAGAGTTCATTCCCCAGCCTGTACTGGTACATGGGGTTATTCTTTCCCAGATGCAAGACTCTACACTTGCCCTTGTTGAATTTCATTAGATTTCTCCCTGCCCAACTCTCCAGCCTGTCCAGGACTTGTTGAGTGGCAGCACAGCCCTCTGGTGTGTCAGCCACTCCCTTCAGTTTAGTATTGTCAGCAAAGTTGCTGATAGTGCCTTCTGTTCCCTCATCAATGTCGTTATTGAATATACTGAACAGTACTGGTCCCAGCAACAGCCCCTAAGGGACTCTACTAGTCACAGACCTCCGAATAGACCCTGTCTCATAGATCATCACTCTGCCTTCTTTTCTTCAACCACTTAACAATCTACCTTATCATCTGGTCATCTATCCCACACTTTCTCAGGTTTGCTGTGAGGATGTTTTGGGAGATGCTGTCAAATACTTTACTGAAATAAAAATAAACGACATCCACTGCACTACTACCATCTAACTACCTGGTTATATCTTCAGAAAAGGCTAACAGGTGGGTTAAACATGACTTCCCTTTGGTAAAGCCATGTTGACTGCTCCTAATGACTCTCTTGTCCTTTAAACGCCTGGAGACAGCACCCAGGAAAAGTTGTTCCATCACCTTTCCAGGGATGGAGGTGAGGCTAACCAGTCAATAGGTACCTGGCTCCTCCTCCTTGTCCTTGAAGATTGGAGTGACATTTACTTTCCTCCAGTCCTCAGACACCTCTCTTGTTCTCCAGGACTTACTGAAGATAATGGAGAATGGTTTAGCAATGACTTCCACCAACTCCTTCAGCACAAGTGGGTTCATCCCATCGGGGCCCATGGATTTATGTACATCCAGATTACTCAACTGATCCTTAACCCAGTCCTCATCAACCAAACAAAACTCCTCCTTTAACTGAAGTCGTCATTGATGCACTGAAGAAACTTACTGGACTGTAAGTTACTAGCTGTGTAGGCTTTCCATCAAATGTCTGGGTAGCTGAAGTCTCCTATGAGAACCCAGGCCTGTGATTTTGAGACTGCTCCCAGCTGCCTGTAGAAAACCTCATCAACTTCCCCATCCTGATCAGGTGATCTGTGATAGACACCCACCATAGTGTCACATGTGCTAGCCTGTCCCTTAATGCTAACCCGCAAACCATCAACTTGCCCCTCATTCTCACCTGGACAGAATTCAATTGCTCTCTCACATAAAGAGCAACTCCACCACCTCCCCTGGCTGGCCTGTCTTTTCTAAAAAGGACAGAGCCATCCATGACCACATGCCAGTCATGTGAGCTGTCCTACCATGTCTCTGCAATTGCCATGAGATCATAATCCCATGCCTATACAGAGACTTCCAGCTCCTCCTGTTTATTCCTCATGCTACATGCATTGGTATGGAGACATTTCAAGAAGGAAGCGAGTCATGTTGGGTTCACCTCCAGCACTGGCTTGTCACCCTTAGGCTCAACTCCAGTGGGCCTGGTTTTATCCTTCCCCCTTTAAAATTATCTTAAAGCCCTTTCAATGAACCCCACTCATTTGCAAGTATCCTTCTTCCCCTTTGTGACAGATGAACTCGATCTGTCACCAGACCTGGCGTCATGAAAATTTCACCATGGTCAAAAAAACCCAAAGTTATGTTGGTGGCACCAGTCTCTGAGCCACTTGTTAATCAGTTGTGTTTTCCTTATTCATTCAGTTTTCCTCCCTTCCATGAGAGGGATGGAGGACAACACTACTTGTGCTCCCAAGCCACCTAGTGTTTTCCCCAGTGCCCTGGAATCCTTTTTAACAGCTTTTGTACTCCTTTCCATAACCTCGTCATTACCCACCTTCATTACCAAGTAGTCAGTTGGGTTCACCAGATGAGGGAGGTTTCTGGCTACATCTCTAACCTAGGCCCCTGGGAGGCAGCAGACCTGTCTGTGGGATGGGTCCAGTTGACATATGGGGCCTTCAGTCCTCTTCAGAAGGGAGTCACCTACTACTATAACCCTCCTTTTTAATTGAGGTAGTCCTAATACATGTGAGTGACTAACTCACCCTGGGCACCTCCTCAAGTTTCTCTACACCTTCATATTTCCTTTCCTGGTCCTAAACTTCCAAAGCCCCATACCTGTTGTGGAAGGGCAACTGGGGAGGAGAAGGTGGCCGGGAAGAGATCTGCCTGCCTCCCTGGGAAGGGACCTGTATCCATTCCCCTCCATCTCTTAGGTTCGCTTTGTTAACCCAGTTAGAAGATGGTAGGGAATCTTGTACTTCGGAAGGCTCGACCTGTTGCTTACACCTCAGAGATTGTAGATTCTCTGTCCACCAATCTATCTCTCTCTCGCACTCCCTGATGCTCCTGAGTCTTTCTCTCTCCTCCTTGAATTCAACCACCAGGCTAAGAAGATCATTCACCTGGTCACATTGAACACATGTGTTGTCTTTTAAGTCACCTGCTGAGAGTGCCAGACCCCTGCACTCCTTGCAGTCAGAGTCCCTACATGTTTACCAGGGACTTATGTCTGGCTCACCATAGTTTGAAAAACATATTTTGCCTAGGTTGCTACCATAGCTGCCTGCCCCACCAACTGCTCAAACCGACTCTTCTCTCCCAGATGACTCACCAGCTGTGCCCCTGTGCTCAGGTTTGCTCAAAGGACAGTCAGCTCTGGCTCTGAAGGCTGGTCACAGTGAGTGAAAAATCAAATTCACAGTGTACGAGGTATTTAGTGTGCTAAATTGAAAATTCACATAGAGAAGAAATGTATTAATCATTCATAAATCTCAGGGAATTATTTACAGCATTTTACACGGTGAAATATGCCAATGTGAAATTTTTAACACATTCGTGGAACATTTACAGTCATGCTTAACTCTGTGCAGATGTGCAGTCCCAATGAGCTGAGTCCAGGAAACTGTTTTTTAAACTCAATAGCTAAACATAATATCCAAGGAATCTGAAAATATGTATACTATCTGTGCCATTCAGAGCATAAAATAATATGAAAGGTTAGAAGTCACATAATTATTACTTTTTTCTTACAATGAAAAAAGGCAGATGAATATAGTTCTTATTTCCTAGATGTCTCATTTTGGCTGGCTGATTTTTTTTTTAAATGAAATAGAATGTTTGACAAGAAAATAGGATGATTCACTTAATCATACATAAAAGGACTTAAAGAATCATGTTACAACTTAAAATAGCAGTATCTGTTGCAGTGCTTGGTATTTCTCTTTTGGTGCTCACTACTCATTCAAATAATAGTCAGTCACTTTCTGCTTCACCACATGTATTTAAACAGTATCGTAGATTATATTGGGATGAAAGCTGGTTGCTTGAACAGTTTTTACATTGAAGTACTTTAAAATCATTACATATTTTTAAATCTTAATTCTTCATGTTGAAAGTAGGAACTGCTGCTATAAATCACTGTGAAAAATTTCCCTGTGGTGGTGAACTAGCAAAGTACTCTCTGATCACACTGAATAAAATATGAGGTAGTAGTGTAAAGTTTAATTGTCTTGTTTCCTCAATTTCCTTCTTTCCTTTCAGAAGCAGCCACTGGGGGGAAAAAAACACTTTTCTGCTTTACAGAAAGCTCAGACTAAGGATTTTCTGAGCTCTTTTAATTACAGAGTTTAAGCTAGAGATGCCAAAGGACCCACTGAACAACAATAAGGAATAATCACTTATGCATGGAATATTGGAAAGTGTTCATCTTAGTAGAATGAAATAGAATAAAAGAGATCAAATTGCAAGTAAAATTGAAAACACAGAAGAAAAGAAGGTGAGCTATATAGATTTGAAAAGAAATCTATAGCTGCAAATAAGAAACTATGCATTAAATCCATTTTTAGTTATTCTGAGGAATCTAAAGTCACAAAGGTAGTTCAGAATACTGGATATATTTAATAGATTATTGATTTTCAAAGAAAAGATGGTAAGACATCTTTCAAGTCGAGCCAATATATCAAATTCACATATCTGGTCATTTGCATTCCTTTTTTTTTCTTTTTTTTTGCAGTTTAGTATTGAGGCACCACATTTGTGATTGCTTTTGGGGAAGCATTTTCTCACAGGGACATATTCTTCAAAAATCTACATGAATCTCTGAGTAAGACTTTTTTTAATCTTGCAAAAAGGCATTGAGCAGTGGTAGCATTATCCTATAGCTCAAAAATTATTTGAGAATATGAGTGATAATTCAGTGTTTTCATTTTCTTTGCTGCCTCACCCATCCTGCAAACCTGGAAAGAATCTTCCTTGGCTTTAGGTTGACATCTGTGTTAGCAAGGGCAATAATGCAGAAAAGAATAGGTATTAGAAATTGAAAATTAAAAATAGAAATTGAATAGAAATTGAAAATTATAAATATAAAAAGGATGCAGTAATCAGATCACTAAAATATGACAACAGACAGCTCTGAAAGTTTCTTGGGGAACCTGGAGGTAAAGTAAGGAACTCTTAAATTGATATAAAATATAGGGCAATGTAATACATTATCATCTTTTATATAGAGTCCTGCAAAGAAAGGGTGGTAGAAGTCCAATGGGGATGTTTTTGCAATGCTATATACAAAGAATTAAAGACTTTTTAAAGAGCTCTTCTAATACTATTGAGCAGCAATATTACTGACATTTCTGTCTATTGGAGATAAAAACATTTGAACCTGATGCATATGGAAGCTTAGAAGTTAATAGACAAGATAACATGACAATTACTATTTAAATGAAATTATTGGTAGATTCGCACCCAAAACATAGCTTGTACAACACTGATATTCCTCTAGACACTATGAGTTACTACTGTGATTTTGTATAAACAGCTTGTTTTCTACTACAAAACATGACTAACTGCACAAATGACTTTAAGAACAACCTGTTCAGGGATACTAAATACACAGGTGCCTAAGCAAATTTCTGAAGTTTAGGAGATTGATCTAAGGAAGAGTCATGACTTGTATTCTGTATTCACATTCCTGAATATGCATTATTTGCTGTTGTCTTGGTGAAAGACTAGAAGAACCTTTCATTTGACCCACTCTGAGAACCTAACTGGTAAAAAATTTAATTTTGTAAAGATAAAAACATAGTCACTTTTTTTTTTTTCACTACTGTTATTCTATACGTATGACTCCAAATGGATAATACCCTTCCAAAAAGCAACTAGTTTAATTTGAGAAGCTCTATATTTGATTCTGGTTTTACCATGTTTAAATTAGCAGCTAGAGAAGTTGCCTAGAAAGATGATGACCGCTATACCCAGTTCTTTATGAAGTTTTAGCATGTCTGGTACATTGATGCAGTTTTTTTCTTGAATAAAACAAGTCAATCTTGGACTACTCTATCAAACCCTTCCTAAAATTGTTGCAGAATTTTAATTTAATTTTGTCTGGATATAGCTTCTCTAAAATGGATTTTCTTATGACTTTCTTTGCAAGTAGTGTCATTATCTCCTGTGATGTTAATGATACATTTCCTATTTATCTTGTTTAATAGCCTTGTTTGATAAGATGTTTTGCTGCAACACATTAAATCTGCTGAGATATAACCTTTTCCACAGCCTCATTTTTTTTCCCTTCATTTTTGAGTTTGATTTTTTTTTTCTTCAAAATGGATTCTGCTCTGTACAAACACTCCACCTCAATTTTGTCCAGATACTGGATTTAGCGTGTGAAATTAATTATTTCCTATGGCTAATGACAGTACAAGCTCACTGCTACTGTAAGAAACTCAGATCAAAAATATTATTATAAATAGTTTTCTTTTTCTTTTATATAGGCTTTGTTCTTATGAAAACAAATAGCATGAAAAACATTCATTTTTTAGAAAGGATACGCATTTTCAGTTTTTGTTATTGAACACAGTACATCATATACCATTCATGTAACCATTGTGTGACAGTATTCTTTGGACATTTGAAAGAGTGCTCAAAATAAAAGTTCAATCTAATAATTTGAAATGTCGAGGTAATATTGCTTAGCTCTTTTCATTGAATTAAAACTCCATATCAAAATTAAGGTAAGAACATTAGTTTGTCAACTGAGATAATTCTTTTTCGCATCTTGAAATAAATACTTTTGAGTAGTGCTGAATTTACTTTGTTAAATAAGTATTCAGATTTTGTTTCAAATGGGTATTTTAAACAGAAAAGTTTATTTTCATTGAATGAAAAGCATTCAATTCAAAATTATTTATCCTAATTTCTCCTACATCAGTTTTTCAGATAGATATTCTCTCGACATTTTAAAAGTTCATTTTTATTTGGAGTGCTTGTTAATTTATGAGTTTAATTAAATGAAAATCTGAAATCCAAATGAATGATAATCATGTGGATCAATGGTACCCAAACCTTCTCAGCTAGCAATCTACTATCAAGCCTTACAATTTCCTTCAGATAAATGAAGGTTCTTATCTTCCAATTTATAAATGAGAACACCACATAAGCTACTTATCCTCTGATTACAATTGAACCTCTTCCAGTGGTCTCATGTAATATATTTGCAGAATTACTGCTTTTGATTATGTTCTCATCCATGTGAGAAATGTTGTAACAAGCATTTTGCACTGGTTTTAGTAGTATGTGTTTAATAGTTTGATGCAGAGTAAGTTTAGATGGGAATGCATTTCTACAGGCTGGTTTTGTAACATTCTGTGGAATAAGAAGATAACCCCAGAATACCTATGCCTCAGTCATTTAGTCCCTAAAACGGAAGAAGTCTTTGATTAAATGACATATAAGACGTCTTCATGAGGCTCAGGGAAAAAGGTATGCAGTAACTGACCACAGATGTCACAAAGAAGGCTAACTCTTGGTCTGGAAAACAGCTGCACAGAGTGAACCAGCCAGTCACATCGTCTGAGTGCATTAGACAAGTAGCTATATCAGTTGAGTGGATCATTCACTTTTTCTGTTCAGTGAATTAACTTGTCATATCAGCTGATTGTAACTGTTAATCCGTGAGTTAATTGAAAGATTGCAAGTGTCTTCCTGATTTAACCAGAACAATAGGATATAAGTGCGTGCATACATGGCTTGGCCCAGCAGAGTCCAAACACTGAGCAAAACCCAAAAGAACACTGAAGAGAAGTGGAATCAGGCTGATTTATACTCACATACTCCTTCATGGTGTCTGGAGATTCCCAACATGAAGATAGTGGGCATAATATAGACTGGAAATACGCATAATTTTTGTATTGAGATTCTATTGCAAATTAGAACTGCTGTATTCTTGTAATGCAATTTGTACCTCTATTGTGTATTAAGTATACAGTTTTATTTATCTCAAAGTCCAAATTTGGTATTGCATCAAGTACATTCAAACAAGAAAATTTTGTAATACTAATCTCCACATATAGAATATCTAAAAGACCTTGATGAGAATGTATTTGACTCTGATGCCTTAAAGGAAAATCCTTATGCTCCCATTTTAGCACTGTTCACTCATCTCCCAGCAGTCACATCTAAACCTACATAAGGGAAATAACTGAACATTATCAAATTCCTAAAATTCAAGATCTTGGTTTTACTTTTTATTTGGCCCATATCCTTCAAGACTCTGAATTCCACCGGGTTATGGCCATTGCAGCCTAGGCTGCCACTGATCTTGATATGTCTAATTAGTTCATCCACGTTGGTAAGCAATATGTCCTCTGATTAAACTATCTGTCACTTGGACTAAGAAATTATTCTTTATCGACTCCAAGAGTCTCTGGACTGATTACCACTTACTGTGCTGGAAAAGCAGATACTAGGGCAATAAAATCTCCTAGCAGATTCAGAACCTGTCAGTGTGATGCTTTCTGTAGCTGAAGTAAGAACACTGTCAACAGGTTCCCCTTGACTGGATGACTAGTAATAAACATAAATGACAAGGTTTACTTTTTTGACTTGATCCCTAATTTTTACCACAAGCTCTTAAACCATTTTTCTGTTTTTCAAAGGCATCACTGCAGTCTACCAACTCTTTTACATAGAGGGCACTCTCCTACCCCAGTCTCACACCTCCTTCCTTGGTTGTCCCTTCTAAATAGTTTATGGATTTTCTTCTGTTCTGTTGATGGAAAAAGAGTGAGAATGGCTTGAGTTAGCCAGCTGAGGTCACCTCATCACAGATTTGTCACACCAGTTTTCAGTGATGGCGATTAGACCACAGTTTTTTAGCTGCACAATAACTTCCAGCTCCTCTTGTTTCTTATTCACTCTGCATGCATGGGCATACAGGCGCAGATGGGCTATCAACCATGACACCTTAATAGAGGAATACGCCTTAATTCCTTTGTGGTCTTTCACAGCTGTTTTGCTGTTGGTTTCTCATTTATCAGCATCCCCTGGCTCTTCTGTGTTACTCAAAACTTCACTTTCTCTGCTTTATAAATGACATTGGCACAGAGAAACTAATATATGACCTTTTATATTAATTAAGAGACTGAATGAATTGTTTAATAGCACCATGCTATTCAAAGTAGAAGATAATTCTGAATATATTACAATCTTCTGTTTTTAACTACTGTGAAAATTAAAATATCAACTTCCCATTGAAAACAATAACACCTTTTCTAAATATTACTATTTTACTTATTTTAAAAGAAAAAAGAAACAACATTATTCTTTTGTATATGTACAATCAACATATAACTGTGTCAATATGATTTTTTTTTTTTTTGTTCACTTATTGGTTTGTTGACTGGGATTTTAAATTGAGAGAACACATACTACAATATTCAGGAAACATGAGGCTCTATAAAGTTCCATTACTGGACTATAAATATAGTTTATATTCATATACATTCACAAGGAATTATGACACAAAATGCACATACAAATGTCTCTGAGAAGTTTAGAAGTTTATCAAGAACATTTTGGTAAATATGAAATTGTTGACAGCACTACTCTTCACAAGTCAAAACTTTTTTCTGTTTAAATGATTAGTAATTATTTTTAATTTTATACAAAAATGTCAGTAATGTATATGAAGTAATCTAATTAACAGGGAAAGATTTTTGTAAACAATTATACAGAATTTCATGATGTATGCATCATAAAATGTGTCTTTCAGAAAAGACAAAAGCATAGTACCTCCTGTTACTTCTCACCCGGCCAAAAGTCAGATTCTAGACTTTGATTTCTCTGAAATTTCATTCAGTTAGGAATAAGAAACAATTATAACACCTGAGTTCCCTAGTCATGTATGAGGGATTCCTCTGTATTAAAGAAAACTGCAAGACTTAGTTGACCTTTTGTTCAGTGCAAATATGAGAGAAAAAAAAAAAAAGTAAATTAAAAAAAAAAGTTGAAATAGTATTTGGAAAGGGATTACCAAATATCTTGAAGATATTGGACTTTGTCTCAGTCAGACTCAATTTAATCATGAGAAATATGTTGTGTATTTAGAAGTCCTTGGCTGAAAATCATCTGTGCTGATGTCTCTATATCTCAGGCTTACATGGAACATTGTGTGGGAGTATAGGGTTTGTTGTGGTGCTACTCATTGAAAATAGTCTTGTCTTAGACGATCAAAACCTCAAAACATGTTACAGTTTAGAACCAAAATCTTAACCCGAAATGGATATGAAAAGATAAATTTTTGTATTGACATAGCAAATGTTCCTCTGCCACATTATGTTTTACTAAATAAAACAGGAGGGAAAAAAAAAAAAAAGGATTGATTTGGAACAGAATCATTGATGATGCATATAGATTGTGACCATAAATTAATGTAGGGTCACACTCCTATGCAATAGGACAATTTTTTGCTAAATTCAGCTCAGAGACTAAACCAACCTGGGAAACTCTCACTAAAAGAGAAAGTCATGGAGGACCCTGGGTTGAAACACACTTACTTAATATTTACATGAAATTAGTTGTATGACTACCTTTAAAGTACCTGGAGGCCAGCAAAAGACTTTGCATATGTCTGTAGATATCTCAATGCAATATGAATTCTATTGAATTCAAATATCATCCTTAGAAACAAAGAGAGCAAATATAAAATACATTTATTGACTGGGAGTTTGTTTGTTTGTTTAACTGTACCAGTGCCTACAAGCTCCGATATATCAGCTCGAGTCCATCTGTACAAGACAGTAAAACTTTCCTAGCAGAGAAACTGTTTTGAAAAGGTATATAATTATGCACTTATCTTTAAGAATAATGTCTGCTACCTTAATTTCTGCAATTTTCCTCTTTTCTGAGAAGGTATTTTTTAATAAGTATAATTTTAGTTATCTTTCAATAAAATGGTTTGTGTTGTCAGTGAAACATGATGCTTACCTTTTATACAAAATCACTGTTCCTATAATTAAAACTGTTTTCTGTTTCTAATATGACATCTCAGAACAACAACAAAAAAAAACCAACAAAAAAAACCACAACAAAGTACTGCTTCCTAATCTCTTCTTGTTAGTCTTTGACTGTGAAAAGACTCAAGAAGCATTAAGGGTCTCATTATATTTTAATGAAAACCAAAACATCTTTTCCTGAATTTGACTCTTTGTTCTTTAGATCTTTCAGATCTCAGGGGGGTAAAAGCTAATTAAAATTGTAACTAGTTTTCATAAAAGTATACTAGATGGCATAATGTTACAAAAGAAAATTTCAAGTTCTTTATACATGAATAAAATACAGAATATAGATATAATTGTCTTTCTCACTGTTGAAATTTAACACTGCATATCAGTGTGATATTCTGCATATTATATGGCTAAGACCAGAACCTTTGTAGTATTTTAGTTAAGATGTTCCATCAGATTCTCTAAAGAATAAGGCAGTGAAATTAAATAATTTTACAATAGATATATTTCAAAAGACTCATTGAGGATTAGATTTAGCAACATTGAACAATGACTTTTATTATCATAACTTGTTTTTAATAACTGTGGTAATACTATTTGTTCTAAATAAAAAAATTAAATTGAATTATCAAAACAAATATTGTGACTGAAAAGAATGAAAAAAGTGTTTCTAATTAGCTATTTCAGAAGAAAAGTAATATATTCATGGGATTATTAAACCTGGAGTAGCAGCAGAACTATTACTTATAATGTTTTCTGATAAACATACGTCATTTTTTGAAAGATGACTAGATAGTTAAAATCAGAAGGATAAGACTGCAAGGCCTAAACAATGGAGATATTTTTATTACTTCCTTTGAATTAATTAATTTGTAGCCTTGCATTTAAATAATATTGGCTTCAACAAAACTCAGTATTGTTCTACACCATATAATCTAGTAATAGGCTTTCAGAGAAGTTATTTTCTATCCTTGTACCAAATCATAAAAGATATGTAAAAAGTACCCCAGCAACTTCTGCACAGGATGTAAGGATATGACTAGGTGTCTTTTCTCTCAGCACTGTGAATGACATTTGGATATCCCAAACCATTGAAGTTTCTTCATCCACTTCCTTGTAAGGGTTAAAAACCAAACAATGGACCCTTTCTTTCCCAGAATGCCAAATGCATACAGCAGTAAGAACACAGCCTGTTTCCAGTGCTCCCTCACCCTCACAGTGAAGAAATTCTTCCTTGTATTTCTTGCTTCTGATTGTTTTCCTACAAGAACTTTTTACTGTAGAAATGTATAATGTAAGGGTTCCAGATGGATGACAAAATTGGTTTTATGTAGTAACAGTGCTAATTCAGACTGGCTTTGACGTGGAGGAAAAATCAATATAACAGAATGGAAGAAAGTCTATGGTCAGAAAAAACCCTGTATGCAATATTGCAGTCAGTATAAAGTCATTTTTCTAGTGGAAATAGTCTAGTGTGAAGCATTGCATTCCTCAAACAATGCCTTCGAGTATTAAATATAAAATATTTTCCATACAAAATGAAAATACATTTTCAAGATCATTTGAAATGAATTATAAAATCAATGTATAGTATTATTCATTGACAATTCTCACAGAATCTGTGTATTTTGATAATTTGTTGACCTTCACTCAAAAATGTTGGAAAACAAGCATTGTTTGAAAATTATTTTCTTTTTATGTTTATTCTTATGTGCTTTATTTCATTCTGTTCCTCTGCTGAGCATATTCACCTATCAACAGGATGTTTAAAGCTTCATTTGTTATTTTTTCCCTGTTCTGAGCTTGATGATATGAACTTAACTTTGTGACATTAAAAAAAATGTCTGAGGAAGCTACCATAATCACAAGGCTTCAAATTGAAGATTGTATCTTAAGGTGAGAAATAATCAACAGAAGCAAACAAGCATAGATTTTGTTCACGTGTAAATGCATTTCATAATAAACAAGGGAATATAGCTGCACAAAATGTAATGTACATGTTGTAAGGTAACTGTAAATGAAATTATTTCTTAATTTTTTTCACTTGTCATTGTCATTTCATGTGCCAATTGGGCCTTTAAATTACCTGTTAAGGACAATTAATTCTTTACACAGGATTTTACTGAAAAGAAGACCTCACAGACTATGTTTCAGATGGAAAAATATTTCATGGGAAGAATGAAAGAGTGAGCCAAATTTATTTAAATAGTAGAGAATAATTACAAGTAGATATTAAAACTGACAATATTCCAAAGGCACACACACTGAACTAGAGTTTAAAAAAGACATTTCTTCTGCCTTTCCAAAGTGAAATTGTCATGGCTCAATCAGGAATAGAATTATACAAGGTAATTCATTGAAAGCTGAATACAACAAAAGCTTTGTTTAAATTCAGTCCCAGATATATTCCAGATGGAGGGAAAGTGCACTGTCTTTCAGAGTATAACTCACACAACCCTCAAAAAGGGAGATGTTCTCAGGAGAAGAGCTCTTACAGTGGCATTAAGGAGATCTACGGCTTCCCTTCAGACTCTACATGTACAGCTCTTGGAAAACAGTTAGCAAATATTACAACTGCCTCATCACAGCGAAACTCTGTGGAGAGAATAGGCTGCAGTAAAGCCACTTTCCCATCTTCAGGGTAAACAGTACTTAGAGATGCAAGATGCAATGCTGGTGCAAGGGTTAAAATTTATTCATCTTTAAACAAGCTTCATTCAATTAGGCATGCCCTGTCAAAAGGATAGTTAGCATATTTCTTAGTAAGAGCAAATGAATCTTGCTAAAATTGTAATCAGGATGACATAATCATCTCAGACATTGCAATATAATTTTTTTAGAAAACTCTTCTTAAGAGAGCCATGTAGTTGAGGAACTTGCTTTTAATACTTTCTGGCACTCCTAAGTGTCTTCACAGAATGTTAAAGTAGATCTTATCTCTCATGTCCTTTATTTCAAATAAAGGAAAATTAAAAAACTTACAGATGCAAGAGCTTTTAAGAGAAAATTAATTCAGATTTGGAATGAATTATATAGAACGTTTGGTTGAGACTCCATTAAATTTGTGGGTTTTTTCTTTTTGTTTTTTTTATTTGTGTTTTTTTTAAATAAATGTAAAGAAACAAAGAAAATATTATTTTCTATCTAGTACCTTCCCCAAGATGTCAAGCAGTAGTACTGGACAAAGCAAATCAAACTGGCACCACTTGTCTTCTAATGGGACATTGAACACTACTGATTCAGCAGTTGAAATCTTGGATTTGCATGGTAAGCCTTAGGTAGTGGGGTGGCTATGTGGGTGGCCTCTATGAGAGGCTGCTAGAAGTTTTCTCTGTATCTCATAGAATCAATGCCAGATGGCTCCAGGATGGACTCATTTCTGGACAAGGTCAAACCAATTATCAATAGTGGTAATATTTCTGTGATTAACATGATTGAGAAGGGGAGAAAAAATTTATGGTGTGAGAGTAAGCTGTAGCCAGACAGAGGAGTTAAATGTGTGAAAGCGAGAACTCAGTAGACACCAAGGTCAATGAAGAAGAAAGAGGAGATGCTCCAGTTGCTGGAGCAGAGAGTCCCCTGTAATCTGTGGTGCAGCCATGGTAAAGCAGGTTCTATCTCAGAGGCCATGGTGGAGCAGAGGTCCACTTGCAGCCTGGAGAGGACCCACACTGGAGCAGGACAATGCCTGAAGGAGGCTATGACCCTGTGGGAAACCTGTGCTGGAGCAAGATCCTGGCAGGACCTTTCAACCCATGAAGAGAGAGAAGCCCACACCAGACAATGTTTTTTGTTAGGATTTGTGTCCTTATGAGAGACTCTCTATGGAGCAGTCTGTATCTGAAAGACTGTATACTGTCCATGGAAGGGACTCACACTGGCACAGTTTGTGAAGAATTGTAGACCGTGAGAATGACCCAAGTTGGAGAACGCTGTGTCGGACTATCTGCCATGGGAGGGAGCCCACACTGGAACAGGTAAACTATGAGGAGTCCTCCTCTTGAAGAGGATTCACAGTCATCGCTGACAGTAGTCGCTGAGTGAAATGTCTGCCCTTTTCTCAACTCACAAGCATTTTCCATTTTCTGTCTCCTGTCCAACTTAGGAAGAGGTGTTAAAGAGTGGCTTCTGTGGGTACCAGCCAGGGTCACCTCACCATACAGTAGTACATATATTCATTTTCTTTGTGCAAATTTTTAATGCACAGCAGCACTCAGCCAAATTGTTACTCTTATTCTAAATTGGTATGACACAGAGTATGACCACAGGTTTCAAACACTAACACTAGTAAAGTGTACAACTCCATATTGCCTATCCCTGCTTTGATCCCAGAATTGGCTCCATCCTTTCCCCAGAGCTTCCTCCAGAGCTTTTGTGATCCAAGAGTAGGGGAGCATGTGCAAAATGATCGAACTCTATCCTTTCCTGTAGTGTTGCCTCTTGTGCTACTAAGTGAAGCCTGTCCACAATGAGCTGCTGTGAATGTGAGAAAATACCAGCACCTCCGTGAAGATATCAAACATGAGAAGAAGTATCTCCTGCAGGCATGCAAGTTACCTGTAGAGAAAACAATCACTTTCCCTAGGTTTTCCAGGAGAAAAACAGAATTCTTACCAGTAATTTGCAAAAACCCTGCCCTATCTTGATGTAGCTGCCTGAGAGCCAGATTCCAGACTCATAACGTAAGTTTAAAAAGAAGGTCAATAAGTTACAAAATTAAACCCATGCTCATTTGAACTTCTATTGAATTTATCCTGAAGTTTTAATATATTCTTTCCAGTGTTACTATGTCTTGCACACATCAGAGTTCTAAACAATTCATATAGTACTGTACATCAATAGTATGAATGCAGTTAATGAACCAATTTCTTTAAAGTTTATTTGTCTCTGGAGACATCAGCATTCTCTAACATTATCATCTGTCCAAGGTTGATTCTAGAAGAGAAAAAAGAGACTTTTAAAATATGGATTGTTATTGAAACCCTTCTTAATGTTGTCAGAGGGCTGATTCGCAGAGAATAGAATCATAGAATGGTAGGGGTTGGAAGGGACCTTTAGAGATCATCTAATCCAACCCTCCTGCAGAAGCAAGTCTCCCTAGATCAGATTGCACACGAACATGTCCAGGTAGGTCTTGAAGACCTCCAAGGAAGGAGACTCCACACCCTCCCTGGGCAGCCTGTGCCAGGGCTCCCTCAAACTCACAGTGAAATAGTCTTGTTTAAATAGTAATGTTTAAATGGAACTTTTTTTGTTCCAGTTTACATTCATTACCCCTTGTCCTGTCACTAGATACAACAGCAAGAGGTGATGCCTCAACCTCCTGACATCCACCATTTAGATATTTGTAAATATTAATGAGATCTCCCCTCAGTCTCTTCTCCAGCCTAAATAGCCTCAGTTCCCACAACCTTTCCACATAAGGAAGATGTTCCAGTCCCCTCATTATCTTGGTGGCCCTGTGCTGGACTGTCTTCAGAAGTTCTCTGTCAGCCTTGAGCTGGCGAGCCCAAAACTGGAAACAGGACTCCAGATGAGACCTCACCAGGGCAGAGTAGAGGGGGAGCAGAACCTCCTTCAACCTTCTGGACACACTCTTCTTGACGCATCCCAAAATACCATTGACCTTCTTGGCCCCAAGGGCACATTGCTGGCTCATGGTTAGGTTATTATCAACCAGCATTTCTAGGTCTCTCTGCAGAGCTGCTCTCTGGAGAGTTTCATAAATCAATCTTAAAAAAAAAAAAACAACAAACCAAACATGATAGTTAATTATTAGTACCTTGATATAAAAACTATAAGATAAAAGTACTTCACTCTTGTCTGTGACATGGCACTGTCAGTCAGAACCATGACTCAGATAAATTTGTTAAAACATTTCAAAATGGGAAATATGAATCTCAGTGAAATATTGAGAAGGATCAAAATCATATTCTGACTTGAATTATTTTGTGATTTAAACTGGAAAGACTATTAAAACTACCAACACCAGGACTGGGTTTAGAAACAACAAATAATGCTATAGTTTAGCTGCTAACATCTCCCTGCAATGTAATTCTTGCTAGCCTGAAAACTGTGAGTGAAGGATTCTCACATCAATTACGGATACTCAGTGTTAACTCCCAATGGATGCACTGAGAATCTACACTGAACAGTATTAGGTTAGTCATTTTACAAAGATGAGGAGATTCAGGCATGAAACAATTTTGCTATGGTTTCAGAAAAATTAGTGACTACATCTGTGTGGCCGAAATTATTTTTTTCTTTCTCATCCTTCTATATTTTTTTAATATTATTATTTCTATAGACAATGAATCAAAAAATCTGCTTACACTTTTTTAAAATGAACTTTTATTCTCTTTTTACCTACTGTTAAAATAAAACAGCATCCAGAAATATAACAGGCTACTCCAAAGGTAAGCTATGTGAGACCTGGTCACAAACTGTACCTGGAAGCTTTTGTGGTACTGATGTTAGTCTTTAAGTTGTACCATCAATTCAGTAGTGGGTTTGTATGGCCAGGTTTTGTTAGTGCGGGGGCTACAAGGGTGGCTTCTTTCCAAGAAGAGCTGCTAGAAGCTTCCCCCGTATCTGATAGGGCCAGTGCCAGTTGGCTCTAAAAGAAACCTGCTGCTGACCAAGACTAAGCCAATGAACAATGGAAGTAATGCCTCTGTGATTAACATGTTGGAGAAGGAGGAGAAGAAGTTGCTGTGCAGATGCTAAACTGCAGCAGCAGAAGGGAGTGAGAATGTAACAACAACATCTCTGCAGACACCAACGTCAGTGGAAAAGGAGGGGGAGGAGGTACTCAGGCTCTGGAAGAGAGATTCCACTGTGGCCTGTGGTGCAATCCATGGTGAGGTAGCTGTCCCCGTGTAGTTCATGGAGGCCATCGGAGAGCAGAGATCCATTTGCAGCCCATGGAGGACCCTACACTAGAGTGGGCAGATGCTCAGAGGAGGCTGTGACTCCATCAGAAGTCCATGATTGAGCAAATTCCAGGCAGGAGCTGGGAGTATGTTGAGAAAGGAGCCCACACCAGAGCACATTTGCTGTCAGGACTTGTGACTCCATGGAGAACTCACGCTGGAGCAGTCTGTTCTTGACAGACTGTTTCCCCTGTGAGTAAGACGCACATTGGGGTAGTTTGTGAAGAACTAAACCCCGTAGATGGGACTCCTGCTGAAGGAGTTAGTGGAGAATTATGGACTGTGGGAAGGATCCACAATGGATAAGTTCATGGAGGACTACCTCTCATGGGCAGCATCACACTGTAGCAGTGGGAAATATGAGGAAGCCTCTCCCTGAGAAAAAGCAGCTGCAAAGTTCATCTGTAATGAACTGACTGTAAACCTCATTCCACGTGCCACTGTGCTGCTGGGGAGGAGAAGAAGGCAGAGGTGGGGGAAGGTGTTTTAAGATTCAGTTTTTATTTCTCATTTCTCTACTCTGTTTTGATTGTTTCTTAATAGATTTACCTTTTTCTCCCCAAGTTGAATCTATTTTGCCCATGACGGTGGATGCTAAGTGATCTCTCTTTGTCCTTATGATGATTCACAGATTTCTTGTTATATTTTTTTTTCCCCGTCCAGTTTAGGAGGCAGAGTGATAGAATGACATGGTGGGCAACTGGCACCCAACCAGGCCTAAACCACCACAAACATTTATTTCCCATACTATTTGCTTGCCTATATTTATCTTGTCACTGACAGAAAATGAACAATCTGAGATTAAAAAGGAGCACAAGATTTCTTATGAAAGTAAGTATAGTTGGAATTCAAGGCCCCCAGAGTTCAGTGAACTAGTATGGCCTTTGCTGCTTTGCTACCCTGTTCACTATATGTATTCTTAAATCTTATATCTAAGTGCCTGTGAGTAGTGCTTTTACTCAAATACCTGATGTGCTTTCATTTTTTCAATATCTTCTTACTCTGAATCTTTTTCCAAAGGGAGAACAGTGCATTACACAAAGTGTTTTGTTCTGGTAGGAATTGCTTTGCGGTGGTTTTGTTTATTAATCTGCCTTTCAAAGTACTTTTCAGAAAAGTAACCCTGAAATAAGAGTGCAGTGCTGAGATCAGGGCCCTATGTCCCACTCATACTGTCTCCTTGGAAAAGTCTATTTTTCATTAAAATGATATCTATTTTTTCACCTTAGTTATCCACCAGTTTTTCCCACTAAATAAATATGGTTCAAGCACTTTCTGTATAATTTCTGATAATTTTCAACTCATATTTATGCAAGTTTAAATGTTATCTTCACAATATCAGTGGATGAATACTTAATGGAGGAAGAGATGATGATAGTAAAGTAACATTTTGTAAAATAGATGAAAACTATTCTCATTTTGAACATTTAACAGTTGTGGGTTTGCATAAAATCTGGATGCTGCTATGTCTTGTTTGAGGTAAATATCAATAGTATAATGATATAACAGTTAACATTTATTTTAATGGCAAAACCAATGTACTGAGTGTTTTAAAAAGGTTCCTTTTCTCATAACTAAAAATATCAAAATCTCATTTGGCAAATTTTCTTCTGTATTTTTTCTATTTTCTTCTTCATAGTCTGTAATGAGTAATTTAGTTGGTATATTTGGAAGATTATATTCCTTGTTTAGAGTATATATAGCTTCTGTGAATTCATTCATTCTATATAACCAGCTGATCATTTTTAGACTTTTTTAATTGCTTCAAATTGAATAAGGAAATGTTTAATGTAAAGTAATTGAAAATACGGATTCTTTCAGCAGAGCAATTAAGTATGTTCTTAATTCTTTAGAATTTTGAAAGTGTTTAATGTAGATGCTGAACACTGAGAAAATGCCAAGTTCTTGACTGAATAAAGTCAACATGTTCAAAATTCTTGCTGTCTAAATAAATATTTATTTCTATTGCTTTTTTCTCAATATTTGGTGTCTGCTGCTTTTGACTACTTGATGGACCAGATGATTTCTTAGTCAAAAACCTGTCAGAGAATGAAAGAAATACAGATTTTCAAGGATATATAAATATTCATCTCTAGATTCCACAAATGCAGTGTAATTTTGTAAGCTGCTTTTCAAACAAATTAATTCTTCTGTAAAAAAACCACCTTTTATATATATATATGTTAGTAACTTGTACCATAATGTAATTAATTGTCTATATTATATCTAACATTTTTCACTGTGACCCATATTTCACTACAGTATGTAAATGGGATCCTACCTTGGAGGATGTGAATGCTCATATTGAAGTTCAACATTTAAAATTCAGTATATATGTTAGTATTAGCTGCCTGTCCTGCTTAAGAACTGTTTCTGAAATTTCTTTTTATCATCATAATATGGAGAAGTGACTATTAACTGTAATGATGCTAAGAGCAGTGAAAGATAACCTGTCTTGAATATACCCTCTTGAATATACATTGCTCCCCGGTAATATCTTAGCCCTTAGTCTTTAAGGTTTAGCAATTTCATGTTTATCACTATCATACTGCAAAAATGGGTCTTTGTGTCCTTTATGAAAATGACAAGCTTTACAAATGTTAATTCTTTTCCAACACTGAATTAAAAAGAAACCTACAAAGCATAATATTGCATTATAGTGTATGACATAACACGGTTATAACTTGAGAGAAGCACATTGCTGATCTCTCTGATTATTAATTAGCTTTTCTGACTTAGCTAAAGTATATCTCAGTACAATATTGACTGCTCATGAGGTAGAAAAAAACATGAAGGAGAATGATGCTGAAAAGCAAAATCTCATTTTTATCTCGATAACTGGGATTCCTCTTTCAGCCAATAAGATCAATACCTAGGTCAGGAGTTGGTGAGTTCTAAAGACCAAGTTCTGTTCACAGCACTGCAATTAACCTGCCCAACAACATGCAGAAAGTCCCATCAGATCTAAGCTGCTCTTTTCAGAATGAAGAGTTTAACATTAATTATGCTTTGATAATTGAAAAGCAGTGAAAAAATCAAGCAGTGTTAGAATTTTTTTTTGAGAACTAGATATAACTCTCTTCAATAGAACAAATGTGAGAAAATATAGAAATTATGGACTTTTTATGCACAATTACTGACAATGGTGTGTATCTCATCCATCATACTAGGCTATGACTGCATTCAATTAACTTAATATGGTGTTAATGCAATATGGGAGAGGCAGCATTCATTCATCATATTGTATTACAGCAATAATATAGTAATATTGTATTAGACTGATGTAATAAAATTCTTAATAGAAGACAATAAAGCTATTATCAGAAAGCCATCATTAATACCTGGGATTTTTAAAGGCCAATTTTGTTGTGCTTGTAAATCTTTCTCTTGCCAAAATGCAATAAGAAAGATCCTCTGAGACTGCAGAAGCACTTGAGTACTTGACAGTATGAATGTGCTATTTTTGGTTTTGCGATGGTGGAGCACATCTCATAGTACTTAATAAATCCATGCTTGGAGTTAAAAAGCAAATTTTTCTGCTGAACAGTATGGTCTAATACAATAGAGATATGCTAAAGGTCATGACAAGTTCTAAATACTTATTCCTTTGTCTATGGCATCAAGACCAATTCCTTTTGTTTTCTATTAGGAGCAAAAGGAGAAATTTTTTTCTTCTTTAATTTTCATTTAATGGATAATACATACTAGATTAATTAAAAAACTTTACATGATCTATGATGCCATTCCATAAAGAAACAGCCTTTAAACATGCTTTATGTTTGTGAAATAAATAAACTTGGATTAAACAAATTAAGCTTACACTCAGGGGACCAAAACCAGAAAAAATATTTCATTGTAAGAATACTCCGTAAAGGTGGAATTTCAAATCATACTTCATTTGTCTTCAGAGAGACACAGCTAATCCTCATTCTCTTGATTGTTTTTGCTTGGTTTAGTTGTGTTTTTTTCCCCATGTGCTAATTAACAGAGATTTATAGTACAACATAAGCTTGTGGAGGTATGAAATATTTTTGTCACATTGTTTTTGTTCAAAACTCCAGATTTAAGGTACGACTGTATTAACATAGTTTAGTCTCACATGACAGTATGCAATATACAATATTTATATCAATTTTATGAGGACTGTGAATACTGAACTGGTATATTAAGAACATGCAGAATAAGATTCAATTATATATTTCAATTTCATCTAATGAAACAACAATCACTTTAAAAATGTGTGAAATTCGGTGTTCCAGATAAAGCAACTGCTTCTGCATGGTGTTGAATTAGGTCCGATTGAATGTGATTAAAATAAAGGAAAATTTCTACAGTGCTAGCTAATTCCTATCTTGGCCTCCCAGTGCAGTTTTCCACTTCTCAAGTAATATCCCCTAATGTTGTGCTTGTATTCCTCAACAGGTTCATAGATCTAGATAGCACTGTTGTGCAAATGATCTGATTTCAGTTTCATTTGCTAAGAAGTTTCATACAAAGGAAAAGGAGTACTACTTATATTGTATTCTTACTGGCTTGGATTATTGCAACTTTATGTAAATCTAAATGCTAATGCTCACTGTGCTATAGAGTACTGATGTCTGTGTCCTCCACTACTCAGAGTGGAGTTTCAGAGTGAAGTTAAAGTTGTGGAAGTCTCCTTTGAGCTATTTCATACACTCTCTCTTCTCAAAAGGTCCCAAAGAGAGACAGACAAAATCTCCAAAGAAACCTGGCAAATCCAGAGACTAGACAAATAAATAAAATTACATTTCACTCTGTTAAGTTTCTTAAGTTTCTTGACATTACATAAGGCTCATATTCCATTTATTCTCAATCGTCCTCACCCCCCATAAATATCTGAAAATATATATAACCTGAATCATATTTCTGGGATAAAAATTACAATTTCTAGCTTCCATAAACGTGATATTGAACTGATAAGTACTTAAGAGAAAAAAATATTTACATTGTGACAGAGGATGTTTTCTGAATGTATTTATCACAAAAATAGAGAAGTGTATAAATATGCAAGACAGCAGTATTCAGCAAAATCCTTTGTCTGTTCTCTTCACTAGTTGCTAAAGCTCACCCAACTGGAATATCAAATATTTGCTCATGTTTTCTTATTATGAGAGATGTGTTTATGACAGCAGTTTTGCATATTGATTCGGAAATGCCTTTGCTACGTGAACCAGAGACCAAATTCAATGAATGCAGTAATACATCCTGCTTTCTGCATTGTGAAAGTCACAGCATCACTGTTCCCTCTCTTGACTTTTATGGAACAATTCTGGGAAAATATCTGGAACATTGTAAATAGTCCATTCATTAGCCATTGCAACTGTTCACTAAAGCAATTTATAAGTGTAGAAAATATCTCAGTGTATTTCATCTAAGATCTTGATTTGAACGTTTTCAAGGTCAACAACATGAATGTCCATTCTTTTTTGTGTCCATTCACAAGTACATCTTATATTTAGGGAATTTTCACACTGAAATCTTTCAAGAGTGAGAGCAAAGGAAAAAAACCCAAAACTTTGTCATCCTTGGCCTTGATTCAGGAATGCATTTAAATTCCTATATGTTCATGGAGGGGACATAAGTATGTGCTTAACCTTAAGGAAGTACTTCCTTCCTAAATAGCTTTGAAATTTGAGTCAAGATTAAATGTTACCTGGAATTACAGGCAAATACATCAATCTATATTATACAGGCCAGCTTGAAACATATGAACTACACATAAAGAAAGTGGGAAAGTAAATATAAAAGTGAAAGAAAGTAATACACTTTGACAAAAATGGAGTGCTAGGTATATATTGCTTTATATTTATTACTGTTAAGAGTAAATTGACAACATAAAGTCTACTGCCATTCCAACTTGTTTGATGGTGGTGAAAATACTAATAGTGAGGAAAAACCTTAGAATTTTTTTTTCCTCACAAAAGCTAGAAATATCTATGAAGGTAACTTTATAGCTAATGAAATTTAATCAAAAAAAAGATTTCTTATGTTTACAGTCTGTATTTAAAGTAATTCAAATATTGCCTTCTCACTTGTGTATATTCTCAACAAAATGCTTATATTGAAATAAGTTTGTTTGGGTGGTTTCCAGCTAAAATTTACTGATTTTACAGCTGCAGTCCAGTATACATTTGTGTCCCACTATAGGGACTAATATAAGCCAAACTTCATATATTCTACAATTCTAATTGTCCTTTTTTCCTTGCTTGCCTTCACTATTTCAACTCATTTCACTGTTCCCCTGCTATCCTGCCTTAACATTTTCTTTGAAATTCTTACTGCTTATAATATATAATTTGTATGTGTTATAAATTATGCTTGCTTTATTTTACTTTCCTAAAGTGTATCTGTATCTCTTTCTATTAACTAAGATGAACATACCTATGATAGACTATCTAGTGAAATATTCATAATAAGCTTCTCTGTGTATAATACAATTCACAAATAATAAAATTATTTTATTCATGTAAACGCCCTAAAACTTACACTGTGTGGAATCACAAATGTCGCTTCTATTCAGTTCTACTTAGCTAAAATTGAACTTAATTTTCATCAGAAATTTTCCTCCCAGATTTTTATGTTATCTTAAAACTCTTCCAATAGCATTCTTGAACAAAATGAGTTACAATAGGTTGAATTTTTTCCTTTAATTTCAGTATGTTACCCAATAAATTAATTAACTTCCAGTTACTGTGGTCTGAGATCATGCAGACTGTCAACATTGGGGCTCTGTTTTTGTGCATTTGGCGATTTCTGTCTGTGAGCTCTGTATTACCAACTGTGACCTCATACAGAAGACATTCTCCAATCACTAAACACACTGATACTTCCCATGAGTGAGGTACAAACTCTACAACACCAAATAAGATCTGATAGATGTGGCTACCACTAATGACATTTGAGCAAAGACTTTTAAAAATAGTTGAATATTTCATGGTCTGCCACAGGACCCATCTGGGTAATTTATGAGTACATATTTAGGAATCTGTATGAACAGCATATGCATGTTGTCTACTTCTGTTGGAAGGTGTATTTAACACCAAGATGTTACTGCCAAAAATACTTTATGCAGTTCTGTGTGTTGAAACTGTATATCCTAGCAGCAACAGAGCAGGATAGACTTCTTAAATTTATCACTGTTGATACAAACAGGACTATTTTAATCTTCTGATATGGAATTTCATCTTATATGAATGTAGTGGGTCTGGGGTAGTGGTGATTTTCCACAGTAGATCTTGCAGAGCTGTGCTTACTGTTGATATTGATAGCACATCAATGTTGCTCACATAGCATCAAGGCTGTCCCTCCAGCATTCCTTTCCCCACCTTCGCCAATAGCTGTGGGTGGCCACGATCCTTGGAGAGGCCATGGCCAGGACAGCTGACCCGGGCTGACCAAGGATATATTCCATATCATGTGAAGTCAGCTCAGCAATATAAACTTGGGGAGAGGAGCAGGAAGGGGAGAACGTGAATAATTTTTGACCTTCCAAAGCAACCGTTACACATACTCGAGCCCTGATTCTTGGGAGGTGGCTGGACATCGCTGCTGATGGGAAGTAGCGAGTAACAGCTTAATTTGCTTTGCTTTCTGCTTATTAAATTGCTTTTATCTCAACTCAAGAGACTCCCATCTTATTCCCTGGCTTGCATGAGGAGGGGGGTGATAGAGCAGCATGGTGGGAACCTGGCATATAGCCAGGGTCAAACCACCACAATGAAACATTATGTATATGTCTATGTACTTTGCCTTTCCCATACACAGCTTCACTTCCCGTCTCTACCTAGCTCGAGTACAAGGAAGGTTAAAGTGGAGAAAATGTGCCTACTTAACTCTCATTGCTCCTTTCTGCATATATATATACATATCATACAAGTATATCTCATTTTGGTCCGGATAGGATTAATTTTCTTCACAGTAGCACGTATGTAGTGATATGTATGGATCTACACCCAAAACAGTACTGATAACACAGGAATGTTTTGGTTATTGCTAAATAATGCTTTCACATCATCAAGGCTTTTTTTGCTTCTCACCCCACCTCACCAGTGAGTAGGCTAGGGGACACAAGAAGATAGAAGGGAGAATGGCCAGGACAGATGACCTCAGTTAGCCAAAGTGATATTCCACACCATATGATATCATGCTTAACATATAAAGCTGGGAGGAAGAAGAGGTGGGGCAGACACTTAGAGTTATGGTGTATGTCTTCCCAGACATCTGTTATGCATGAAGGAGTCCTACTTTCCTAGAAATAGCTACACATATGACTGCTGATAGCAAGTGACAAATTCCTTGTTTGCTTTTGCATGCAGCTTTTGCTTTACCTATTAAATTTTCTTTATGCCAATGCATAATCATAGAGTCATAGAATTGTAGGGTTGGAAGGGACCTCTAGAGATCATCAAGCCCAACTCCTCTGCAGAAACAGATTCACCTAGTTCAAGTCACATTGGAACGTGTCCAGGCGGGTCTGGAAAACCTCCAAAAAAGGAGACTCCACAACTCCTCTGGGCAGCCTGTTCCACTGCTCTGCCACCCTCTGTCACAGTAAAATAGCTTTGTCTTATAATTAAATGGAACTGTTTGTGTTGCAGCTTTATCCCATTACCCTTTGTTCTGTTGCTAGCTACCATAGATAAAAGGAATGCCTCAACCTCCTGACACTCACCATTTAGATATTTGTAACTGTTAATGATTCCCCCTCAGTCTCCTCTTCTCCAGACTAAACAGCCCCAGTTCCTGCAGCCTTTCCTCATATGAAAGATGATCCAATCTCCTGATCATCCATGTGCTGGACCTCATGTGCTGGAGGAACCTCATGAGGTTCAATAAGGACAAGTGCAGAGTCCTGCATTTGGAAAGGAACAACCCCATGCACCAGTACAGGCTGGGGATTGACCTGCTGGAGAGCAGCTCTGCAGAGAGAGACCTAGGAGTCCTGTTTGATAACAAACTAAATATGAGCCAGCAATGTGCCCTCGTGGACAAGAAGGCCAATGGCATCCTGGGATGCATCAAGAAGAATGTGGCCAGCAGGTCAAGGGAAGTTCTTCTCCCCCTCTCCTGTGCCCTAGTGAGGCCTCATCTGGAGTATTGTGTCCAGTTCTGGGCTCGCCAGTTCAAGAAAGACAGAGAAATTCTGGAGAGAGTATGGCATAGGGCCACAAGATGATTAGGGGACTGGAACATCTTCCTTATGAGGAAAGATGACAGAACTGGCGCTATTTAGAGAAGATAAGACTGTGAGGAGATCTCTTTTACAATTATCTAAAAGGCGGATGTCAGGAGGTTGGGGCATCACTTTTTTCTGGTGTATCTAATGACAGGGCAAAGGATAATGAAAAAAAAAAAAAAGTAGAACTCGAAAAATTCCACTTAAACATAAGAAAAAACTATATTGTGAGGGTGAGGGAGCCTTGGCACAGGCTGCCCAGGGAGTATGTGGAGTCTTCTTCTCTGAAGGCTTTCAAAACCTGCCTGGACACATTCCTGTGCAATCTGATCTAGGTGGACCTGCTTCGGCAGTGGTCTTGGACTAGATGATCTCTAAAGGTCCCTTCCAACATCTACCATTCTGTGACTGTGATTCTGTCGGGGTTAACGCACAGCAAAGATATACATACACATTAGCTGTCTTATGAATAAATAGTATAATGATACCGAAAGAAATAATGATCCCTATATAACTTTTTTCTTGATTTGCCAGACAGTACTAACTTTATGCCATTCTTGTAATGTTCTTCATTGGATCACCAGTATTTACCTGTCACTGGAGACAAAAAAGTAAACAGTACAGACCAGTAAGTTTCACTCAGCCAGATTCAGTTCATGAAGTAGAAAAAAAACATTAAAGTTTGCAGAAAGAAGACCCTAAAGACCAATTATTACCAGTTCTTGTGTTGGTTGTCTTTTATCTGCATATTGGCTCTATGCTTGAATGTTGGTATTGAGTCATGGGAACAAAGCTCTATTGAGCGATATTCAAACATGTAAACATTTGAAATTTGTTTGAAGTGACAAGTAACGATTCTAGTCTATCACAAAGAAATGAAATCCATAACTATTACATGTAGAAGATGTAATTTATGCACATCTATCTATTTCATCTACATCTATTTGTCCATCTCTTACTTACAATTCTATGTTCTTATCTTTCTATCTACTTTCACCCATCCATTCATCCAAGGCATGTTTATTATATCAGAAAACATGTCCAGTATTTTGATTTTTCTTTTCATTGGTAAACAAATAATTGCTATTGATAATCTTTGTATCTAAGATTTTTAAGAAGTCTTGTCCAAACAAAATGTAATGGTTTATTTCCTTTTTGTAGGAATTTACTTTGTTGTTATTGTTGTTAAGAATTTGTCTTGTTTATCCACACTTTTTGTGCTCTCTGACGGTACCTGGCCTTTTCAGCTGCATGACAAACTTGACAATTCATAGCCTCTGTAACAGCTAATGGTTTTTAAGCCAAGATAAAGTTTTACTTATGAAATAGGCTTTTTTTTTTTTTTTCCAGTTTACATGTAACTGTACTGTAGTAATGTACCTGAAGGACAAAGGACATGTGGCCCATCCAGACTTTGGTTATGTGAGACCATAAGCTGCACGAGGCTCAGACACAGGCCTCAGATGCAGGTTCAGACTTTGGCTACATCAGACAGTGAACGGTGGGCCTGAAGAACAGTCAAGGACAAGTTGCTTGTTAGAGTGTAGATAAGAAGGCAGCTGTGCGTGTGTGAAAGAAACTGTCTAAGCTTAAAAGAATGTAGCAAAGCAGAACCTGAAGGAGTATGTGAAACTGCAAGGCTTATCGCAGAAAGTGCATCTGGGAAAGTCCAATCAGAATTATTGTAACCAAGCTAGCTTTGCTTTGCTTATACAAGCCTGATGCTCGCTGATAAAGTGGACAGTTATGATCTTAACCATACTGATGTCTGGTCATTCCTCTGGTGGTGCTCTCTCCGACGTCTGGGAATCAGTCTCCAAGGTAGTTTAGGCATTTCACTAATGTATTAGTATAATATCAAGTATTTCCTATGACTTTGAATACTTATCACCTTTAAGTTACTTCTTTCATCTCCATTTTAATAAAAAGTCACAAAGTCCCGTGTTTTGCTACACTCTCAATTGCTCTAAGGCAAGAAGACAAGTGATTTCTGTATCTCTTCTAGGTAAAGACAATGTAAGTTAAGTACAGTATGCTGCAATATAGTATCATTTCTTCTAGGAGAGCACACTATTTTAGTTACTGTTCCATGCTTCAGCTAACTAGAGGTGTCACTGATGTTACTTTTGAAGTGTGATGAAATAATAGTTGGTCAAAAAATGGCAGTATAACTTAATTATACTTTTCCAAACATTCAAAACATCCTTTGTGAGGCTTTTTTTTTTTTTTTTGTGACAAATGTGTTCCCCTAACCATATGAGACTTTACATAAGCCTCCATTAAAAAATTTAATAATCCTACAATGGTATGAAAATACACAGAAGGGAAAGTGTAACTTAACAATTCTCTATCATTGGTCTCTATCCAGACCAATGTCATGAAAAAAATTTAAATAAACAATTAGTAGCTTTATTTTCATTAATATCCTGCTTGTGAGACTTTAAGACTCTTGGTTTTGTGTGGCTTTTTTCTTTCTTCCTATTTAGTTAAGTGATCAAATGAGTGACTTTTAATTTAGTGCAGCTGCAGTAAAGTACATAGCCAAGACCCCTTAACAGTTAATGCTACCTTTTATCCTTTATCATTTTCGTTTATGAGCTAAGGGATTGTTCATTCAGATTCCTCTAATCCCCATAATATCTTGGCCATTATTACAAATCCTAGCTTTTCAGATATCATCTAATTTCTTATGAATCTCATGGGTACTGAAGGAATCTTGTTAAATGAAAATGGAGGCATCAGATTTGCCTACGATTTCATTTGTAATTCAGTACTTTAAGTACCAAATATAGAGATGATTAGCTACAGACTCAGTCTGCACACTCTCTATATATAGGCTTTTTATTTTTGAAAAAATGTGTCATAAAGTAACACCCATAACAAGACACAACAAGCAGCATTATATTACTTATTAAATAAACCTTTCTTCCTGGCAAAGATTCTCATGAAATAAATTGTATTACAACACAGCAGTTTGTATTATAAGCAACCTTCTTTATGATTTCTTTCTACTCATAATGCCAAATATTCAATAATATTTCTTTCGTAATTTTAACTTTACAATGCCATTCTGTACATTTTTTCCCACTAACCCCAGTAACTGATCTCTTGACTTTACCCAAAGAGGAAACGACATTAAAGCTACAGGCACTACTCCTCATGACCATAGACTCACCCATAGGAGTTCTCCATAATTCTGAGAAGCTCTCCCTTAAATATTTGTTTGCACTACAGAAAATTAATGCAGATGCTATGAAATTATTTTTGTTGTTTTTTGGCTTAAGTGGTAGTTGCATTTTTTTTGTATGCGTGTAAGGACTAATTTTCTGAAGTTTAATAAGGGGATTTATGATGCAATGACTAGTGCATTAGCATAGGCCACAAGTCATTCATATTTAATTTTCTGTTTCAAAACTGTCTCTCTATACCTTCATCATCTCTGCTCAATGTTAATGGATACGAGACTTTCATATTTTTACCTCCACAGTCTTGGGAGTTAAATCTCAAGCTATTAAATGTGTAAGAACCTTGCCCATCTGTGATAGCACTTCTGAACTTCCCAAAGTTCCTGAAGTTCCTCAAAACACCATGACGTTATATGTATATGGAGAAGACAGACCTGTGGTCCTACACACAGACCTCCCCAGTCTGTAAAAGTTTGTGCATAACAAGCTCTGTCTTTGGTTTACTACAGAAAGCCTATCCTGCTGTAAAAGAGTCAGATATGTGGCCCCAGCACCTATAGCAGTGACACCACAGTGAATCAGTTCTCAGACATTACTGTTTGATGAAAGGGTAAAGGGGAAGATGGAGGTGGAGGTGCAGGAGAGCTAGTACCAGTGATTGAGCTATCATCATCATAAGGAGAAACCAAGTGATCTGGGAAAAATCAGAAAGGATTTAGCTATTGGAAGCGAAGTGCTTCTTCCCAGATGATTCATTATTCTAATTTCCTGTAAATTCTTACTGCTTCTTCCAGACATTTTACAATCTTGAAGGTCTAGAAGTCAGGTTGAAATCTCCAAATAAATCACTGGCCAGGGATCCAAATAGACAGAAGGCAAAAACCACAGCAACTGGATAAAAGTAGCTTAAGGTAAAGTAACTATCTTCATGTATCTTTAGATACTATCAGAGTGGGAAATAAAAGATTGTGTTTTCTATTTCATATATGAAGATATAGAGGCATTGTTCTCATTTGAAGTATGATTTTTTTTTTTAAATTGAAAGCAAAACCATTACATTTACTGTATGATAAGTACTTAAATACATACTTATTGGTTGATGTATCTCTAGTTTCAGTGACTTAATTTTATGTCTTCTTTTGACAAAATATCTGTTATTGAAACTATTTTAACCTAATGAAAAAAAAAGTCAATGTTTTATTCACTTCAATGTTCATTCGTAATTAAATAATGTAATGAGCTTATTGGATGGGATGACATTTTAATAGCAGGGTTTTGGGTGGGTAATACTAACTCTTAGGATCATTATAGTTGGAAAAGACCTTTAAGATCATCAAGTTCAACCACTAATCTCACACTGCCAATCCAATCACTAAACTAAACCATATCCCTCAGAACTTCATCTACGTGTCTTTTGGCTGTCTCCAGGGATGATGACACCCCACCTCACTAAGCAGCTCATTCCAATGCTTAAT